>VIAA01000025.1:0-600000 GCA_015776775.1 Magallana hongkongensis
ATTTATCCGGAGATAAAGCTTGACCCATCTTTGACAGGTAGGCTTTATAACTGATAACATTATCGACAGAAGGGAGCCAAATCTGCTGAATTGAATTTTGCCTAAAGTTGAAAAAAAATTGCCATCTTTCACGGTATACACGAGCTCTATTTTGAGATCAACTGGCCTGATTAAGGCTTCAAATTTTTCACTTCAAGTTTCCAGGTCAAATGTGAAGGATAGCAGAGGAAAAAATTCTTGCCCGGAGCATACATTTTCTCCCTTTGGTCCAATCTGGCTCATATTTCAGTCAAAGAGTACCGTTGATCAAAGGGTGGGCAGTACGTAACCTTGAATAATGTTTGTAGGTCAAGGTCATATTAGATCATGCAAAAAATCTTCTTTTTTTATGGCATAAATACATGTACTCTCCAATTAGCCCTATTTAGCTCCTACTTCACATTATCAGATATTTTTGGGTTAATGGTGTGCTGTGACTTTGAACAGTCAATTTTAAGGTTTATGCAGATAGCTTTATAATCAATTTAAGACCGTAGATTATTTCCCATTTGATTAAACTTGCTCAGGTTCAACAAAAATGCCCGTACGTTAGGGGAAATGAGATTGAATTAAAAGTTTTATGCCAGCTGGAAAATGTCTAAATCATAGGTCAAGTTCAAAGCAAAAGTCTCTGATATGCTTTTCATCCTATTGTCCATTATTTAAGACAAAGCGGGGCCCTTTGAGATTGTCACCTTCTCAATGTTGTTTGGTTATCATATAGTTATAACACTAATTGCGTTGCTGCACTGCCTGCTGGTTGGATAAGGGAGAAGTAGAAGATGGGTGCATATAAATCATATCCATCACAGCTCTGCATCAACAACAGCTCAACTCTCAAATAGGTGTATGATTGTTTGACTCAAAACTAAATATCTGTATTTTACCCAATTGCCTTTGAGTTTTTCTGACACCCCAACCCCCATTTATCAATAACGTACATGTAAACAATAAAATTCCTTGAGATTAATGCTCGACTTATGAGACTGATGCAAAATTACAAACGCATTTAGCCATTTAAACATTGTTCCTTGCTTTTAGATTTGTCCTAAAATCTTCCATCTTCAAACACCACCTTATTTTGCTGTGTTGAAGTTAGGTCATAGAAAAAGCGTTCCTTTAGTGATGTACTGATAATTGTAAATCATTGCGAATATCAGTTAAGTTAATGAAGATTCCTTATTTTATGCGAGTACTTATTTCCGCGATTCGATCGTTTTGCATCAAATCGCGAGAATATAAAATCGCGAACGCCGAATGTTTATCATATTTTCATTTGCTTTACATCTGTCCAAAAAATAAAAGCGAGATTTCTAAATTTTGCGAGATGTGTTTTTTGAGATTTTACGCGGATATTAATTCCTCGCGTATAATTAGGAATCTTCAGTGGTTAATATAATTATGGACATAGTTAAGAAAAACTGAAGATTTGTAACCAATAATATGGTTTGAGCTTTGTTTACAAGACAGGACTGTATCGATATCTCTCGTAATGCTTAACAGACGGCATCTAAATACCTTTCTAACCCATTATTAATAACACAAAAGGAAAAAATAATTATTTAAGCTCAAATCGCGACGATATCCCTCCAACAACGTAAAACAGTCTGGGTTTATTTTCTTATTTTCTGAAAGAACTGCGAACGCTTACACCCGTTTCCCACCTACAATTTACATCCAAATATTTCGGAATGTCTGTCAGATCCTAAAGCATGGTCTTGATTTAGCTTCAAAGGTCGGCGACATCGGAGAGTTGATGTAGCATTTAATTAATGTTTAAGTTAAATCATGTTTTTGCCAAATGATACTCAAATAAAATCTGCATGTGTAAGGTATTATGAGTGATACTAAAGTTTTGAAATTTCAGCAAAATTATTATGTATGTACTCTTTTCATAAAAATCAAGTATAACTCATTTAAAACTGAAATGAATTCAAATCACAGGAATAAAGTTCTATTCGAAAGAACATTTCATATTAGACATTAAAAAACAATCTTGAGAGATAGCGCAGACAAAAATTGAAATTAAAATGATTTAATCTTTTTTATCCAATTTGTACCAAAATATCAAAATCTAAAGTATTTCCTTATACAAGGTTCTCAGAGATTTGACGTGGCCTTTACTGTTGTAACATCAAGGTCAACAACTTAAAGTTCGTCTGGTTCCACAATAGCATTCAACACCGTAAAAACCAATTATGGGAGAGGGCGGTCTAAGTTATGGAACTTGTGCCCAATCCCAATTGTATTTTCGTACAATAAAAATATGTTCAAATCAATGGTTTTAACATTGGTAATAGCCGATTCACTGCCCCGACCGCAGGCCTGTATTTTTTCTCTTGCATGAAGCAGGCGACCAAGTCTGGGTTGAAACTGCCGCTTCCAGTGTGTATGTGTACGCCCCATACTCGTTTTTCTCAGGATGGAAAATAAACTAACTGAAAAGCTTACCCAGAGTTGGTTTGATGTGAATAAACGGAAATATACATCTTTAATTTGAGAAGTCTTCTATTTTGAAAATACATGTTAGCTTCATTTAATATTTCAAATGATTATTAATAAGCAATCATTATATTAAATTACACAGAAAAAGCAGACATATTTGAACTATTTAATGGGTAATAATTGTATTTCATTATTGCAAAGGAATAATCAAGTTTTAATTTGGAATTCTTTACAAAAATATCCTATAAATCCAGGTTTAACTTAAATTGCTTTTTCTTAAATAAACCCTATATCGTGAAACTCGTTTCTTCCCTTTTAATCGTTTACGCAACAAGACACTAATTATAACACATCGAAAGTGTAAAAACAGCTAGTGTCATTAATTGAAAAATAACAATGCATACATGTAACAATACATTTAGTTATTTTATGGATATTTCATATAGAAAATCTCGGGTAGCTTATTATTTCGAAAATGAAGATTCTTTTATTAAGATTTGTTAAGATTAATCAATATTATTTACATGTATTCAATAAAAGGGTTTTTTGTGCATCAGTTTTGATGCAATCAAACTCCCATCATATTAATTTTTTGGCGTCAAGTACAAAATATCTTGTTCTAAACTATTTTCCAAATTTTCCTAACTTAGTCTTTCACTAAACACTGAGCTATTTTCATTATTTTATTGATCGTTAATTCAAACATTAAGAATAAAAATTCCTATTTTGATGTTTTACCTCTTAGACACCCCTGATTTAGTTATGTGTCACAATTTAAAAATTTAAAATCTAATTAAAAACATTGCATGACGCTCCTATCAATGTCATTACTACATGTATTTATAAACTGTTAATGGAAATTGACAACCGTCGTTTGGTAACAAAGTAAACAAATACGGGGGAAATGAAATTTTAAAAATAGATTTGATATGCTGCGATTCTTGATATTTTGGCTTTTGTCTTTTTATGTTTTGTTGGTATTTGTAAAAAAAACTTTATAATTTTATAAAATATATGAAAAGAAGTATTATTATGCAACGTCAAGGGGTTGTTCTATGAACATTTATGTAGCAAAGAAGAATCAGGCAGACATTTTTAAGTATCAAAACTCCACAATAACGGGAATCATTTTACGCAAAATTTACCACCAGTTTCGGGTACCATTGCAACAGGACAACTTAATGGTGCTAAACATTTTTACTTATCAAATTCAATCAATTTGAATATTATAATAAAAATTGATGACTATGTGCGGACACTGAACTTCTGATTCTCAATAGAATTTATCTTGATATTTTGTTCAAATTTGTATTATTCGATCAAACTTTGTGTTTCTTCTAGGGATCAAGTATTGTCCAAGAGTCACGGTTTGAACAACTGAGAATCAACAATATATCAAGATAATAGCATTTTAGTAGTATCACAAATTATGGCATTAAAAATCTTGAGATTTTAAAAGATATTTCTTTATTTCTTCCTATGTAAAAATACAACCCTTATTGTGGCCTAATCGTACCCGTAGGGATCATGATTAAAAAAAAAACCCTGAATTTACACTACAAGTTGGGATTGCCTCCAAACAAGTTTTAGCCTTTATGACCAAATGGGTTTAGAAAGAAACACTTTTAAAGATTTTATTCTATTTTCCTTTAAGTTAATAATAATTTAATCCTAAGTGTGGTCCAATTCACCGTTCGGGAGTCGAGATTGGAAACAGACTTGAATTTACATTACCTAAAATTGCTTCTATGCAAGTTTTATTTTTAAAAAGAATATTTTTAAGAAGATTTAACAGTTTAAAATTTTAGCTATCCGTTACATCTTGAAAAATTATTTTCTATGCGTCTTGACATGGCTTGCAGCTGACCATAAAAAAGGTTTGTTGGCCAATGTACTTTTTTGCATTGATATGAATATTGGACTGTAACTTACATCTCTACTGGATATGTCTATTGCTATAGACGCACAGTAAATGGCGGGCATATTGCCTTACCTCAAAACTGAATAGCACAAAGTGATTCTTGTAATGATTGTATTTTCCTACAAGCACTTGCTACTTGTAAACCAAGAGATTTTTTTATAGTAACCGATTGTTCATTCTGAAGTTGCACACTTACAGTATCTATAGTTCCCTTATCTATTAGTGCATGGTGTCCCTTGAAACCTTATCAGCAATCAGCAATGTTGAGAAATGATTTCCCCCTTTTTCAATGAGGTTTATGTTGCTTGGAAGTTTAAATTTGATTTTCATCATATCGGGCAACATTTGCAAGGTCTGAATAAACAATAGAGTTATTCCACAACCAATTGCTGTCTGGAGGTATAAATTAACTACTTTTAATACATTTGGCATGTACATCATCAGCTTTTATATGTCTCACCAGCATTGTACTGTCTTGGATTACCATACACGTCCGTAAAATTCCATTTATTAAATTGAAAATTTTCTCTTTGTTCCGAATTTGCCCTCCGCCTTCTTTTCCGCCATAATTTGGATTACGAGATAACAAGAATTTTTTTTGAAATATTTCATTAGGACAGAAGTTAACCAAAACGAAACTTGAGCTTGGCATGTACTACGGTGAATTACAGTATGTAAGCATGATTATGATGTACTTATTGGATATGAATAAAAGTTTTAAAAATCTTTAATAATCAAAGAGAAGTCAAAATTCTAAATCATCAGGTATATTTCTTCATTTTGAAACACCTCCATTGAACCTCTTTAACATTTGCATATTTGAAGGCTGATTTGTTAACATTTGGCGGGAGGGATTCCACACTGAATCAGGACTCATGTGCATTGGGCTACCTACATTTTGGTTTATAAGAGTCATTCTGACCTCAGTTACTTGACCAATGTAAAAGTTCATGATTATTACTAGACTGAAAACCTAGGATGGTGTGCAGCTATCTACTAATGAATTAATTTACTCTGCAGTGTTATCAGTTTGGAGGTGTGGCCTGCTTCCCTATATCTTAAATTGCTATTTATCATTTTTATTTGTCCACGAAATACTCGTTGGATCACTTGAATTTGTGTCATTTACAATTATGATTGTTGATGAAAATATAATATTCAAAATCATATCATTTGTCGAGGTGTTTCTAAGTAACAGGAGGTCTAATTTTGATTACGGCCATGTCAGTCTGTGGCGACCGTGTAGTCATAACAACCCGTGATCTCATTATAGCTAAAGTTTCGACCGATCAAGAAATAATGAAGACATAATGAACTTCATAATATATGATGAATATCTTTATATTTGATAGGGACATTTCCATGAATTCCAGAAAGCTACGAATTTTCAAATACTGGTTAAAAATTAAAAATACAAATAACATTATCTTGAAGGAGGCATACGAAAGCATGCTTGTCAATAACGATAACTGGATAGTTTCCATACAAAGCGGATTGTCTAGCATGGATATATGTAAAATATTTGTTTGACGAAACTTGTTCAAATCAATGTAATACCTTCAAGATAATTGAGTGTAGAATATTAGATATTTATAAACAAAGTTTGATGTCATCTTTTTCGACATCTCCGAAGAGCATGTTATATCAACACATTGTGGATAATTTTTGTTTGCAAACTTATCTTAGAAGGCCGATTAATTATATTTCAAAAATATTTATACGTATTTTTCGAACTTCATCACACTCTTTAAATATTGAAAAAGGCTGACACAACAAGGTGCCAAGAAATAAATAATTTTGCAATCATTGTAATACATGTTAAAACAGATCTAGAAGATGAGCTCCACTTTATACTCATATGTCCTTTTTACGCTGAATAACGAAATAAATATATAAAGAGTTTTTATTACAAAAAACCAAGTGTTTTTAAGCTAGCTAAACTTTTAAGTGTAACAATACAAAGGAACTCAATAATCTAGGAAAATATTTGTGTAGCGCTTTCAAAATGAGAGCGCAGCATTGTAATAATACTACAGTTTAAGCTACTTATCATACATTTATGTCCATCCATATTCTAACACACCTCACAGCCTACTCAATATTCAGGGTCATGAACCCTGGGGAGCATTCATTATTGTCCCCAAGAGAGACAACTCTTGAAAACGTGCATTAACTATAGTCCGTTTCTTAATCTTACTAAAATAAATAAATTGAGAAAAGTTTTCAAAGTATTTTAATTATAAATAATACATATAACAATGAGTAAAAGGCATGAAAGAAGTACATTTATTTATCAAATATAGTAGGCTGGTACATGTACCTGGTGAATATTAAATGTATATTGCTTGTAGGTACATGTATAAATCTACACAACTACATTCAATTAATACACTGTGTTATGTAAACTGAAAAAAAAAATACACAGGTTGTAAGATATTTTTTTTTAAATGAATTTTCTTAAAATGAAAAATAAATTAATGAAATTGCATATATCATTCTAAAAAAATCATAATACTAATTTTGAAAGTCAAATACTGAGTTAAAAGAAAGATAATTAAATATTCTTTGTTTTTTAACAAAGCGCGAGTCTTGTTATTATTTACATATGTGTTTTATTGGTGTAAGTTTCATTCAAATGTTGCTTTTTTCTATTAATAATATCATTAATATCATTTATGATCACATCGAATCAGTATGGTAATTTCATACTTTATATTATTTGTTAACAAACATAAGACTCGAGCTTTGTTTACATAACAATAAATTCTTACCCCTGTATCTATCTTATAACTTGACTTCTAACATTCAAATTATGGTCAATCATTCAAAATGTGCAAGTAAATCAAATAACGAAATTGAAAACAAAATTTTGATCTAAAATCGTGTCCAAGTCCCTTAAAAAAAAAAACTTGTATAAAATAGTAAGGCTAAATTCAAATTTAAAAAAAATAGCTTTTTCCAAAAATGTTATGTAACATGTATATGAATATGTAATATAAAAACATATGTTAGATGGATGGGTAGGAAAAATACGAATTAAGTGCACTCGATAAAACGTTTGCTGGTATTCATTATGTGAACACAATTCATCCAGTAACATTTAAAGTTATGCCACATAAATAAGAATGTTATGAATGATGTGTATAGAACAAATTCTTCTGTGGTTAGCTCCATAAATCTTGAAAAGATGGTGTGAGTTGGTAAAAAGGCAGAATAAGGTTCCATTCTAATCCTCATGCATTCCATTCAAGGAATATTCATTAATGTCATGGTCTGGAAACTAAAATAGAATAAACATAAAGTGTTAAGAGAATTACATGTAATTTTTGCAAACATTGTGCACTCATCAAATACTTACATGTATATATTCAATGAAGTTATTCATGGAATGTGCAATTACTAACAATGTAATCTTTTCTAATATTGTACATACATGTATTACATCATTTTGCCACTAATTTTAAACCCAGCTGACAGTTTCTTTTTGTTATATATACAGCGTCAAAAGATAGTTGCATCATGTGCATGTACTTTCAGTAATTTTAAAATCCATAAAAACATTTCAGTACTACAAAACACTT
Source organism: Magallana hongkongensis (assembly GCA_015776775.1). NCBI lineage: Eukaryota > Metazoa > Mollusca > Bivalvia > Ostreida > Ostreidae > Magallana > Magallana hongkongensis. The sequence continues at coordinate 7,987 of VIAA01000025.1, forward strand.
TAAATTTGTCAAATTATTTTACAAATGAAATATGTACTAATATACCAGTAAGTCACAAGTGATATATACTTTTTAAAGCAGTACAATGTATCACTTATATGACAACATCAGGAAACATCAGGAAACCTGGCTCAATCAATTCTGGATACACATGATAAATGTAATGAATGTGTAACTTCAATGGTGTAACTTCAAAGATATTTAGATATCCAGCGGACAGAAAGATTGTCTGTATGAGTTTCAACTATCAACATTCTATGTACACCAAAATATGATTGCGTCAATAACAAAAACTAATCTGAAAAACATATTTCCAGCATAAGAAATTCATGGGATTTCTGCAAATCCCATTTTCTCAGAGAGTGTAAAACACATCTCTTAAAGTTTATAATATTTTCAAACTCCTGGTATTCCTTTCAGAGGTTCCCACCCCTTAAAATACAGATAATCAAGTAGCGGCAGATCTGTAGTTCTCTGGTTGAAAAAATTCGGATAGTCTATCTGAATTTTTTCAACCAGAGAGCTACAGATCTGCTGCTAATAATCAAGCAGATTTGCAACAAGATGCCCATATAAACCTTTCCCTTTTACACAAGACATTGTAGCTATTTAGATGACCTTGCTTGGCTCTCAATCAGCTTAAACCAAATATATCTACATATGGAAAACAAGTTGTAAGTTTATTACATGACAAAGAAGTACCTTCTGGGCTTCAGCAGACTTGACTGGGTCATTAGCAATATCAAATTGACAATATTTTCTATATTCCTGATCTTCAGATCATCTGGAAGCCGCAGGTAAACCTGTAGATTAGAAGAAAAAAGATACACTAGCTATCATTACAAAGCTAAATGCTGTCATTATCAAACAAAAGGGTGTGTCCTAGATTACACTTTTTTATGGGCACATGCAGTATCTGAGACATGGTCAAAACATTACCATGATAACAGCTATAACAACTCATTAAGTGGGAAATGACATATAACTATAAAATTTGTAATGGCTTTTCATACTCTCTCTCTCTCTCTCTCTCTCTCTCTCTCTCTCTCTCTCCATGAATCTCTCTTAACATCTTTGTCAGCAATATTTCTAGTGCAATGTGGCATTATTGAAATATATATATGGTTCATGGAAGCTAGGCAATCAATAACAATTACATGTACGGTGCACTGTAATTACACACACACTCTCTCTCTCTCTTTCTCTCTCTCTCTCTCTCTCTCTCTCTCTCTCTCTCTCTCTCTCTCTCTCTCTCTGAGTCTACTATCTCTATCTCATACTCTCAATCGTATAATGTTATATTTACATAACAAATGCAGACCCTTGATTTATAAACACTCTCATCGTTAATAGATAAATAAGACATAAAGTTAACAGTTAGAATGAGATACAGGTATCAAAACCACATGTACAGTGTACATTGTGCGTGTCGAGGAAATTCTGTATGGAAATGACTGAAAGCATGATTGACACAAACTCAATATTCTAGGAAAAACATACAATATTTTTTTAACGTATGCTACGTAAACATATGTGTAAAAACTGACCTGCATACACATTTCATACTAAAACATGTCTTTCAAGTCACATTTCACAACAACCATTAATTATCGACATTTTTGTAACACTTGTACTAGACTTAATGCATTGTAGGCTTTTAAAAGAGTTTTTGAGTAGTATAACCATGTAAGTAAGTATGTTCTTACCGACGAATGACTACTCCTTAGCACGTTTTAGATTATTGACAAAATCGAGGATTGCTGTTCAGACTGTTTCATGCTGAACAAAATTTAAAGAGATAAGGCTAATCACCCCAAACTTCGACTTCACGTTAATAAACAATTGTTCTGCAACTTTAAATAATTTAAAAGCTTGCCAATATAAGAAACAAAAACTTTTACTTACTTTTTCCATCTAAACTCCTCTCTCGATTTTCACGAGTAGGAGACTGGTCTCGTTAAAATCCCGAGATATACGAAGTTTTGACTTTCTCGGGTTTTTTCATTCTTTCTTGAATATAAAAACCAGAAAGGTTCCGATTATGCTAATAAGGCTGTGAGGTGTGTCTAAGATAGGTACATGGTTATATTTTCTTAACATGTCCACTCACTTACTGCACATTGCACATTTGTATATAATTTCATATGTATTATAATTTGTATTCCGATGAGTTGTAAAGCTCAAGGATAATAAACTGTTGTTGTTGTTGGATGAATGCGAGTCTACAGCTTACTTTCCTTCAGCAATGTGTTAAGACAGTGACAGTCAAAACCAGAAGCCGTGTTCAACAAATGCTAAAAATATGGAAGTAGTTAATAGAAAAAAACGCGTTTTGTTAAATGTCTTCGAAGACAGTTGCTTCGATCCTCCTGTGATTGCTAAAATTGTGTATATTTTTAGACAGACAATGCATACATGTATGCATGTATAAAACTGAAACAGAGTAATATGTAAAACGGTTTAAACAAATAAAACAATTATACATTTTGAATTTTAATATTTTATTCACGTTTTTAATTTATAAAAACAAACATTATATAAAATTTGTATAAAGAGGTAATCCGGCGAAACTTTTCATATCTATTATCTTTGGTGTTTTAGATTATAAGATATAAGCGTGTGGTGCAGGAAATGACGATTACGAATTAATGTGCAAAATTCAAAGGCTGTTCACATCAGATGAAATTTATCGAAGCAACTTTAAGGGCATTGGCAACGAAGTGCTCCGGATTTAAAAAATCCGTTCCTGCATTTTCTCTTTTATACAAAGAATTAGAGTTAACCCTCTTGAATGGTTTTCCAACTGGGAGTAATCTCCCGTAATATGAGCTCTTTTTGAATATTATGATAAAAAAGCAGTGTTTCCGAGGTAAACAAAATAGGTCATGTATAAGGATGAAGCGATATTTATATATCGCTCTCCGTCAAAAAGCAGGTTACATGGGCCTCAGAAAAGAGAGGAGCAAATTCCTATATGGCAAACATTTTGAGAAAGATTTTAAATGACCTTTCGTTTTCTTATTTACTACTGACAATTGTCTGATAGACGACCGAGGAAGGGGGGGGGGGTCAGTCCTACCGCAACATCTTCAACATATTGACGAGCCAAAAAAAAACCCAAAGAGTAAACCAAACATTGAATAACTCCGATACTCTAAAAAAAAAGACAGTTGACCGAAAGTCTTTTATTCATTTATTTTCATACCTATTTTTTGATATTATAGTACAATACACACATATAACGTTATATACATGAATAATTATATACACATAAACTATTCATAGCTACTTTATTTTACTGACAATGAGATTATTTCCAAATTAAACTGACCTCATTGCTAAGCCAGAATTATCGATGTCTCACACTTTAATTATTAATTTGTAAAAGAGACATTTCTGACAATAAATATTGGTGTGTTACTTTTGCTCTCTTAGAGCACGCCTAAAGGTTAACTAGGAATTCAAAAATATTACAACCTTCTTCTTTCTTGATACCTCAGAGATAAGTATAAAAAATTGTTAATGATCTTTATAATTTACTGTGTGTGTACAGTGACAAAATCAAGGACGGCAACTCTTGAACAGGAAATAGCAACTTGAGGTTCACACTTTTCTGAAAATATTGGCCCTATATTTCATCATCAGTAGGATATCATATAAAATCGATTTACAATAATATGTATCATTTAACTTATAATCACATATCTCACTCATCAAAATATTGCTCCTCTTAAATATTAATTATTGCGATTTGTTCCTTGAATTACATTGAAATCGATATTAAATGCGAAATTAATATTTTTGGAAATATTTTTAAAATAAAGATGGAAAAAGGGGTCTGTAGTGTCTGTTGTTGTCTATATAGACACATATAAATTCATTTAAGTATTATGAAAAAATTGGTCCAGAATCCAGGAACGTTGCCATTGCCCTTAATTTTCATTTAAAATTTAAAAATAATCTAGACTACCGGGCGTCTTTTTTATATCTAGGAGTGATTTTCGACAAAAAACGTGAATTTAAGGTGAAATCTGAAAATATAGCCAAGTCCGGAGGAAGAACTCAAGGATCCGTCCTCTAAAAAAGCAACGCAATCAAGTCAATTAGCTTCCAAATCTACAAAAATAATCAATAATTGTGTCGCCCCATTCCTTGCTTACAACAGTGAGATATGGGGCACAAGACGCATCACTGTATCGAAATTGTACGTAAACGAGCCCTCCAATATTTTCTTGGTGCTCATCAGCTTTCTCCTTTGCTATCAGTCCAAGAGGAAAGCGGGTGGCTAAGCTTTAAATGTCGCCACAAAATGAACATGTTGTCGACTAATATATAATAATGATAAAAAAAAAATCGTCATCAAGCATGTGTTTCTTTAGAACGGTGGGTAAAACAATAGTTCTACCTGGAACTCTCAAGATAACAATACCATGGAATCTTTTAAAATGGAAAGTACTTACATCAATTTTACACCTGATAATTTACACTTTATAGAGGAGAAGTCACATTAATTTTTAAACCGAATGGCTCAACAATGTTCAAGGTGTACTAAACTTTGGACATATATCCTTTCTCAATCCAGCTGCATAGTTAAAAAAAAATGTTACCTAGATCTTCCAAAACCCTTTAAATCAAAATAAGCAATGTTTAGATGATCGTGTTCTTCACCTAAGAATTAAAACAGGTCGCCACAGAGAAGAATTGGTGGCGGACAGAATATGTAACTTATGTGACTTGAATGAAAACTGAAACGCATATTTTATTACTACATGTATTTCCTATAGGTCAGGATATTACCAAATGAAGTACTCTGTTTGTTGATCTATCATGTAACTACCCCCGCCAAATCGCTCATTTTATTTATGAATTATACAATTTAAGACAAACACTCGACAAAGCCGTCGTACCTCTAAACAATGCAAATTGTGTTTACTTTATAACAGTTTTTAAGTGACTTATTGATCCGTTTGGCCGGGTGAACTGATATCATATTTGTAATTATGATGTAATACACATGGCACTATGATAAACCATTGTATAAATACTATTGCTATCAACCAGTTCAAATTAATTAGCTGGAATGAATAAACTGTTAAAGTAAACGTTGTTTATAAATTTGATGTTGTTTCATACTTATTTTCGGTTCTTATATTAAATATGCCAGCAATATTTCTGTTAATAAAAAAGTGAATCCAAACCAAGGTTAGTACGTCTGCTGCCATGCACTTATAATTGTATTGTATTATATGATTTTTTTAATTATATCGAAAGGAAAAATATGTCTGTTAGAAAATGCCCCTTATTAACTAAAGCATTGTGGTTTATCTGGTTGTATCCTTTCTTGAAAACGACGATAGACTAAAAATACAGGTACTCATTTGGATAGAATAATTGGCACTTCTTTGTTGATCTAACACGCTCTTAGTACGAAGAACTATTTTTAAAAAGTTTCGTATTTTGCAGTTACTCTATGGAATCAGATTAGATTAATAAGGTATATCTATAAAGTATTAGATAATTTGTAGATAAAACACAACACATAAATTATATGCAGTTGGAAAGTTAAAATATCAAACTTTAGAAATGAGCAATGTAAAAACCGAACTACCATTAAACAGTACGTGAAGTGACTCCAGCTGCTTACATTCAGGTACTAATTACCTATAGAATTTAAAACTTTGTGGGAGGAACATGATTGTGTAAGAAATTCGAGGAATGAATAGTAGTTTTAAAAATGTTACCATTGATTGTAATATTAGGTCATTAATCGTTTAAAGCTTAAGCTGACGGCAGGCATTTGATATATCAACATCAATTTACAAACTGTTTTCCGAGTTGTTTTATACTGGTGCTATATACGAATTCACATTATCATATATCAATACATTTCAATACATCGCGTTTTTAAATTTAAATTGGGATGTGTATTTACATATGTGTGAGGAACGTATATTATACGATTCAATTTATAATTATAAAACCATCAAATCGATCGGGACATTGCTGAAATATATCAGGAACGCTTGTAAAAACCGTTTGTATATTCAAATTGACATATGAAGTGCTTGTGCATGGGGCCATACATCGTAAGCAGAAGTGACCAGCACCACTAAGACCCTGTTTGTATTCAATGGTTTATTTCCAAAATAGGATGAGTTGCGTGAAATAAATAACTATACATGTATATGTTAAACATATCTCGAACAAAGTGCTGAACAACATCAAGTGAACAGTTATTATCTAAAATATAATTAACACATTAAATTGTTAGTGAATTGTGTGATTTTTGCAACATAAAGTAAATAAATTCACGTATGATTTGAAATTAGGTGAGCTAAGACACTAATCACGTTACTTTGGGTGACCACATAAAAATAATTATAGAATACCAGTACAGTAATAAACATTGTAGATGGCAGTGTGTTTGAATCGTGTATTTATTTCAGGATATATATGTATTAAAGAGTAAAACTCTTTGTTGAATCACGTCCCCCAAAATCAAATCTGTCAAGCTAACATTGGGCTGGTATTTTATGATCAATTGTTTAATATAACAGTTTCTCTTTTAAAGAACATACTAATTAATTGTGGAGTTTATATTTTAGCTTTTTTATGTATTTATACAATATTTAAATGTCAATAGTGATTTAAAATATTTTAAAGTATTCAAAAGCAGTTGTTAGCGTTAAATAATAAATCCAGAAAACAACAATTGTCGCAGAAAATCATAAGGTAAATGGGTAATATTCCTTCTGTATAAGCTATGTTGATTGCCAATAACGTACTCATGGAATTATTGTAATAAATCACATCTAAATATATAAATATTTCAAGACATTTTACTTCATCAGTTTCCTTTTGCTGTCATATTTTAATCAAATTTAAAATAAATATCACCGAGCATTGATCAGAAATGTATAATAAATGATTTTTGTTATAAATTGTGATATCATCACGTAAAAATACCTACATTATGATTTATTTTTCAATTTCTTACTATACTATACATTATTGAATAAAATTTGCAAGTAAATTCCATGAACAACTAAATTTCTTTTAATTCAGAAATCTAAAATTGTAATGAACTGAACATTCATAATATCAGAAATACACGGGGAAATCCCTATCAAAATATATCCCTTGCACGGTAAGAAAATGATCATGGAAATTAAATGTCTAATAGAGGATTTCTTTATGTCTTTATGTTGATGTAATTAAACGAAGCAAGAAAAAAGTATTCAGTAATAATTTTACATTGCACCGTCCTGATCCTCTTCTTTAAAGTGTGCTTAAAGCATACCCAAGTACGACTTAGTAAAAAAAACTCTCATTCAATTTCATTTTTGTGTGATAGTTGCGAGATGGGATAACATACGAAGGTCTTTAATGAATTTGTTGACAAGTTGCAAAATATATGATGCACGGTAAGATTATTTATTTAACAATTACTAACTCACAAATATATGCATTGATCATGTTAGACAACCAGATCATTTAAACATTACTGGATGATTAATACCTATACAACTTGCATATGCACCTTGTATAGAATTTAAACAAAAGAAATTAAAGAAGCTTTTTATGTTGTGCAAAACTGTTACCAAGGCATGAAATATCATGTCATCAATTGTTTAAACAACCAAGCTGACAACGAAAATTTGATATATCGAACAATTCTACAAGCCACCACCTTAGTAAAGTCTTTTATACTAGAATGCAACATGCGGTTTATCTATATCATATACCAATAAACTCTTTTGAATTGTAACCATATCTTTGAAATTTAAAATGATATTCAATATTACATCCACTGAAAGATCAATTAGGAAACAGTATTTATATGCCAGTAGATATGCATTTTCAGTAAACCAACTTCAAAGGAAAACAAGGTAGGGAAATTTCTAAAGTAAATGGCAGTGTATAATAAGAATTTTTTTTATGCATTTTAAATATAAAACCTTTCAAGCGTCTTTAAATAAATGTAAATAGGGTCTTCCGTCTTCAGCGGAAGACACTTCTATTGTTCTATTGTTTCTTTTTCACTTTTCTTATTAAGATCTTCCGTTTCCAACAGAAGACCTAATTTTTTTTGCTTTGTTTCTTTTTCTCTATTATTAAGGTCTTCCGTTTCCAACAGAAGACCTTATTGTTTTTGTTCGGTTTCTTCTTCCCTTTTATTATTAAGGTCTTCCGTTTCCAACTATTTTTGTGCACGCGATTTCTCAGAAACGGCTCGTCCGATCTCAATCAAATTTTCAGATATTATCGATATTGGTCTAAACCTGATTGAATTTTTTTTGTGTTGATGACATCATATCCGTTTTTGAGATATTGAGATTTTTCTAATTTTTATATGTGTATTTTGTCTTCTGTTGTTCTCCTAAAGTATAAGAGATATTAAGCTCAAATGTCTACTGTTGGTAAAGGAAAGATTGAAGTTTTGCATGGTTGTTTCTTTGTATGTTTAGCACTACTGGCGCCAAAGCTCGCGAGGGCTCGAAAATTGACATTAAAAAGCGTCGTAAATTTTTGTGCTTTTCTTTCTTTATCTCCTTTCTGGAAAATATTTTATTAAGACATGTAATGTAGAAAAAGTTTATATTTACAAGACCTTTCAGCTGATATCAAGAAAAAGGGACTGGCCCCTCAAGTTAGGGACCTAGAAGGCTCTTAAGTCTTTTACCTATAGCTCTTTACTGAGGGATATTTTGCAATAGATTATAGAAGCAAATATGTTTATCTTACATTTATAAAGCAAAGTAGTATAACGATTTTCTCATGTGTTACGTAATTAAGGCTTTTTAGGGGTCAAAAGTCCAAAACTTTGATCACTTATATCTCAAAAAGGAAAAATATTTTGAAATGCAGTATAAATGAAAAGATGTTCAAAATAATGTACTTAACAACAGGCAACCTTCAAAATTTGGCTCAGCAGCCCCAATAAGGAGATAAGGAACCGGCCCCTAAAACATTCTTTCTCAGATATCTCAGATACGGTAACGAATTTCTAAGCACTTGTTAAACAAAATGTCATTATAATCAAACGACCTTTCATTTGATACCAAGAAAAAGGGGCTGGTCCCTAATATTAGGGACCTAGAGGGCTCTAAAATCTTTTTCCTATAGCTCTTTACCGAGGGATATTTTGTAATAGATTATAGAAGCAAATATCTTTATCTGTCAGTTATGTAGCTTAACATGTAGAATGATTTTATCATGTGTTACATAATTAAGGGTTTTTAGGGGTCAAAAGTCCAAAACTTTGATCACTTATAACTCAAAAAGGAAAAATATTTTGAAATGCAGTATAAAAGAACAGATGCTCAAAATGATGTACTTAACAACATGCAACCTTCAAAATTTGGCTCAGTGGCCCCAATAAGGAGATAATGGGCCGGTCCCTAGAACATTCTTCCTCAGATATCTCAAGAACGGTAACGAATTTCAAAGCACTTGTTGAACAAAATGTCATTATAATCAAACGACCTTTCATTTGATACCATGAAAAAGGGGCTGGTCCCTATCATAAGGGACATAGAGAGCTCTAAAGTCTTTTTCCTATAGCTCTTTACCGAGGGATATTTTGTAACAGGTTATAGAAGCAAATATCTTTATCTGTAAGTTATGTAGCTTAACAGTAGAATGATTTTATCATGTGTGACGTAATGAGGGATTTTAAGAGGTCAAAAGTCCTAAACTTTGATCACCTATATCTCAAAAAGGAAAACTATTTTGAAATGCAGTATAAAAGAAAAGATGCTCAAAATGATGTACAAAACAACATACAACCTTCAAAATTTGGCTCAGCGGCCCCATTAAGGAGATAAGGAACCGGCCCCTAAAACATTCTTTCTCAGATATCTCAAGAATGGTAACGAATTTCTAAACACTTTTTGAACAAAATGTCTTTATAATCAAACGACCTTTCATTTAATATCATGAAAAAGGGGCTCTAAAGTCCTTTTCCTATAGTTCTTTACCGAGGGATATTTTGTGATAAATTATAGAAGCAAAATTGTTTATCTTACATTTATTTAGCCTAAAAATATAACGATTTTCTCAAGTTTTACATAATGAGGGGTTTTTAGGGGTCAAAAGTCCAAAACTTTGATCACCTATATCTCAATAAAGAACAATATTTTGAAATGCAGTGTAAAAGAAAAGATGTTTTTAATGATGTACTTAACAACATGCAACCTTAAGGATTTAGTTCAGTGGCCCCAATAAGGAGATAAGGGGCCGACCCCTTAAACCTTTTTCACAGATATCTCAACAACTCAGGAATTTCTAAACACTTGTTAAACAAAGTTCTTACCCCTGATACAAAATAGTATCTGGCCCTTAAAATGAATACCCTCTTTTCCTGTTTTTAATCATGTTTAGCTATAAAATAGCAAAATCAAGATCGAACATAAATCTCAAGTTCTGAAATCAGACAGAAGACCTCCTCGTTGCTCGCAACGAGATCGTGTCTAGTTATTATTTTTTTTCTTCCTATTTTTGTGCACTCGACTTCTCAGAAACGGCTCGTGTAAATAGGATCCTTGTTATTCTTCGGTTTCTTTTTATTATTATTTTTTTTCTTTTTCTTTTTTTTCTGACTCCTTTTCGGCTTCATAACTCAAAAAGTTTTCAACTTGTTCAAATTAACTAGAACTTTTGTTTGATTAAAAAAAAAAAGGCTAGCCCCTCAAATTAGGGGCCAAGAGGGCTCTAAAGTATATTTGCAATAACTATTTACTGAAAAATAATTTGTGATCAATTATAGAAGAAAAAATGTTCATTGTACAGCTGTTTATCTATATGGTACCATATCTAAGTCATATGTTACGTAATTAGGGGTTTCAAGGGGCCAGAAGTCCAAAACTTTGATCTTTAATATCTAGAAAAGGAGAAATATTTTGATTAAAATCGTAGAACAAAAAATGCTTAGAATAATGTTCTTAACAAAATGCTACCTAAAAAATTTTTTTTGATTCCCCCAGTAAGGATTTTAAGGGTCGGCCCCTAAAACACATTTGTTCAGGTATCTTTAGAACGGTCAACAATTTATGAACACTTGTTGAACAAAATGTGTTTAGATTTACAAGAACTTTTATTTGATATCAAGAAATAAGTGCTGGCCCCTTAAATAAGGAACCAAGAGGGCTCTAAAGTCGTTTTATAATACCTTTTTACTGAAAAATAATTTGTTATCAATTTTAGAAGCAAAAATGTTCATTGTACAAGACCTTTTATTTGATATCAAGAAGTAGGGGCTGGCCCCTCAAATAAGGGGCCAAGAGGGCTCTAAAGTCTTTTCATGATAACTCTTGACTGAAAAAAAATTTGTTATCAATTCTAAAAGCAAAAATGTTTAATGTTCAGTTGTTTATCTATACGGTACCATTTCTAAGTCATATGTTAAGTAATTAGGGGTTTCAAGGGGCCAGATGTCCAAAACTTTGATCATTTATATCAAAGTAAAGGATAAATATTTTGAAAAACATTGTAGAAGAAAAGTTGCTCAAAATAATGTTCTTAATAATATGGGATCCAATTTTTTTTGTTGGTGGCCTTGGTAAGTAGTTTAAGGGTCGGCCCCTAAAACACAGTTCGAATATCTCTAGAACCATTTAAAATTCGTGTATACTTGTTGAACAAAATTTGTTGATATTTTCGATACCTTTCATTTACTATAAATAAAAGGGGCTGACTCCTCTTAGGGGCCAGAAGTGCTACAAAGTCTTTTTATAATAACCTTATTTATAGCGATAATTTGTTATTAATCATAAGGCCAAAAATAAGAGCTTATTATTTGTAATCTAAAACTGAAATCCGTTTCCAAAATCGGACTATGCAATACAGAGATAAAGGGGTTTAAAAATTAATTTTTCTAAAAATTTTAATTCCACATTTTTGGTTAAGAAAATAGTTTTACGTTCAGAGTTAAATTTACTCGTACCTAACATTATTTGATAATTGTTAAATCGTACTTTTACACATTTGGATTTGTATTTGCTAAGTCGTTCTTGAAATCGATAAGGTTTTTGGTAATTCGTACTTAGAATCATTCGGATTTTGTTAACTCGTACTAAGAATAATTCGATTTTTTGTCTCTTTGTCTTAGTTACTGATGTATATTGGTTAATATGTATTTGATTATATTTGATGTATATTGTTTCTGCCTAAAGGAACTTCTACCTTTACTTTCGACATTAACGGAAGACCCACTTGCTGCTTTGCAACGAGCTTTGCTCTAGTTAAGGCCTTCCGTTTCCAACGGAAGACCTTATTGTTTGTGCTTTGTTTCTTTTTCTCTATTATTATTATTTTTTTTATTTTTTTTCTTACAAATATTGTGCACGCGAGTTCTCGGAAACGACTCGGTCGATTTATATGAAACTTTCAGATCAAATAGAAGTTGATATGAACCTTATTGGAATTTTTTTTATGATGACGTCATTTCCGTTTCTGAGATATGGACGATTTACTGATTTTTAGAGGGTCTGCTTGTCCATTGAACTCCTCCTGAACGGTTAAAAATATCGAGTTTACATTTTCAGGCATGATAGACGAAAAATTATTGTTATGTCTAAAGGCAATAATAAATATCTGGTTCAAAGAGCCTCAAAGCTCGCCTGAACCCGAAAATAAAGATTAGAATAACGTTGTGATTTTTGTGGTTTTCATTGTTTATCTCTTTTCTCAAAAATATATTGTTATAACATGTAAAACAAAAAGGATTGATATTTACATGAGCTTTCGTTTGGGCTGGCCCCTAAAATTAGGGACCCAGGAGGGTCTAAAGTCTTTTTTTTGTAGCTCTTTATTGAGGAGTATTTTGTAATATGTTATAGAAGCGGAAATGTTTATCTTACAGTTATGTACCCATACAATATATTAACTTTCTTATGGCCCCGATAGGGATATAAGGGGTCGGCCCTTAAAATCTTCTTTCTCGGATATCTCTAGAACGATAAAGAATTTGTAAACACTTGTAGAACAAATTGTGTGTAGTTTTAAGTCACCTTTCATTCAATACCAAGAAAAAGGGACTGGCCCCTAAAATTAGGGACCCAGAGGGGTCTAAAGTCTTTTGTTTGTAGCTCTTTACTGAGAGATATTTTGTGATAAGTTATAGGAGTGGAAATGTTTATCTTATAGTTATGTACCCATACAATATAATGCCTTTATCATGTGTTACGTCATAAGGGATTTTTAGGGGCCAGAAGTTCAAAACTTTGATTATCTATACCTAGTAAAGGAAACATATTTTGATAAGCAGTATAGAAGAAAAGATGCTCAATATGATGTACTCAACAATATTCAACCTTCAAAATTTCATTAAAGGGCTCCTATAGGGAGATAACGGGTCGGCTCCTAAAATCTTCTTTCTTGAATATCTCAAGAGCGGTTACGAATTTGTAAACACTTGTTGAACGAAATGTGTGTAGTTTAAAGCCATCTTTCATTTAATACCAAGAAAAAGAGACTGGCCCCTAAAGTAAGGGACCCAGAGGGGTCAAATTCTTTTGTTTGTAGCTCTTTATTGAGGGGTATTTTGTAATATGTTATAGAAGCGGAAATGTTTATCTTATAGTTATGTACCCATGCAATATATCAACTTTCTCATGTGTTTCGTCATAAGGGGTTTTTAGGGGCTAGGAATTCAAAACTTTGATCATCTATATCTGGTAAAGGAAAAATATTTTGATAAGCAGTATAGAAGAAAAGATGCTCAATATGATGTACTCAACAATACTCAACCTTCAAAATTTCATAAAAGGGCCCCGATAGGGATATAAGGGGTCGGCCCTTAAAATCTTCTTTCTCTGATATTTCTAGAACGATAAAGAATTTGTAAACACTTGTAGAACAAAATGTGTGTAGTTTTAAGCCACCTTTCATTTAATACCAAGAAAAAGGGACTGGCCCCTAAAATTAGGGACCCAGAGGGGTCCAAATTATTTTTTTTTTTGTTTGTTTTTTCTTTTATTAAATTTTTATTGTCATTTTCATAATTATTACAAGGAATTCAAAAAGACAAAGCAAATATTTATTGGCACTCACACACCCTTTCATATCAGAAACACATTCTAATTGTTTACAGGAGAATTAAATTTCAAAAATATTTTTCCAGTTTGACCATTGTTTGTCAAATTTTAACATTTCACATGATTTAATTGATATGTATCTTTCAACCTTATATTTGAAATAGATATGTTGTAATAGTCCCTTTAAGTGAGGGATCTTTTTTTGTTTCAAACAGTTAAAAATATACTGTTTGGTATACAAAATTATAAAGTTTACAACTTTGTTACCCTGACTTAGAGGTATTTCACCAAATATTACATTATTAACATTAAATCCAATTCTATTTGTAGTTTTACAATAGATATGCATGCTGAGTTTATTCCATAATGGCAGTATTTCTAAACATTTAATAAATACATGTTGAATTGTTTCTACACCTTCTTTGCAAAAAGAACAACAATCATCAGTGCTTACATTGATTTTTTTAAGATAGTATTTTGTAGGCAACATTCTGAAAAGAATTCTGTACTGAAGCCATTGTACTGAGGTATCAGCACTTGTTTTAAAACATACTTTAAAGAACTCTTTAACAGAAACATTAATTTCTAGTTGCATGGATAGTTCAGTGTTCCATTTCTGAATGGAACTTGGTATAATATCTTTACTATTAATAAGATTGTACAAGATTTTCGAACATTTTTCAAACAGTAAAACATACTCAAAGTAAAATGGAATGTATGGATAGTAATATTTTCTAACATCAGATCTTTTTTATAGACTGAGATCTAAGGAAACTAGATATTGCATTAATAACACTGTTGTATAGCATTGTACATACATTAGACAGTCTATAATTTTGTGCAAAATCATGCTGTTTCAAAAACTGACCATCTTCATTTAGAAAGTCACCTATAGTTTTAATACCATGTTCATACCAATTATAAACAATGATAGGTTTATTACCAACACATATATTTGTATTGTACCAGATTGGCATAGCACATACATTTGTTGTAGATAATGAATAGTCAATTGTTCTTAAAACTTTTAACCATGAGTGTAAAACATCTTTCCAAAAATTATTACTATGATTTATTATATTTTGTACATATTTGTCACCAAAGTCTAACAAATGCTTTACCACTTTGTTGCCATGAATGTCTAAAAATATATCCGTCCATGGTTTGTTATCTTTTGTTAACCTCTTTATCCATGAACATTTTAATGACACTAAAAAATTGTTAATATCCAACATTTTAATACCACCTTTTAAGTAGTCTTGAGTAATGAGTTGTCTCTTGACTTTATCTATTTTTGAATTCCATATAAATTCATAAAAAAGATTGGTAAGGGAAGAAATAATTTCTTTATCTGGACTTGGTAAGGAAATAAAAAGGTGATTGAGTTTTGGAAGAAGTAATGTTTTAACTACAGTAACTCGACCAAAAGGAGTAAGAATTCTCCTTTTCCACTGTTGTATTAAAGCTTTGATTTTAGGTATTTGAACACTATAGTTTAGACTAACAATTTTTTCTAACTCAACAGAGAATTCTATTCCCAGCAGATTGAATTTTGTACAACCCCACTCCAGTTTCCATCTTGTATGATGGTATACTTGTTTAGAAAATTTTTTTGAACCTATCCACACAATTTTTGTTTTTGAACTATTTATCTGCAATCCTGAAAAAGTTGAAAAAAGATCTATGTTATCCAGAGCAGCAAAAAGGGATTCTGAAGAACCATCAAGCACCAAGGTTGTGTCGTCAGCATATTGGGATATTTTATGTTCTTTTCCATTGGCTACAATGCCTCTAATATTTACATTTTGTTTAATAAGGATAGCTAATATTTCTGCACAAAGAATAAAAAGATATGGGGCAATCGGGTCGCCTTGTCTACAGCCTCTATATATAGGAAATTGTTCAGATAGCACACCACACTGTAAAACAGATGCTGTGATCTTGGTGTTTAGGATTTTTATCCAAGTGATTATATTTTCATCGAAACCAAAATATTTTAAAACTTTGTAAATTAATTTCCAGGATATAGAATCAAAAGCTTTCTCAAAATCTATGAGCACCAGTTAACCAGGTATATTTTTAGACTCGGTGAAGGATAATAAATCATAGACAAACCTAGTATTTTCACCAATATAACGACCCTTAATGAAGCCAGATTGGGTTTCCGACATTTAAAAATCAAAGGAGGATTTAATTCTATAACTAAGGCATCCTGAAATAAGTTTATAGAAAACATTCAAAAGAGTAATTGGGCGCCAGTTTTTTAAAAGTTGCCTAGGTTTGTCACCTTTTGGAAGACATGTAATGATTCCAAGTCTTTGCGATATAGGCAGCTCCCTATTAGCAAAAATATGATTTACAGCTAAAACAATATGGTCTTTGAGATCCCTCCAGAAAAACTTAAAAAATTCTACTGTAAAGCCGTCACTTCCCGGTGATTTGTTGTTTTTCATATTTTTTAAAACAGTAAGTATTTCATTCTCAGATATACTACTCTCTAAAACTTTAGAGGTGTTTTTGTCCAACTTTGGAACCCCCAAATTTTGTATTAAATCCTCTAAGTTGCTATCTATGGTATCTGAATCTTTGCTAGCATAAAGGGTTTTATAAAAAGTTCTGACCTGATCTAAGATTTCAAACTGATCATAAATAGTTTTATCATCAATTTCTACTTTTTTTTATAGTTTTATTCAAAAAATTCCGCGATTCTAAAGAACAAACATATTTGCTAGGCTTTTCCCCTTCTTCAACCCATTTTGCTCGTGATCTAATGATATGACCCTGTAATTTTTCTTTCCTTAACCTTTCGAGTTTCAACTTCTTTTCCTCTAAAAGATCCAAATCTATGTTACACATTGCCTCAATAGTTTCAATTTCTTCAAGCAAGATTTTTTCAAATTTATCTCTCTCTTTTTTCTTGTATGATGAGCATGAAATAGTGATGCTCCGAATTTCCATGAGAAGAACTTAAAGAAATAAGCTATGATTTTGAAAAATATTTAGATTGTTACCTTGTAAATATAGATTCTGTACTTCGAAAATAGTTTTTTTCACTTTTTCAACATATATTTGATCTGTTAGAAGACTGTTGTTGAACTTCCAAAGCCCTCGACCTCTTGAAAATTTATTAAATTTCAGCTCTAAAACCACAGCTGAATGATCAGATCTATACCCAGGCTTAGTAGAGAACTTTTCTACCATATTTGTTAAACTTTCTGATATTAAAATGTAGTCCAAGCGACTTTGCTTCAGAGGATTTTTTTTTTCGCCATGTATAGATTCTTCTGTCAGGATGAAGAATTTTAAAGTAATCAACTAACTGAAGATCTTTCATAATATCTAATACCATTTCTCTGGCTTTTGGGTTATTAATGTTACAATAATTGAATGTATCCACCTCTGGGTTCAAAACAAGATTAAAATCCCCACATAATATAAAATAGTCATTGTCTAAATTCAAAAAGGTATCTCTAACTTTTTCATAAAAACCCGGATTATCTGCATTTGGGCCATATATATTTATTAAAGTAACATGATTGTCTTCAATGGTAGTATCAATAGCCAACAAGTTTCCATCGTCGTCCCTCATTTCATTGTGTACTTTAAACTCAAAATTGTTATTAAAACAAATACTGACACCCCTAGAATTTGACTTAAAAGAATTAAAGACACATTTATAACCCCACTGAGTTTCAATAAGTGGCTCAATATCACGTATAAAATGGGTGTCTTGTAAACACAAGATAGAGTAGCCTTGTTTTTTGTAATAATTAAGTACATCTTGTCTTTTTGAGCTCGTAGCTAAGCCCTGACAGTTTACAGACGCTATTCTTATGCGGTCAGCCATTTCTAACAATCACAAAACGAAAAAAAAAAAGAAAATAAATGTCATGAAAAATTGACAGACTTTATGTTGTATATATAACTCTTCGTCCAAATTATTTTGTTTGTAGCTCTTTACTGAGAGGAATTTTGTAATATGTTATAGAAGCGGAAATGTTTATCTTATCGTTATGTACCCATACAATATATCAATTTTCTCATGTGTGTCGTCATAAGGGATTTTCAGGTGTCCAGGTAGCGTAGTGGACAATGCACTCGCTTTTCGCCGCTGCGACCCGAGTTCGATCCCCGTGATCGACAGAGGTCGTATGTGATGGGGTATGGCGGTCGCCCGCTTGGACACGTGGGTTCTCTCCGGGTACTCCAGCTTCTTCAAACACCAATGACCCCCTCGCACTAACATCCGTGCAAACGAGAGATATTAATATAAGTTAGAACTTGTTTATCAATCGTTGTAAAATAAATAAAGTTAAAGGGATTTTTAGGGGCTAGGAATTCAAAACTTTGATCATCTATATCTGGTAAAGGAAAAATATTTTGATAAGCAATATAGAAGAAACGATGCTCAAAATGATGTACTCAACAATATTCAACCTTCAAAACTTCAATAAAGGGCCCCGATTGCGAAATGAGGGGTCGGCTCCTAAAATCTTCTTTTTCGGATATCTCAAGAGCGGTTACGAATTTATAAATACTTGATGAACAAAATGTGTGTAGTTTTAAGTCACCTTTCATTCAATACCAAGAAAAAGGGACTGGCCCCTAAAATTAGGGACCCAGAGGGGTCCAAATTCTTTTGTTTGTAGCTCTTTACTGAGGGGTATTTTGTAATAGGTTATATGAGCAAAATATGTATCTTACTTTTATGTACGTATACAATATACCAACTTTCTCATGTGTAACGTAATAAGGGATTTTAAGGGGTCAGAAGTTCAATACTTTGATCATCCATATCTAGTAAAGTAAAAATGTTTGGATAAGCAGTATAGAAGAAAAGATGCTCAATACGATGTACTCAACAATACTCAATCAATTACATTTCGTTAAAGGGCCCCAATAAGATGATAAGGGGTTGGCCCCTAAAACCTTCTTTCTCAGATATCTCACGAACGACTACGAATCTGTAAACACTTGTTACACAAATTGTGTATAGTTTTACACGTGTTTTTATTTAATTTAAGATAAGGGAAATAGTCCCTAAAATGAGGGGTGAAGAAGAGTTTTTTCAATCAAAGATCTTTCACCTAAAACAGAATACTCTCTGATATTTAAAATGAAGACCCTCTTTTTCTATATTTTCAAGTTATGTTTAGCTGGGTTTTCTTTATTAGCAAAATCAAGATCATAAGTGTATCTTGGCTTCTAAAATCGGACGGAAGACCTCCTCGTTGCTCGCAACGAGATCGTGTCTAGTTAAGGTCTTCCGTCTTCAGCGGAAGACCTTACTGTTTTTCTACGGTTTCTCATTCTTCTATATTATTATTATTTTTCTCCTTGGTACACACCCTTAATTTCTCAGCCATTTCTCAATCGATTTTAATGATTTTTACATGGATGATGCGATTGGTGAATGTCTCTTTGCATCCTACTTCCTATTTGAAAATTCACTTCCGCTTCTAAATTATCTTCCTTTTTAATGTATTTTGGAACATGATATTGTCCACGCATCTCCTCATAAACTATTATAGTTAGAGACTTGAAATTTACATGCACGATAGAGTGGTTATGGTAGATTTGCTTGCTTGATTTAGATTTGACCAGAAGTCATTATCCTTGAAGCTCGCCTAGACCTGAAAATGTTTAAGTTAATGTTTTGACAATTTTTGGGAAATTTGAGATTTGATCACGAATATTTTTATTCTCATAAATATTTTACTAACACATGTAGAGTATCAAAAGTTTATCTATACAAGAGCTTTCAATTGACACCAAGCAAAAGGGGCTGACACCTCATATTAGGGGCCAAGATGGGTCTGAGGTCTTTTATCGATATCTCTTTAATAAAAAATTTTTTGTAATGCATTATAGAAGCAAAAATGTTTATCTTTCAGTTTTTTATCAATACAAGATAAAAGTTTTCTGTTGTGTTACATAATAAGGGGTTTTAAGGGGCTAGCAGTTCAATATTGTGATCATTTATATCTTAAAAAGGAGAAATATTTTGAAAAGCATTATAAAAGAGAAGATGCTCATAACAACGTTTGTAATAATATTTAACCACCAAAGTTTCATTAAATGGCCCCTTTAATGAGATATAGGGTCGGCCCCTAAAACAATCTTTCCCAAATATCTCAAGAACGGTAACAAATTTGGAAACACTTAATGAAAGAAATATGTTTAGAATAAAAAGACCTTTTATTTGATATCAAGAAAAAGGGGCTGGCCCCTCAAATTAGGGGCCAAGAGGGGTATAAAGTCTTATTTATATCTCTTTCATAATAAATATTTTGTAATGCATTATAGAAGCAAAAATGTTTATCTTTCAGTCATGTTTCTGTTAATGATTAAAGTTACTTGATAAGTTACATGATAAAGGGTTTAAGGGGATAGAAGTCCAATATTTGGATCATTTATATCTTAAAAAGGAGAAATATTTTGAATAGCATTATAGAAGAGAAAATACGCAAAATAACAGTAGTAATAATATTTAACCATCAAAGTTTCGTTTAATTGCCCTTATAAGGTATAAAGGATTGACCCCTAAAACAATCGGTAACAAATTTGGAAACACTTGATGAACAAAATATGTTGAGAACAAAAAGACCTTTCATTTGATCTCAAGAAAAAGCGGCTGAACCCTCAAATAAAGGACCAAGAGGGGTCTAAAGTTTTTTTTTTATTTTTATCTCTTTCATAATAAATATTTCGTAATGCATTATAGAATCAAAAAACTTTGCATGTAAAAAAGTTATCTGACATGCTACATAATTAGGGGTTTTATGGGGCTAGAAGTCCAATATTTTGATCAATATATCTTTAAAAAAGGAGATATATTTTGAAAAGCATTATAGAAGAGAAGATGCTCAGAATAATGTTCGTAATCATAAAGATATAAAAAGGTATAGGGTCGGCCCCTAAAATAAATCTTTCCTAAATATCTTTTTGATAACAAAAAGGGGCTTGTCCCTCAAACTACGGGACAAGAGGGATCTCAATGTTTCCAATCAAAACTCTTATACCTGTATCAGAAACAAAACAAGAGCAAGAAGTCCAATACATTAATGATCTATTTGTTTAAAAAAAGAGCATATAGAAATAAAAGGAAAGAGTCTGTTTGAAATTAAAGGATTTTTTATACTATTTCCTAATCATGTTTACCTGGTAAATAGCAAAAAAAATGTCATACATATATTTCAACTTCTAAAATTGGACAGAAGACCTCCTCGTTGCTCGCAACGAGATCGTGTCTAGTTATTATTATTTTTGGGTTTTTTTCTTACAAATTTTGTGCACGCGAGTTCTCGGAAATGGCTTGGCCGATTTTCATGAAACTTTCAGATCTGATAGATATTGATCTGAACCTTATTCCGGTTCAGATCATTTTTTTATTTTAATGACGTCATCTCCGTTTCAGAGATATTGACGTTTTAGCAATTTTTAGAGGGCCAGCTTGTCTGCGTACTTCTCTTAGATGACAAAAGATATCAAATTCAAATTTTCAGGAATTGTAGACGAATAATTGTAGTTTTGTCTAAAGTGAATTATTTATGTCTGGCACAAAGGGTGCCAAAGCTCGCCTGGACCCAAAAATTGAGATGTAAAAAATGTTGTGATTTTTCTTGGTTTTCTTAATGTATCTTTTTTATCCAAAATATTTTGTTAAGATATGTAGAACAGTTAAAATGTATTTTTTAAAGATCTTTCAGTGGACATCAAGAAAAAGGGGCTGGCCCCTCAATTTAGGGACCTAAACGTCTCTGAAGTCTTTCTTCCATAGCACTTTACTGAGAAATGTTTTGTAATATATTTAAGAAAGTAAAATGTTCATCTTACACATATAAAACTATATATTATAAAAAGTTTATCAAGCGTTACGTAATTAGGGGTTTTTAGGGGCCAGAAGTCTAAAACTTCGATCAATTATATCTCAAAAAAGACAAATATTTTAAGAAGCAACATAGAATAAAAGATGCTTAGAATGATGTTTAAAACAAAATTCAATTATAAAAGTTTCGTTATCCGGCCCCAATAAAGAGATATGGGGTCAGCCCCTAAAATGTCCTATCCCAGATAGCTCAAAAACGGTAACGAATTACTAAAAGTTTGTTGAATAAAATATGTTTAATATCAAAAGACCTTTCATATGATGTCAAGAAAAAGGGGATGGCCCTTTATTTAATGGGCAAAAGGGGCTCTAAAGTCTTTCTTCCATAGCACTTTACTGAGAAATATTTCGTAATATGTTTAATATGTTTTGTAATATATTTAAGAAAGTAAAATGTTCATCTTACACATATTGAACTATACATTATAAAAACTTATCATGCGTTACGTAATTAAGAGTTTTAAGGGCCAGAAGTCCTTCGATCAATAATAATCTCAAAAAAAGACAAATATTTTGCAAAGCAATATCACATAATAAATGCTTAGAATGATGCTTTAGTCAATATTCAATCATCGAAATTTTGTCATATGGCCCCAATAAGGATATAAAGGGTCAGCCCCTAAAACAGTCTTTACAAAAGACCGGTAAAAAATGTTTAAACATTTGTTGAACAAAATATGTTTAATATCAAAAGACCTTTCATTTGATATCAAGAAAAAAGGGCTAGTTCCTCAAATTAGGGGCAAAAAAAGCTCTAAAGGATTTAATCTATAGAACTTTGCTGAGAAATGTTTTGTAATATATTTAAGAAAGTAAAATGTTCATCTTACACATATAAAACTATATATTATAAAAAGTTTATCATGCGTTACGTAATTAGGGGTTTTTAGGGGCCAGAAGTCTAAAACTTCGATCAATTATATCTCAAAAAAGACAAATATTTTAAGAAGCAACATAGAATAAAAGATGCTTAGAATGATGTTTAAAACAAAATTCAATTATAAAAGTTTCGTTATCCGGCCCCAATAAAGAGATATGGGGTCAGCCCTTAAAATGTCCTATCCCAGATAGCTCAAAAACGGTAACGAATTACTAAAAGTTTGTTGAATAAAATATGTTTAATATCAGAAGACCTTTCATATGATGTCAAGAAAAAGGGGATGGCCCTTTATTTAATGGGCAAAAGGGGCTCTAAAGTCTTTCTTCCATAGCACTTTACTGAGAAATATTTCGTAATATGTTTAATATGTTTTGTAATATATTTAAGAAAGTAAAATGTTCATCTTACACATATTGAACTATACATTATAAAAACTTATCATGCGTTACGTAATTAAGAGTTTTAAGGGCCAGAAGTCCTTCGATCAATAATAATCTCAAAAAAAAGACAAATATTTTGCAAAGCAATATCACATAATAAATGCTTAGAATGATGCTCTAGTCAATATTCAATCATCGAAATTTTGTCATATGGCCCCAATAAGGATATAAAGGGTCAGCCCCTTAAACAGTCTTTAAAAAAGATCGGTAAAAAATGTTTAAACATTTGTTGAACAAAATATGTTTAATATCAAAAGATCTTTCATTTGATATCAAGAAAAAAGGGCTAGTTCCTCAAATTAGGGGCAAAAAAAGCTCTAAAGGATTTAATCTATAGAACTTTACTGAGAGATATTTTGTAATATATTTAAGAAAGTAAAATGTTCATCTTACACATATAAAACTATATATTATAAAAAGTTTATCATGCGTTACGTAATTAGGGGTTTTTAGGGGCCAGAAGTCTAAAACTTCGATCAGTTATATCTCAAAAAAGACAAATATTTTAAGAAGCAACATAGAATAAAAGATGCTTAGAATGACGTTTAAAACAAAATTCAATTATAAAAGTTTCGTTATCCGGCCCCAATAAAGAAATATGGGGTCAGCCCCTAAAATGTCCTATCCCAGATAGCTCAAAAACGGTAACGAATTACTAAAAGTTTGTTGAATAAAATATGTTTAATATCAAAAGACCTTTCATATGATGTCAAGAAAAAGGGGATGGCCCTTTATTTAATGGGCAAAAGGGGCTCTAAAGTCTTTCTTCCATAGCACTTTACTGAGAAATATTTCGTAATATGTTTAATATGTTTTGTAATATATTTAAGAAAGTAAAATGTTCATCTTACACATATTGAACTATACATTATAAAAACTTATCATGCGTTACGTAATTAAGAGTTTTAAGGGCCAGAAGTCCTTCGATCAATAATAATCTCAAAAAAAGACAATTATTTTGCAAAGCAATATCACATAATAAATGCTTAGAATGATGCTCTAGTCAATATTCAATCATCGAAATTTTGTCATATGGCCCCAATAAGGATATAAAGGGTCAGCCCCTTAAACAGTCTTTACAAAAGACCGGTAAAAAATGTTTAAACATTTGTTGAACAAAATATGTTTAATATTAAAAGACCTTTCATTTGATATCAAGAAAAAAGGGCTAGTTCCTCAAATTAGGGGCAAAAAAAGCTCTAAAGGATTTAATCTATAGAACTTTACTGAGAAATATTTTGATATATGTTTAGGAAACAAAAATGTTTATCTCACCTTTATTTAACAATAAATTATTTTATCATGCGTTCCGTAATTAGGGGTTTTAAGGGACCAGAAATCCAAAACCTTTCTTTCAGATCTCAAACAGAACAAATATTTTAAAAAGCATTATTTTGAAAATCGATATAGAATAAAAAATGCTGAGAATGATATTCCTAACAATATTAAACCATCAAAATTTTGTTATGTTGCCCCGATAAGGAGATAAAGGTTCAAATGTCAATGTCAAGGTCAAATTACCTACAAAAATCGCACGGAAGACTTCCTCGTTGCTCGCAACGAGATCATGTCTAGTTATTTCTTTTTTCTTACCAATTTTGTGCACATGATTTCTCAGAGATGGCTCGATCAATTTCATTCAAATTTTCAAGATTAACGCAATTTTATCTGAAGCTGATTGTTTTTCATATATTTTTGAAAAACACTTCCGGTCGGAAGTTATCGTCCGTTTACGACTTTAAAAAGTCAATTTTGTCTGTCAGGTTTCGCGAAAACGAGTAAAGATACAGGGCTAAAATTTTCAGAAATGATAGATCTACTGTTTATCTGGTGCACCTGGGTCAAGAAAGTGTCCGCCGTCTCTTCCGGTCGCCACCGGAAGAAAATTTGAAAAATTGAATTTCTCGACTTTTTTTATTTTTTCATATTTTTCTTTGAGATTTTCAAGTGACCCTCTTACTTATTCAGAATATGTAATTGGTTTTAAAATCGATTAAGGCATTCTTGAGAAATTAAGCATCAAATTTTGAAGCAAGAGTCTGAGTAGCTCAGTCGATAGAGTCGTGGACATGGCCCATGTGACCCGGGTTCAAGCCATGAGTGCCGCAAATTTGTTTTTTACTATTTTTCGCTTAGATGTACGATTTTATCTTTGAATTGATAAGTTTAATCTAATCTATTCAGAAATCGGACGGAAAACCCACTCGTTGCTCGCAACGAGATGTGTCTAGTTCTTTTTATTTTTCTTGTAGATTTCTCAAAATGAAGACCATAGCGCTGGTTTGTTTGGTGATGTGTCTGACCTTTGGCATGACATCGTCCCAATATGACTATGGGGATTCTGGGGAAGACGGAGATGTGCTTAGTAGTATGTTCTATGTTATTATATTATAGCAATATTAAACATAATTCAAGATGTTTTCCTGTATACATAAGGATTCTCGGGGATATATATTTTTGTCAATTTTAAATAGAAAAAAGATGTACATGAACGTTTCATCAGATTAATGAAAAAAACAAAAGGTTGTACCCAATTATTCGCAACTTTTGATAAACATTTAATAAAAGATTATGTAGACAAATTTTGTAAAAATCTTATATAACTAGTGATTTTGAATATAAACATAATAATGAATGAAATAATACAAATTATTAGAATTTGTATTTTAAAGATACAGTAAAATAGATTTAAGAGTTCAATTTAAACAAATAATGACCAAAATAAAAGACAAATACCAATTTTTGATTGGAAATTAAATAGGAAGCCTTCTTACTCTGTTCCAATTTTAAACTTTGCCAAAATAAACTGAGCCAATCCCATATTAAAATTTTCACTTCTGATTCCGATTACAAAACAAAAAAATGCGTCACATATTTTTTTTTAATTATCCTAAACCCATGAAAAATGGGATTATTGTAAGAACACTAATGAAGACGTTCCAGAAATTTGAGGAAACGAAATGATAAGTACGTTGCTTTACTTTTTTTACGTCCTTAAATTGTAGTTATAGATTTAACAATATACAATTGTTCTTAAAACCTTTTTATTTGTATTAAACCCACGAGATTTCTTAAAGAATTTTATTCTCTTAGGTAACCCGAATTTCTTTTTTCGATTAATGTCGCTACAGTTAGACTATGATAAAGCAGAGCACAAAACATGATTTTTAACTTTCGCTTGTTTTTATGGTTATGTTTACGAGAAACGTATGCAGCGTGTCCACAATTAACTTTATTATATATCTAAAACGAGTACACAACTTTAATCAGTTTGATGGTAACAAGTTCTGCATTTTGTCAAATATGAAAGAGTCTTAGTATGTTTTTATTTTGACATTTCATTTTTAAAAAATATCGGTTTCAGGACCCATCAGTAAAAAAAATGTCTTGAAAACTTTGAAATGTGAAAAATATCATAGGGAAACACATTTAACCACTGGTTTAGTTTACTCTATTTTTTGTATTCTGATTGTTTTAACTTCCGGGATATTATCTGAACCGCAAAAGTTTGATGTTGTCTATCAAACTTAGTATTAAAAAAAATCACTTCAGAAAATGCAAAAAAAAAAACAACTTAAGCATACGTATTTTGGTAGGTATCAAATTGCAAAAAGCAAATATTTCAGAGATACGCTATATATCTGATGATCCATAGATTTTTTATTATTCATTCAGATTTCACTTGACAATTATGTCGAATATGAAGATACAATAGATAATTACATTTTCATAAAAAAATGTACAAAACCTGATAGATTTCCCTTTTCTGTTATACAAAAATTTTTGGGAGAGCTTTCTTTTTCGTGGTAGGGTTGGGGTGAAAAGCTCAAGCTTCAAAGTTGTTTCTCTATTATAATAGTTCATGTATAGGTAAATACAGGAGGGTATATAATAAAAGTTGGTCTTTACAATGTTTACTTATTCCGGTGAACAGGATTAATATCTCATAGATAAGCATGGGTCAAGATAATGCTCTACGTCAAGCCTCTAACTCTAATCCATGCCTGTCAACTAGATGTGATCCTGAACACCAGATAAGATTTATATATATATATATATATATATATATATATATATATATATATATATATATATATATATATATATATATATAAAAAACTTTAAAACACTGTTTCAAAATATTTCGACCGTGTTACCGGTCTTCATCAGTCGGTGTTTATTGTCTATAGCAACACAACGTATAACATATACTTTGACGTCACAATAGGAATACAGTCTTGCAAGCGACGTCATACAACAATATTGCGCCAAAAACATATGAAATATAGGTGAGAGTCTAAAGAAAGCACATTGATAGCCGTAATTAGTACATTAACATGTAATATATGAAAAATGTATAGATAACGGGGCATAAAATATAGGAAATGGCTATACAAACTAGTAATAAAGTAGTCTAAAGACAATAATGTTCCCTTTTGTTGAGAGAAAATTTGTGGAAGAAAAAATTAAATACTTATATGCCTTTTGGTATCAACAAAAGGGAACATTATTGTCTTTAGACTACTTTATTACTAGTTTGTATAGCCATTTCCTATATTTTATGCCCCGTTATCTATACAATTTTTCATATATTACTTGCTTATGTACTAATTACGGCCATCAATGTGCTTTCTATAGCCTCTCACCTATATTTCATATGTTTTTGGTGCAATAGTGTTGCATGACGTCACTTGCCAGAATGTATTCCTGTTGTGATGTCATAGTATATGCTCTACGTTGTGTTGCTATAGACAGTAAACACCGACTGATGAAGACCGGTAACACGCTCGAAATATTTTGAAACAGTGTTTTAAATTTTTTTATTATTCATTGAATAAGAGACTTTGGTTATATATATATATATATATATATATATATATATATATATATATATATATGATTGCGCCCATGAGAAAAGGGCCCTTATGGCAAATTTTACTTTTTTGTGGATTTATGTAGGCACAGACTAGAAGAATTAAAATACCAAGTTTCGTGATGATTCAACAACTCTTTATACCTTTATTTGGCATTTAAGTCATTGATGTTTGCCTATGACGTTGTTCACCATACGACGTTACGTTATGGTATCACCAACGTAATTATTACGTTAGGCATACTGCCCTATACTAATTCGTTTTCCGAAATACAACCATTGCTTTTGAAAATTACATTATTAGATGATTTTATATTTTATTAAATGATAAATAAATTGATATCGATAAAAAAATTCTTAAGTTTATGAAATCTATGTACATTATAAACATAATTTTTACTGACAGAAAAACTGCGAAGTTTTAATGATCATTTGACACTTTGTAAATGATTTTTAAAGAACTCCTTATATAAAGCGCTATAGTTCGAAGTATTAATCTAAAATTATTCATTTTTAATAATTAAGTACTATGTACATGACATTTGATGTGATATACACCAATGTTACAGTACTATAATTATTTGGTGAATTACTATTGTAGATTTAAATTTGATATGCCATGAAAATTATATTAAAAATTCAACTATACTAACCATTTACAGGCATGTTTTGATATAATTAAAGACGATTATACTGTCTTGTACTCTGTGAATCCTATTACCTGGTATAGCATATACATTTAAAAAAATGAATTCAGACTAATATGATAACAATAAAATAACAATACAATGTTCTATGAATCCTTCATCTGGTTAAGTCACTTTACAACAGTCTATCGATTGTCTACTCCTCTGCTGGCGTTGGACACAATTCATCCTGGTGTGCAGGTCTAACGTATGGACGGAACATTCCTGTACAGATATTGCTGCCGCTCAAGTGTAAGGCCAGGGGGGGGGGATAATCTCTTCTGGGAGTTCCAGTGGCATCAAAGGGAGTTGCTCCTCTCTTCCTAATTGACATCGATTTTTCCACATCGTGAATACGTTCCTTCAATATACTGTCCAGGGATCATCAGCCGTAACCCTGAAGTGATGAAACCGCCTGATTCCTTTGACTGCACGGAATTGACTGGACAAAAAACTTTTCCAGTTTCTCCATTTCCAAGCAGCACTTTGAAAGGGGACAGCTTCATTTGTAGCTGCTGATTTGTTGATCAAGGTGTGGAAACTGGCCAACAGAATCAACATCTGACCTTCGAAAAAGTTTCCGAATGTGGGCGAACCCACTGTCTACAAGACATCTAAAATGAGAAAAATTAGAAATCCAATAACAACGACTTAATGACAATTTTATACTTCAAAGACATAAGATACGACTGGGTTTACCTTGTGTGTCCGGGGATTTGCATGGAATACTCAATTTCTTCATGCCGACCCGTCATCACTCGCCAACATAAATATCCTAGCATGTACTGGTTCTTGTTTTGGCCTGTTTTGATTAAAGAAAAACAACCACAGCATTGTTAAAGAAGGAATAGCATGTTCAGCATGTATTTTGCATGGCTTGTCATTTGCAATGTAATGATAACTTACCAGAACAATTGTCAGCATGCAGAAAACATTTTCGCTCCCCAAATCCATTTTCTGTTAGGGCATGGTCCAGCATGCTAATGACAGCATTTGGTCCATTTGTTAATGTTCCGTCTTGTCCTTAAAAATAAACCTCCATCGTTCAAACAAAGCAAAAAGTTAATAAATTTGAACATTATTAATCTGATGAAAATAATCTACATTTAGAGATATAGTTTGATCTTCGTCAATAACATAATTCATTTGTCTGGACAACCCATCGATCCTGACACCGAACACTTGTACTCTTCTTAGTTGAACAAAATAAGTGGGCCCCATTTGACGGGAGTGATGTGGCAACTGAAAATGTTGTGCGAAGTCAAAGGTATAGTGAACAGTTGGTGAGTTCACCCCCTTCCCAGTTCGACATTTCTTTCACTGAATTTTCAACGCAAGTTCTGTAGTGACTTCGTTCTCTCCTTGCATCTTCTAAATGTTTGTGAAACAATTCAGTCACGGTCAGTTTCTCCTCTTCAGTTACAGCATCGATGACCTGCTTTCTAAGGCATTCACATCGTTGGCAAACATCATCTCGAGGTTTGCTTATCCTTATATAGGGCACACATTTCAGCCAAGCTTCTTCAAAAGATGAAATCTTCAGCGCACGAACATCTGTACCTTGACAAGAAGCGATGTACCGCTCATGAATACCTTTCTTCGTGTCTGATGATGGAAGGAATATAGGAGGGATTCCGTCGCTTCCTCCTGGGGCTTCAGGTTGTGGCATGCCTACTTCTGCAGCATAATTGACAATAAAAGTTATTGCATTGTGAATGTCCTCATATTTCAGTGCATGATGAGGCCTTTTCCCTGTATTCCGATGTTCGCGGGGAACAGCTCCAATATCATTCAAATGCCTATTAATATTCTTTAGGACTTTTTCAGTACAGTCATTGATAATTAGAAAAGCTTGTCTGCAAATATTTTGTCCTTGAAATGAATAATCGTATCTTAAACTCTTACGTTCTTTGCGTTTTGATGTTATTTTCTTGCTTCCTATCTGTTTAACTGACCCCATGATAAACATTTCTTTCTCATCTTTTGCCATTTCTCGGAGTCTGTATATATGATCCCTGATTTCTGTTGCAATGAAGTTTTCAAAACAATTGTTTGAACAGTTGCATTTGAAACTATTCGAATCTTCCTCTGTATCAGGATTTTCTTCTCCTGTGTATTCCTCGTCTGGTATAGCATCCTGGTCATTTTCTAGGAGCTGTGATACTCTGTGGTTGACAACTTGGTTGACGTCTATTTCATCTTCACCATCATCATCAGAACTACTAGTGTCTGTACTTTTGTTGCTCTGCGACAGTCCGCTGCATGTATTTGTATCAAGTCCAAAATGCTCACGAAAGAGATTATCAAGTTCCTGGAACAAATGATAAGAATAGAATTGGATACACTTAAATAAATTTACATACTAGTATTAAAACTGAAAATAGAATGTAATGATTCAATTTCAAAATTTGTATACACATACATGTATGTGTAATTACAATAAAGAAGTTGGGGGAATAAGATGGCGCAAATGCCCATTCAGTTTAGTCGTAAAAACAATTTCGAATTTATTTTTTCTATTAAAATATATTATTATACAAGTTTGCAAAAACAATTTCTAACTATATTCAGTTGTTAATATATTTAACAAAAGATAAGAAAAACAAACATTGCCTGAAAATTTGGTGGTATCGAACCCATACCATAAAAACCCTAGATATACCAGGTTAGCTTATGTCAGGTACTCTAACCACTGAGCCATTTCAGACACAACAAAGTAGGCTGTTTAAATACTATGTGTGACTTTGGCCACGAATTTACGGGCTTGTATCATTTTTTCAAAACATTCAACTGTTGGGATACAAAATGATATTTTTAATGCATAGCAGGTCATCTCTCCACGATTTTGTTGATTAAAATCGGCTTGTTTTCCATTATACCTTATTTAGACTATGAGAAAAATATGGAGCACAGACCCACTCTATAAAAGGAAATGCCTTAAAGTTCTAAAAATGACAGTATTTGTAGGTTTTGATACGTATACGCCTGTTTGAGTCAACATATTTCAAGTATTGAACATATTTATCGGTTAAAAATCAATGATATGTTAATTAAAATATATATTGTTTTCAATGATTTTTTAAAACAATATCAGATTTATTGATGTTTTATTTTTTCAGTACCTTGTCCGACCGTGTATGGACATTTTACACGCCTTATCAACCCATCCTCTTAAATTCACCTTGTAAAATGAAATACATGTATTATCCGACAGATAAATATTTTAGCGCTCATGGTGCAAATGTCATGTAACGCTTAATTAGATAAGCAATACACCAATTATTTGTCATTTACTTTTTTTTCAATATATTTTAAAGCAACACAATATGATACCGGGTTAAAATTTTAAATAGTACAAACTATATGCAACTACATATCCATGTCAACCAGGAGCTTTTTCCCAGTTGAATAGGTCCGTACAAAAATGTAATCATATTATTTTTTTATACCAAGAATTTAATAATTCGATAGATTTTTAAATTCAAATTAATTTATCGATTAAAATTAAAAAAGAAATGGAATATTTTGTATTTGGAATATAAAGAAATTGTGTCATATTGATTGAAAATAAATATACCCAAACAACTTTAATCCAGTCAATACATGTACATGTAGCTTTAGCGCATAATTTGAAATAATCAATAACCAATCGATATATCTCGTAAAAATAACATTGTAAAATATTGAAGATATATATCTAAATAAAATTGATTTCTTATTATTCTTGATATTCATTTCCCCCGCGGGGAGCCTCCTAGTAATTTCTGCATAGGTTGGGTTATCTCTCTTGTTTTTCGTCTCTTTACACATAGAAATGCCGTGAAAGTGTCAGTAAAGATTTGTTTATTGTAAGATCAATCCTCAGGTCGAAAATAACTTGCTCAATATTGTAAGGTACAACTTTAAATCAAATAATGGCTTGAACACAGCTTCTTGTTTATGGCTGTTAACCGGTGTCGTCAATGACGCTGTGCAGCTGTGTGTAAACAGACGCAGACGGGTTAAAGTTGATACATGTAGTCGAGAATAATGATAATAATAATTATTTTCTATAAAGAAGTAATTCTGTACGGGAATATTTCATACTAGAACACTCAATGCCTCAAATTCTTCCATGGAAAGCAATTTGTTAAATCTATCTTCGATCTTCTGAGTCTTTTGATGATGAACAAGAGTTGTCTTACGTTCGTATCATCGTAATAGAAGAAACCGGCGCGGAATCTAAATATTCGGTTGATATGGATGTTAATGAGAAAAGATGTAAAAAAAAGTATATATATATATATATATTAATATTCGTTTTAACTGTTTAGAGATTGCAAAGGGAACCTAAATGTACGGGTATTTGACTTACAATTGAAACACGTGTTCATTAACAATAACAAACGCGCTGTTTTGCACCGTCAGACGATTTATTTTTCTTTACGTAACGTCATATGACGTGTTTTCTCTGTTTTAAACAAAAAGCCATAAGGCCCTTTTCCCATGGGCGCAATCATATACAGTTAACCTCGGTTATAGTGAAGTCCTAGGGACTTATGGAATTACTTCGTTATATCCGTAATTCGTTATATCCGTATAACGAGTTTGTTATAATATCTATAGCCAATTCACTATATACATGTTTTCTCTCACCAGGCTATAAGTTTTAATAATTTAGGCTTAAAATAAAAATACATTACTTTGAAACATTTAGAAATCGGATTGTAAGCTAAAAAAATTATATGAAAATATATTCATTCAAACTATTTTGTTTAATGGAAGTGCAAACTATTTAAAACTGTAAAGAAATTCGTTATAAGGGTGTTAAATTTTGTTTTTATTGACCTCTAGGGGACTCCAAATCAGTTCGCTTTATCCGTATATTCGAATTCATTATAACCGTATAATTTTGCAAAGAATTGTTAAGAATTTTACCGGGGACTCAAAAACACTTCGCTATATCCGAGAATTCGCTATAACCGTGTTCGTACTAAACAAGTTTTACTGTGTATATATATATATATATATATATATATATATATATATATATATATATATATATATATTATGGTAATAAATATTACTAATAGTCTTAAAAGTATTCTTATACGACTGTAAAACGTCTGAAGAAATGGAAGGAAAGTGCTGACGTTTTACAATTAGTGTTGGTTTTTTTATTTTATAGAGAGAAAGAGAGAGAGAGAGAGAGAAAGAGAGAGAGAGAGAGAGAGAGAGAGAGAGAGAGAGAGAAAGAGAGAGAGAGAGAGAGAGAGTTAGGGTTTCCAACAGCACCCGCTTTTTTATTTTGTTTTAATAAAAAGAAATTGCATGCACAAAAAAAACTTAGGCGAAAGAACCTATAATAGAAACATACATAAGGAACTGTTTCTTCTTTAAACAATGAAGTTTATATGGTTGGTTATAGGTCACAATGATCATGGTTACCATGGCTGCAGACACCGCGTAGCATTCTCAGCGGTTACGTCAAGCTCAGCAAGATACAATTCTGGGACCACCATACGATTTACCACTGTCAAAACTAACTACGGACATGCTTACAACAGCGGCAATTACCGCTTCACTGCCCCTTCTAATGGTCTGTATGTCTTCTCTTGGAGCATTGGTACCCACAAAAGCTATCATGGTGAAACCAAACTGATGAAAAACGGCTCTACGTATCACCGATCGCACTGTGCTGGTGTTTATCAACAATGCGGTGCCACCATCACCATCATTCTGAACAAACACGATCAAGTCTGGCTTGAGTCATCAAATTCCTTGACGTATGCCTTTACCGGATACTCATCTTTCTCTGGATGGAAATTAAACTAAACAATGTTTTGTCGATGACTGAACATCAATAAAAAGGGATTACAAAATGTTGTACCATTCTCTTTTTCATTTAGTTGTCTTTTCTATCTGAATGCACTTAAAAATAGATTTTTTTTTCTTGTGATGTTAAATATCTTCGCATATTTCGTGGTTACTGCTTATCCGATTTTTTTTTCGGAACATCAATGCTTATCACCAGTATACCAATAATACATGTAACTGTCGTTTCAACATTTACAATGCAATTATAATCAACTAAATATTAACCAAGATAATTTCTTTTTTAAGGAGGATGAACGTAGAGAGGAAACCAATGAACCCCTTTCATAATTTTTTTTAGAATTTTTGATCGTCATAATATGCATTCAATCCAACATGTAAAATCTCATATTTACTGCTTTTATATCTTTTGGCAACAGTTTTGGTCAGTTTCGAGCAGAAACTAGCTAGTTCAAGAAATGTTTACATTTTTTGTCCTCAAATGTACAAGATGGCCGCATATTCCCCTTAAAGCATTAACTGCAAAGGATACAATGATATCTTCTTGATAACTTGATAAATCAAAATATCAAACAACGATGAAATGAGTGTGACAAAGACAAACTGCTTACCGTATAAATGTACGTTTATTTTAACAAATGATTTTATCTGAATGATAAAAAAGTTTGATATAGATCCCTGTGAGATTGTTGTAATTACGATATTTCATGTTCGCCCCGAACGGATTTTTCTTTTAGTTCTTTCTTTATGTCACGTGATGGCCAGGGTATAAAAACAGCTGTCGGCTGGATAATCAGACAAAGAGAGAAGTCGGTGAAATTGAATAAATGGTATTGTGTTGATACAAAGCTTGTCCGTTCTAAACAGTGGTCAGTGCTTTTGGCAGGCCATAGAGAGGTGGTCCTCTTGATATTGTAGGTTAGGCATTGCTACAGCTTAGCTTATATAATTTTCTAACACCAAATCTGCCTTGAAGGTCGTGTACGTCCGCAATTAAATATATTACCCAAAGTGTCTCTCTATATTTCTGAGTAGAAATTCCTAAGATACGATTCCATCAAGTCTATATCGACAGCGGTTTTGGTGTATTAATACTGCCCACGACCGATCTGGTTCATAATGTGTTTCACTTAGCTTCACCACTTATCACAACATCGCTTATAGTCCAGATTAAAAGCCATTTTTGTTATTATGTCATCCTCAAAACATGAGCTTGTTCCAGTATCTCACCATGCAGATCCACCGTCGAAATTGATTAGGAAGCCAGCCTACCTCACTAAAATTCTGTGAACTCCCAGAAAGTATCTGATTGCTCTGTTCTGTATATTGTCTATAGCCTAAACCTTACAGTAGCTCCTCACACAAGCTCAATGATCTAAGATAGGGGCAACACACGAGAAAAATAGTTTTTCGTACGACGTAAAACCAAAATATGTGTTATTAATATGTATTTTGTCGATGATTTGTTCAAGTGCACGTCCACCACTTTTAGCTAGTAGTTCTGCGTTGTTATTGAAACAGCCATTGTAATTAAATGTCACTCACTAGGTATTTGAAATGATCCACAGTCTCTAGGGCATTACTACCGATAGAAAAATTGCAGTTCGGTTTTTTCATGTTGTTTTAAATAAAGTGAACGCATTAGACTTATTCGTATTCATAAAAACTCTCCATAGTTTGCACCACTTGTGAAGCCTGTCTAACACACGTTGATCGCCCGCTTTGTATTTCGCTTGCATTGCTATGTCGTCCGCATAAAGTGCATTGTAATAGCGAGAGCTTCAATTCCCCAATATCCACACCGAGACCGAGTGCAATACTGTCTTGTACATGTAAAAGGTCATTATTAAATATCGAATCCAATGTGGGAGACTGGCTTTCTACTTGTTTCACTCCAGTGTTACAATAAAGGCTTACCGTTTAACCACACATGGAAACACACTGCCAGAAATGTCATTAACTAATAATTTGTACAGCATCATTACTGTAGATCCTAATGATACAGGGAAGGAGAATAACTCCTCTATATAGGAATATAGGATCTGGTCTGTAAGAATCTAACATATGATTGCTTTACGTCAAACTGATGGAGCAATTTTAGAACCAAGAATAAACTGAAATAGTCAATGTCTCAATGACTTTTTTGATATCTTAACACTCCCTAATGTATATCACCGTATCCACTTGCGGACTTTGATTTGGCTTTGAAGACAAAAGTTCATTTTATCAAATAAAATATATCTGTTAAGTGTTTCATTTGGCGGATATGTCGGATTGTCCATTCTTGACTCTAGAGAGTGTTTGTTTGCTCTCGCTTGTTTAAAGTGTCCTTGGTCAAAAGCATTACTGATATGAAACATGAAAATTATGTTTAAGTATACTGAGTATTAAGCCAATACATATACACTTAACAAAACCTCTAAATGTTCACCAAGTTTTATATATTTCCCATATAAAATAAGCACATTTATTTGTCTTGCCGTCAGTGTTACTGATTTTCACTAAACTTTCAAATTGTTAAGAACGATACATTGACTTTGACCTCAGGTTGCGACCAGAGATGTTGACCTTTGCTAAATATCACTAACTCTTCCGGTTTGGTGGAATTTTGCGAAGAGCTTTTGGATTGCTTTAAGTTGCTGATGAAAATGATATTACGCTCACGAATAAAAAAAATGTATCAAAATAACGTTGCTTCATGTTTAAAACAATGCCGAGGTCAAAACAAACAGCAAATCTGAAATAAATACGATCTGTTCTGGAAACAATGCAGACAATGATATTCCAACGGCTCTAGCTGTGTTTGCGGTAAACATTTTGGCCATGTTAAGTGGTTTTCTTTTTCAACTATCACCAAAAACTAAAATCAATAACAAAAAATTGACAATCATATTACAAAATATAGTTAAGCATGCCAAGAAAATTTTTATGTTTTGTCACGGGTAAATGATTTCAATCAATGTTGTTTTATTTTTTCTGTGCTGTTGATGAGAAGATATATCCGTTACGAAATGTTGAGTTTTTCAGAGCATTTTATTTCGTTATTTCAAAATTGTTCTAAATATTAGGATGAACACTTAGAAGTTTTGTTGAGTGTATGTTATGCATACAGATTCATTGAATCTAGGGCTATTATGGATCGGATACCTTAAGTCCACAAAGATATTATACTAATATACATGTCTATGATTTGTAATGCTATGCTTCTAAATGTCTTATTCTATTAGATTGCAGATGCTTACATGACTTACAAATGAGTTCAAAAAGCTAAAACCCGGTAGCTTTTTACAATTTTTACTTTTTGCACT
Source organism: Magallana hongkongensis (assembly GCA_015776775.1). Lineage (NCBI taxonomy): Eukaryota > Metazoa > Mollusca > Bivalvia > Ostreida > Ostreidae > Magallana > Magallana hongkongensis. Next base: position 45,912 of record VIAA01000025.1, read on the forward strand.
TCACACACGTTTATAGCCCTCTTGACTTATGAGTATTTTATATTCGATGCTGAGGAAAGAAATTATGAAATTGATACGACAGGTATACAGGCATTTTCACCGCCGCATCCAATGGTGTATATGCATTTTCGTAGACCATTCACGCTGGGGGTTCACATCATGCTGGCGCAAAGGCAATTATGGGGAAATGGCGGCAGTGTTGACACAAAATGGAATCGCAAAAGGGTTGTCAATGCAGATACAGGAAAAAAAATGGGATGACGCTTCTGTCTCAGGGTTCATGATTCTGGCTGCTTCGAAGGGAGGTTAATTTCAAATCATCTCTCCATAGGATGGCCAAGGCGCGATGTACAGCAACCTTGTGAAAAGGGAGACATCCTTTCTTTTCAGGGTAATGGATTGCTTAGCTGACTGATGACAGCATATGCTACAATTTTTGTCGAATATCAAATAACAGATAAAAACGATTCCTACAACATAACATTAATACACAATGAAAATATCAAAGTGAAGAAGAAATAGATTCAGCATTCGCAGGCTGATTTTCAACTAATAAGTCCATGGATCTCATAATTAATATTTGTATGAGCAAAATAACTGATTAAACTCTGACTAATATACCCGCACAATAATATAAACGCGTGGTGCAGAAAATGACGATTACGAATTAATTAGGATATTACCAATTCAAAGGCTGTTTACTTCAGAAAAAAATATATCGAAAAGAAGCAACTTTAATTTTTATTTTGGGAAAAATAATTTGGACTACGGGGTGTCTTAATTATATCAGGTAGTGATTTTTGACGAAAAACGTTATTTTAAGGTGAAATCTGAAATTTTAGCCAAGTTCGGGGGAAGTGATGAAGGATCCGTCCTGTAAATAAGCAATGCCATCAAGTCAATTAGCTTCCAAATCTACCAAAAAATCAATAATTGTGTCGCTCCACTTTTTGATTACAGCAGTGAGCACTGTATCGAAATTGTACCTAATTGAGTCCTCCAACATTTTCTAGGCGTTCATCAGCTTACTCCGTTGATAGCAGTTCAAGTGGAAAGCGGGTGGTTTAGCTTTAAATGTCGCCACAAAATGAAAATGTTGAGTCATTGGAATCGACAAATATACAATTATGATAAATAAAATCGTGTGTGTTTCTTTGGAACAGAGGGTAAAACAATTGTTCTACCTGGAACTCTCAAGTTAAAAATAACATGGAATCTTTTAACAAGGAAAGTATATACACCAATTTTACACCTGATAATTATACCCGCACTTTCTAAAGAAAGTTCGGGTATATTGTTGTTACCCTGTTCCGTCCGTCCGTCCGTCTGTCACGTTTTATTTTCTCAAACTGTTCTTACATCTTATAAACCAGCAAATTGAACTCTTGGAGTTTGATTTGGGGTATCATGTTGTTTTGTAAAAAGGTTTAAAAAATTCTCTGTTAGTCCTGGGGGTCAAATAATTGGTAAAAAATGACGTTTTTTCACAAAAAACCTTCTTCCTCGAACTCCTCCTACATTTCCAACAGTAGCCAAATCATCTCTTGGAATATGTTTTAGGGTATCCTACAGATGCGCAATAAGGTTTCGGAATTTTCAATTTTGTCCTGCGGGTCATTTAATAGCTGAAAATGACGGGTTTTTTTTTTTTTACAAAAAAACTGGTTTCAAAAACGTCATTTTTTTATCAGTAGCCGAATGATCTTCAAGAATATGATTGGGGGTGTCATATTGAAGTGTAATCAGGTTCCAGAATTTTTTTTTATTAAGGGGATCAGTGGGCAACAAAAAAAGACGTTTTTTTGCGAAAAAAAGTATGGTTACCAGTACTCCTCTTACAACTTTTGGAGTAACTCTGTCATCTCTTGGGATATAATTGGGTCTGTCCTATAGATGTGTAATAAGGTTTTAAAAATTTGAATTTCATCCAGGGAGTCAAATAGTAGCAGAAAATTGACGTTTATCACTAAAAAAAAAACATAGATCCTAGAACTCCTCTTATGATTTAATGGATAGACACATCATATCTTGGGATATGATAGGGACTGTCCTATAGATGTGCAGTAAGGTTTTAAAAATTTAAATTTCATCCAGGGAGTCAAATAGTAGCAGAAAATTGACGTTAATCACTAAAAAAAAAACATAGATCCTAGAACTCCTCTTATGATTTAATGGATAGACACATCATATCTTGGGATATGATAGGGACTGTCCTATAGATGTGCAGTAAGGTTTTAAAAATTAAATTTAACCATGAGGCCCATTACCTACATACCTTTTGATGCCGTTTAATTAAGGATCAAGAATATATATGGTTAAGGGGTAGGGATCTCAACCGTTTTCGAGATATTCGTGCACTTCCTGTTCGAGGGGGGTCACGACCACCCCCGGGGCCCATGACCTACATACTGTTTGATGCCCCTTGACACAAGGAACAATAATATATATGGTTTAAGGGTGGGGATCTCAACTGTTTTGAAGATATTAAGGGACTTGCTGTTCGAGGAGGTCAGGACCACCCACAGGATCCATGACCTACATAACATTTGTTGCTCCTTGACATCAGAACCATGAATATATATGATTTAGGGGTCACGATTATAACAGTTTCTGAGATATATGGTAATTTCAAATTCCTGGGGGGTGGGGATGACCCCAGGGGTCAGATCAAATAAACCCTATATATTGCCAGTAACGGTCAATATATGATTATTAAAACCCTATATTATTATCTTTGTCCGTCTTCAAGTTACATTTGTACCATTTACAATACAGTCTACTATTCTTCCTACAAGGTTCAATGTTAGACCCCACACCCTTTTGACAGCCCCCCCCCCCCCGAAAAGTGGGTGTCTAACCCAAAATGAGAAAATCAAACCAGGATGCACAACTAGATATGCAGGCCTATCATATCCTAGAGTTTTGTACAATTCTGTTCAGCAATCTTTGAGAAACAAGTTCAAAGCGGGAAAGAAGACGAATAATAATAATACATGTATTAAGAACCGTACAAAAACAATAAGTCTCCAAAGGACTATGTGCGGTATGGTCAAATATCTGCCCCCGATTTCAACCAATTTTTAAATAGTATCGTATAAAAATAAAATCTTCACAAATCATTGTATAGAGGATGCCTATAACTTTAATAATGATTTAGTCATCATTGCTCATTCGCTGTGTATCTATGACGTCACCTAAATGGCCCAATTCCCGCAAATTTGCAAACAAATGAAAATATTCTCATTTTTGCTCTATATTTTGCATTCGGAAGTATAGAGCGCAGGTCGGCTCAAGTGCGATTTCAACATATGTTTTTCTTCAGATAGTTATACACATTATACTAAAATATGGTACTTGAGCAAGCCTGCGCTCGATGTTTCCCAGTCGAAAAACCATCGGAAAACACCCATATTTTGCTTCAAAACATCAATTTATCAAACTAATGCAATATTCATGACGTCATTTCTACATTATGACTTTACTGTGGTGATAACCTTTTACACCTGTATTTCCAATATGATTTTAACTATCTTTCACCTTATTTTAAAGCTCTTTCTAAAACTTTGATTTTGGGGGGCAAAAATTGCATAAAACCGCACTTAGTCCTTTCATTCGGGAAACTTAATGATAAAGATTAAATAGAGATAGGATCATCAAACATCAATAATCTAAAGATATTTGACAATATCTGTTTCTAAGGGGGTCAGGATAATCCTGACCCCTTAGGGTCATGACTTACATGCCATAATGATCTGATGCTCCATGACCTAAGGAGGAGTAATATCTTTGGATTAAGGTGGGGATTTATGGTTTTTATGATATTTGATAATTCCAGGAAGGGCACTTGGGATCATGACCTACATACTATCTGAAATGCCTTGAACAAAGAGACAATAATATAAAATGTACATGATTTATGATTTAATTTAAAAACCCAGATATAGATCAATCATCTATGTTTTGTAATACTTCCTATGTATATATACATGTATTAGTTTGTGTTTTGTTCTATACTATTCATGTTCATGACTGTAGTATGGCTTAGTCTTATTTTAAATTACATTAAAAAATTGTCAAATATATCGGAATGACTTGGAACCCCCACCCCAAACAAACTCAAATATAAACTGTTCTCCCCCCCCCCTTAATTGTCGAATGATCTATTAAAATCAAAATATAGTTTGGGTGTCTAAAAACTTTTATAAACTGGTAAAAGATGTTATTCTTAAAAAAATTACATTACACCTTGCATACTTGACAAATGATCTATTGAGATATGATCATATTTCTACCTTGGGATCAATAACTAATATTCATTGACAAGTTGAAATTAATAACAATAAATGATTCAAATTATAAATGCTTATACTCCACATCCACCCCCCCCCCCCCCCAATCTAACCTGGTTCTAAAGATTCAGTCTTCTTAATACATTCTCACATGTGTACAGTAGCAAATTTTAAATTATTTCTTGATTGCTTTTTCTCTCCTGATGCACATTAACATTTTGGAATTTGCTTAATTCAATTTTTAAGATTTATAAACAAAATGTTTTCTGCATGTGTATTCGCCTATTTTGGGCAATTGTAAAGTCTCCGAAACAAAGCAGTGTCATCATTAGGCTAGGAATTACCTACATGGATCAAAACTACATATGAATAAGATAAAATACTTTATTATTTCTAGTTCTAGAATGTCAGAGTGTCTCCAAGGGGGCATAACCTATATATATACAATTTGATGCGTAATGACACAAAGAGCAAGATTAAATTATATGGTTTATGGATGAGGATCTCAGAAGTTAACAAAATATACAGTGTATCATCATTTCCTATTTCATAAAGGGGGGGGGGGGGGTTAAGACAACACCTGGGGGTCATTAATGTACTTGACACCATATTTTCCTGTTTCGTGGGGTCAGATCGAACAGTCCCATAAGGTCATGACCTACATTGTATTTGATGCATTATAATACATTAAGAAAGAAATACTCCTTCCTTCCTATTATAACTCATATAACAAGAGGCCCATGGGCCACATCGCTCACCTGAGGAACAATAGGTATGATAAAATCAGCTTAATGGAGTCATAATACAAACTATCTGGACAATGTACAATAATACATGTAGATCCTGTATAAATAAAATCCATTTTCCCCTGGATATTCTTATGTTTATAATCATTAGTCCCTTTTCTAACAAGATGATTTTATAGTCATATCATATGTTGAGTATTGCAGTTCTCAAAAAGATCCTTAACAATAGTTTATATATTAGATATACACGTACATCAAACTCTGAACCTTCTCGGGAGGCCAAAGAATTGTCCTGGGGCCAAAGTCTTAACAACTATAAAGAAACATCTGGCTGATTAGTTTCTGAGAAGATTTTTAAAGATTTACCCTATATATTCCTTTGTTAAACTTTGACCCCCCATTGTGGCCCCACCGTACCCCGGGGGTCATGATTTTCACAACTTTGAATCTACACTACCTGAGGATCCTTCCACACAAGTGTCAGCTTTCCTGGCCGATTAGTTTCTGAGAAGAAGATTTTAAAGATTTATTCTATATATATTCCTATGTAAAACTTCGATCCTTCATTGTGGCCCCACCCTACCTCCGGGGATCATGATTTTCACAAATTTGTATCTACATTACCTGATGATGCTTTCACACAAGTTTCAGCTTTCCTGGCTGATTAGTTTCTGAGGAGAAGATTTTTAAAGATTTACTCTATATATTCATTTGTTAAACTTGTGGCCCCACCCTCAGGTGAGCTAAAAAGGTTAAGTTTACAATACAATAAGTTGTTAAAGTTGGTTTCTGGAAGAACAGACTTTGAAAATTTTCTTAATAAATATTGACAAATTTTTTACCTTTTTAAGCTTTAGTTTTTAAGATCTGTGTACAAACATAGAATTGTGGGCAAATCTCTGTATCTTCCTTATAATTCGAAACTTAACACTCAAATATGGTTGGTAAATAGAAGTTGTAAACAATTAAACACAAGAAACATGCACTACATGTATAACAAATAAAGAACACAATTTATTTTTTCGAAATGAATCATATATATACATGTATATACCTACATATTTCCGTCAGCGATATCAAACTCTATTTAAACTGAATAAACTCGAGAAAATGCCGAGCATCTCAACAAAACCTATTGCATTAATCTACATGTACCATTACGCAAAAGATAATGCCGAATTACCGATAGAATGAATTGTATTTCAGTACCCCTACATCCGATTTTGCTTAATTTGCGCGGGTAAACAGTTAACTGTTTGATTTACCGAAGTCTCTGTTTGATTTGATACGTAAACATCGTGGTAAAAATCACGAAATACAGACGATAGTTTCCAGGTTACAAAGCATAATGAGAACGAAACGAAAATCAGAACAAGCTAACACCAACGTCATGTGTGAAAACTGTCAACGCATTGAAATATTTAGCCTCAATTTACTTCACAAAATCGGCACCAATATATTATGTATGTTTCAAAATTTCCCTTCATACGCGAACTGTTGCACAACAAGCAAATTCATCATAGTCAGATCGACCCTTTTTCGTATAATGTCATGGCTGCTTTAAACAAAGAACCTCGTTTTAGAAAGTATGGAATTATTTTACCGGATGCCGAACCCGAAGCTATTAAACTGATTGAAACACGCCTTTCCTTTATTATTATTTTCGTAATAACTCAGATTTGAAACAGAATTACCACTTAATTTTTGCAATTTATATTTTCCTTCCCATAAGGATAATTTATGCTAAACTAGGTTGAATTTGCCTCGGTAGTTCTTGAGAAGAAGATTTTTAAAAATGCACCCCCCTTTTTCTACAGTTTCAAGGTTTTCTCCGCTTTGAATACAGATCAAACTTTTATTTCTGCAATTTATATTCGCCCTCCCATAAGGATGCTTTGTGCCAAATTTGGTTGAAATTGGATAAGCGGTTTTAGAGAAGAAGTTCAAAATGTAAAAAGTTTACAGACGGACAGACGGACAGACGGACAGACAGACGGACAGACGGACGGACAGACGGACGACGGACAAAATGTGATCAGAATAGCTCACTTGAGCTTTCAGCTCAGGTGAGCTAAAAATGATAAGTGTCTACACTTACTTATATGTAATACACAAATTTAATACGAAATTGTTTATACAGAGTCAACTAAATAGTGTAAGTCTGACAAATAAAAAAATCAACTTTTGCAATTAAAATGACAGAAACTTTACAAATGCAATAGGATAGGTAACAATGATAAGCTTATTTAAATATTAAAAGATGATGATACAGTATGCTGTCAAAGGGAGATCACATTTAGAAAGTGAAAGTAAAACTTATGTGTGCTGGCATTATATTGTGCTACTGCTACTACATGTATTATACTTACCTATATTGGTCAACATCATAATGATAATCCAATTAAAGCACAATAATGAATTCCTTTAGCTGATCTTAACTAATCCTTTTCTGCATATGGAAAACACATACCGGTACATGAAACCATCATCTAATCGAAGAGCTGGGTAAAACTAGTACCCGCTAATGAGACCTGCAGACCTGTGTTGTGTACGTAACTTCAGACAAAGATCAGTTATTTGTAACATGCATGTATTTTTATGACCTATTCTTCAAAACCCCTTGCACTATTTTATTAGGTAAATAACAGCTTTAAGGTGGTGCAGGACACCTGGATATTGTGATGTATACTTCCTCTTAATTGAGATAAACAATAAAGTATAGATATTAATTAAATATTTACCCCCAAAATAATGTTACCTGACATTGAAGCGCAAAGGGTTAGAGCGTTTACATGTCTGTAAGAGCATTGGGGTTCAAGATGTATTTTTGGTAATTTTACTATTGATATAAATGAATTTTCATGGGGGGAGGGGGGTCTCGACCCCTCACTCCAACCCCTTCTCTAAATCTGTGCACACGATGATGTACATGTAGGCACACAGAAGAAGCAAATCTAAAACCGGCAACCGCCACGGGGAGGGAGCATAGTTTAATTTTAATTTTGTTTGTAATAATTATATAGACTATAACACTTTCTATGACATGAAATGTTAAGATATTGATTAACTGAAAATTCAATGTAAACAGTTCAAACCCAAATTGCACATAAAGTGCTGCTCATGTGTATTATCATATGGGAAGGGACCATGAAAATCATAATTTTTAAATGTATTACAGAAGCTTGCATGTGGCCTTCATTTTTAATTAAACTGGTACAAAACAGTGTTATTTAGGGGCAAACACTTGGTGCGGGTACATGTATTACTGTCTAATGACAGCATCTAGTTTACACTTGTCAGAGGAGAAGTCACAAACCGAATGGCTCAACAATGTTCAAGGTGTACTAAACTTAGGATATATATCCTTTCTAAATCCAGCTTCATAGTTGACAGATATGTTACGCTAGATCTCTCCAAACCCTATAGATCAAAATAAGCAATGTTTAGATGATGGTGCTCTTCCCCTTAGAAATGAAAGAGGTTGTCACAGAGAAAAATTGGTGTCGGACAGAATATGTAACTTATGTGACTTGAATGAAATTGAAACTGTAAAGCATATTTTATTACTTTGTCTTATAAGTCAATATATTACCAATTAAAGCAGTGTTCTGTTTGTTGATCTATCATGTAACTACCCCCGCAAAATCGCTCATTTCATTTATGAATTATACAATAAGACAGAAACACTCGACAAAGCTGCCGTTCCTCCAAACAATGCAAATTTTGTTTACTTTATGACAGTTTTAAGTGACTTATTGATCTGTTTGGCCGGGTGAACTGATATCATATGTGCAAAACGAATTTTGTAATTATGATGCAATACACATGTCACTATAATAAACCATTGTATAACTACTACATGTTTTGCTGTAAACCAGTTATAATTCATTAACTGAAATGAATTTACTGTTAAGGTAAACGTTGTTTATAAATTTGACGTCGTTTTGTACTCATTTTCGGCTCTTGTATAAAATGTGTCAGTTAATTTCTGTTAATAAAAAAGTGAATCCAAACAAAAGTAAGTACGTCTGCTGCCACACATTTATAATTGTATTGTATTATATGATTCTTTTATTTATATCAAAAGGGAAAATATGTCTGTTAGAAAATGTCCCTAATTAACTAAAGCATTATGCTTTATCTGGTGTTATCCATTCTTGAAAACGACGATAGACTAAAGATACAGGTACTCATTTGCATAGAATAATTGGCACTTCTTTGTTGATCTAACACGCTCTTAGTACGAACTATTTTTAAAAAGTTTTGTATTTTGCAGTTACTCTACGGAATAAGATTAGATTAATAAGGTATATCTATAAAGTATTATATAATTTATAGATAAAACACAACACATAGATTATATGCAGTTATAAAGTTAAAATATCAAACTTTAGACATGGGCAATGTAAAAACCGAACTACTATTAAACATTTACCTGAGGTGACTCCAGCTGCTTACATTCAGGTACTAATTACCTATAGAATTTAAAACTTTGTGGGAGGAACATGTATAAGAAATTCGAGGAATAAATAGTAGTTTTAAAAAATGTTACCATTGAGTGTAATATGAGGTCATTAATCGTTTAAAGCTTAAGCTGACGGCAGGCATTTGATATATCAACATCAATTTACCAACTTTTATTCGAGTACGATCTTTTATACTGGTGCTATATATGAATTCACATTATCATATATCAATACATTTCATTACATCGCGTTTTTGAATTTAATTCACATATGTGCTAGGCACATATATGATAGGATTCAATTTATAATACTAAACCATTAAAGCTGTCGAGACATAGCTGAAATTTATCAGGGACGCTTGTAAAAAGCGTTTGTATATTCAAAATTACAAATGAAGTGCTTGTGCATGTGGCACTAAGTTTTGAGCACAAGTGACCAGCACCACTTCGAACTTGTTTGTATTCAATGGTTCATTTCCAAAATATGATGAGTTGTGTGACAAAAATTGCCATATACATGTATCTGTTAATCATGTCTCGAACAAAGCAATGTGCTGAACAACATCAAGTGAACAGTTATTATCTAAATGTATAATTAACACATTATATTTGTTAATGAATTATATAATTTTTTTTCAACATAATGTCAATAAATTCACGTATGATTTGAATTCAGTGGAGACAGGACACTTATCACGTTACTTTCGTTGATCACGTATTAGTAATTATAAAATACCAGTACAGTAATAAACATTGTAGATGGCAGTGTGTTTGAATCGTGTATTTATCCCATGGATATACATGTACTAAAGAGTAAAAATCTTTGTCGATTTACATCCCCTAAAATCAAAACTGTGTAGCTAAAATAAGTCTGATATATTCTGATTATTTGTTTAATATAACAAATTCTCTTTTAAAGAAAATGTTATGACTGCAGATCCAATTGCAGATTCCAAACAGATTTTTGTTGATCTAAAGAGGGATTCATTGCATTCATTATCCCATGAAGAGAGCATCTGCTGATTTGGCTGTCTTACAATCCATACCCTCCTGTTTCCCTACATTTTTTATGTTGTTCCATTCCCATGAATGTACAATGGTTCTGAACTCCTTTTCTTGTTGCAACAAGTTATGTTCCAGCGTCTGCTATCATTTTTCGGAGATATCCACGTATTGACACAAATCTACGCAATACTATCATTAAACTTTCAACAATATAACCTTCAGCAAAGTCAATATATACAGCTCTAGATACTAAACAGTACTCCATATATTTTCCATATGTCCTTTTCTTTACAGTAAATTTGATAACCAGTGGTCAAAATAAGTCCACATCACAGAAATAGAAAGGTGGAGATGGCTTGATTCTGATGTCTGGAATTTGTCCCATTTGCTGAGATTCTGTGATTTTAAATATTTTCCTGCAAGTCACACATTTGATTTTACACGTCTTATTATGTTTTTACTTTTATATTAAGTATCTACTTAGAAGTTGCCAATAGTAACATCAACTTCAGCATGATCTCTGTCATGAATTTCTTCATTATCATCTGGAAGATCCTTTTGCACATGTCTAATCCAATTGTTTTCTGCCCTTTTCAATTGCTGATAGACAATGTACTATGCCTCAAAAACTGCGTTTTTATACGATAAGTTGTAAAAAACATGTCAGTCTGAGAAGCTTCTGTAATGTTGATATTCTGTTGTGATCAACAATTTCTGACACACTCATACTTTTCCTGTTTCTCATTGTTACTGTAGCATCAGTATGATACAATGATATCAGAGATTTCCTTTACTTTTACATCTTGTTTAAAGGCCAATTTTTCAAAGGGGAGATATTCCATCACACAGACTCGCTGTTAATTATACTTGGTGATGTTAAGTTCTGTTTTTTTTTTTGGGGGGGGTGGGTGGGGGGTTGTTTTTTTTTGGGGGGGGGGGGGGTTGTTTCTTTTTTTTGTTTGTTTTTTTTTTTAGACAGTCGATCTTACTGTTGACAACCATTCTGATTACCTTGACAAACAATATCTGAAATAGGAGCTAATCCAAGAAAGAAAGAAAGTCAAGTAAAGGGATAAATTGTTTATAGTTCATATCCTTCTTCATTTGTAGAACCCACTCACGTTTCTGAACTGGAGAAAGAATTTTTCTTAATTTCTCTTATCATAGTTGTTGTATTCATTTCTCTGGCCATATTAACACGTTTTAAATCTAAGTAACATCTTTCTTCAACACTGTTTATAAAATACAAATGATCCCCATCAGGAATAATTTTGAGTTTTCGAATGTCGAAAAGTATGGAATCTGTGAGTCTTTCAGGTCTACCATATTTCAGTTCAAGTCTTTTCCACATTTCTTCATAATCATTATCTACACCCGGCACTGTTTTAAGAGCTTCATAAGTAAGACGTTTCTTTAATGCAAACGAGTAGGGTCTGTTCCATATGTTGGATACATACTGCTTTCATAATCTCTCTTGAAACTGGAGAATTCTCTAATCTCACCACTTAAAATTAAAGCATCTAATTTTTTCACTTTAACACTTTCCTTTTGTTTGTCGTTTTTCTTTTTCATTCTGCTGTTTAATTTTACACTGTTTATAAACATGTGCACGACATAAAGTTCGTCATACATTGAGTCCATATCTCTATCGGTATTATGAATGAGAACTTGCTCAGTTTCAGGATTTAACAATTTTATATATTCTGCATGTCCACTCTCTAGTTCTTTATAAGAATCCTCCATATCATATGTAAAATTCCGAATAAGTTCACTACAACTATACTTTACATTATTGAAAAAATTTGTAAGTAAATTCCATGAACAACTCAATTTCTTTTATTTCGGAAATCTAAAATTGTAATGAACTGAGCATTCATTGTGTCAGAAAAGCACGGGGTAACCCCTATCAAAAAATATCCATTGAACGGAAAGAAAATGATCGTGGATATTAAATGTCTTAGAGAGGATTTCTTTATGTTGATGTTATTAACCAAATGAAAAAAGTATTCAGTAATGATTTGACAATGCACAGTCCTGATCCTTTTCTTTCAAGTGTGCCCCAAGCATACCTTGAGTATAGTCATTTCATGTATATCTTTTACAATTCCATGCTATGCTATGGTATGCGATTTTAATGATGAGCTATGAGATTTCAATGCAATGCTATGAGATTTGTATGATATGCTATGCGAAATTGAACTGAAGGGCCTAATGATATGATATGGTATGCTATGGTTTGGTATGTTATTATATTTGAACAAAAATGCCTCCATACACAGAAGAGTTCCACATATTTCGAAGTAAAATGACAAGAAGCCAAAGTTTACTACTAATCTGCAATGTGAACATTTATTCTTTCAAATAAAAACATTTAAAACCGAGTTAAAATCATGTTGTATGCTATAATATGGTATGCTATGACGAATGAGATGTAAGGAAATTGTATGCTATGTTATGAGATTCTAATGCTATGGTATGAGATTCCAATGCTATGCTATGAGATGTCAATGCTTTGCTATGTTGTGGTGTATAAGGGCTGTTAGAAAAGATCACGGACAAAGTGATTTTCGACAAAATTACTGTGTACTTTGTAGGATGACGTATGTTTTATTAAATGACAACCAATTGAATATAAGTATCCAAAAATCATATGATTTTGAAATTGTGTTCAAAAGACACAGCAATTTTTATTTTGTATGAATTCGATTTATGGAGCACCATTTCATATTTTCACGACGTAAGGTGACGTCAAACTACTGAAAGGCAATTTAAACCTTTCACTCTTTTTCAAAGTAAACACCTTTCAGTTTATACACTTTTTATGCCATTAACCCATTTATTAAAAACGTGTTCACTCTATTATTTGTCAAATTTTTGTATAATGTCTTTTGTGTGGTAACGTAATAAAGCGGAATTATTAGGTGCAAGATCCGGGATTTAAGGGGGGGGGGGTCTGGGTGTTGCAAGAGCTCAATATATCAGTAATTTCATTTTCAAACCTTCAATTCCAATTGATGTTCCAATTGTAAACCTTTGTTCTATAAAAAATAGCGGCATCTAAGAACCTTTTGGTCTCCATCGAAGATTTCTCTTCGTGCACACAAAATTTAATGACGACCCGGTGCTCCAAGGTTTCCATTAACATTAACGTTTTTGACTCATTTTTCTAGCGTTGGCCGTCCACATTTGGTGATAAAACGGTCAGAAATTATTCAATTTAATTGAAACATTCACCAAATGACCTTCATAACTTATTGTAATCTCATATAAAATATCGTTTATTTTAATGCGCTTAAACTGTACATATTCTAAATAAGGAAAAATGCGTACAAAATATAACATAATTAAAAACTGACATGCTCCGTGAAGCAGATCTTATCAAAATAATTAATCTGTTTATCTTTTTAAGGTGCATTTAAAATAAACAAATCTTTACATTTCTTTTAGAAAATACGCCAAGACTGAATATGAAAAGTTTCGCTGGTAAGTAAAAAACCCTTATTCAATTTTATTTAAGTGACAAAGGTCTTAAATGAATTTTTTAATAAGTTGCAGGATATATGATGCACTGTAATATTATATAGCAACTGTATATAAATGTTAATTTTTAAAATAAAACCAATGTCAAAGTAACAATTACTAACTCACAAAAAGTAAGCATTGATCATGATAGACAACCAGATCATTTAAATATTATTGAATGATTAATACTTATACAACTTGCATATGCACCTGGTATAGAATTTAAACAAAAGAAATTAAAGAAGCTTTTTTATGTTGAGCAAAACTGTTACCAAGGCGTGAAATATCATGTCATTAATCGTTTAAACAACCAAGCTGACAACGAAAATTTGATATATCGAAACAAGTCTACAAGCCACCACCTTAGTAAAGTCTTTTATACCAGAATGCAACATGCGGTTTTTCTATATGATATATCGATAAACTCTTTTGAATTGTTACCCTATCTTTGAATTTTAAAATGATATTCAATATCACATCCGCTGAACGATCAATTAGGAAACAGTATTTATATGCCAGTAGATATGCATTTTCAGTAAACCAACTTCAAAGGAAAACAAGGTAGGGAAATTTCTATAGTAAATAGCATTGTATAATAAGATTTGCTTTATGCATTTTAAGTATAAAACCTTTCAAGCGTCTTTAAATAAATGTAATTCTTTCTATTTTTCTTGTAGATTTCTCAAAATGAAGACCATAGCGCTGGTTTGTTTGGTGATGTGTCTGACCTTCGGCATGGCATCGTCCCATTATTACTATGGTAAGGGCTTGATGTCCGTTTTGTCGAAACAGGCTGAAGCTCTTTATCGGGGTCTTGCGATGGTTACTTCAGAAGACGGGGATGTGCTTGCTAGTATGTTCTATTTTATTATATACCCATATTAAACATCTTTCAAGATGTTTTCCTGTATAGATAAGGATTCTCGGGGATTTATATTTTTGTCCATTTTAAATAGAAAAAAAGATGTACATGAACTTTTCATCAGATTAATGAAAAAAATAAAAAGTTGTACCCAATATTAAACTTTGTCAATAGTTAAATAAACTGAGCCAATCTCATCATAAAATTTCCACTTCTGATTCCGATTACAAAACAAAAAAATGCGTCACATATATTTTTTTCTGATTTTCCTAAATCCATGAAAAATGGGATTATTGTAAGAACACTAATAAAGATTTTTCAGAAATTTGAGGAAACGCAATGATAAGTACCTTGCTTTACTTTTTACGTCCTTAAATTGAAATTATACATTCAACAATGCACAATTATTCTAAAACCGTTTTATTTTGATTTGTATTAGACCCACGAGATTCCTTAAAAAATTTCATTCTCGTAGGTAACCCGAATTTTTTTTCTATTAGTGTCGCTGCAGTTAGACTATGATAAAGCAGAGCACAAAACATGATTTTTACCTTTCGCTTGTTTTTATGGTTATGTTTACCAGAAACGTATGCAGCATGTCCACAATTAACTTTATAATATATCTAAAACGAGTACACAACTTTAATCAGTTTGATGGTAACAAGTTCTGCATTCTGTCAAATTTGAAAGAGTCTTAGTATGTTTTTATTTTGACATTTCATTTTAAAAAAATATCGCTTTCAGGACCTATCAGTAAAAATATGTATTGAAAACTTTGAAATGTGAAAAATATCATAGGGAAACACATTTAACCACTGTTTTAGTTTACTATAATGTTTGTATTTTGAATTGTTTTAACTTCCGGGATATTATCTCAACTGCAAAAGTTTGATGTTGTCAATTAAACATAATATTAAAATAAATCACTTTAGAAAATGCAAATAAAACTTAAGCATGCGTATTTTGGTAGGTATCAAATTGCAAAAAGCAAATTTTTCAGAGATACGCTATATATCTGCTAATCCGTAGATTTTTTATTATTCATTTTATTATTCATTCAGATTTCACTGGACAATTATGTCGAATATGAAGATACAATGGATAATTACATGTTCGTAAAAAAAAATATGTACAAAACCTGAGAGATTTCCCTTTTCTGTTTTATAAAGATTTTTTGTGAGAGCTTTCTTTTTCGGGGTAGGGTTGGGGTGAAAAGCTCAAGCTTCAAAGCTGTTTCTCTATTATAATAGTTCATGTTTAGGTAAATACAGGAGGGTATATAATAAATGTTGGTCTTTACAATGTTTACTTATTCCGGTGAACAGGATTAATATCTCATAGATAAGCATGGGTCAAGATAATGCTCTACGTTAAGCTCTAACTCTTATCCATGCCTGTCAACTAGACGTGATCCTGAACACCAGATAAAAAATTTTATATATATATATATATATATATATATATATATATATATATATATATATATATATATATATATATATATATATATATATATATATATATATATATAATGGAAATAATATAATAATAATAATAATGAATATGACTAATAGTCATAAAAGTCGACTTATACGACTGTAAAATGTCTGAAGAAATGGAAGGAAAGTGCTGACGTTTTACAATTAGTGTTGCTTTTTTATAATAGAGAGAGAGAGAGAAAGAGAGAGAGAGAGAGAGAGAGAGAGAGAGAGAGAGAGAGAGAGAGAGTTAAACTTATGGTTTCCATCAGCAATTTTTTATTTTGTTTTAAAGAAAAAAAATTGCATGCACAAAAACATGTCTCACAGTAAAAAAAAAACTTAGGCGAAAGAACCAATGATAAAAACATACACAAAGAACTGTTTCTTCTTTAAACAATGAAGTTTATATGGTTGATAACAGGTCATCATGATCATGGTTACCATGGCTACAGACATCGCGTAGCATTCACAGCGGTTACGTCAAGCTCAACAACCTACAGTTCTGGGACCACCATACCATTTACCACTGTCAAATCTAACTACGGACATGCTTACAACAGCGGCAATTACCGCTTCACTGCCCCTTCTAATGGTGTGTATGTCTTCTCTTGGAGCATTGCTACCCACACAAGCTATTATGGTCATACCAAACTGATGAAAAACGGCTCTACGTATCACCAATCGCACTGCTCTTCTGGTTATCAACAATGCGGTGCCACCGTCACCATCATTCTGAACAAACACGATCAAGTCTGGCTTGCGTCCGACTCTTCCAGCCTGTATGTGTATGCCACATACTCGTCTTTCTCTGGATGGAAATTAAACTAAACAATGTTTTGTCGATGACTGAACATCAATAAAGAGGGATTACAAAATGTTGTACCATTCTCTTTTTCATTTAGTTATCTTTTCTATCTGAATGCACTAAAGAATAGATTTTTTTTTCTTGTGATGTTAACTATCTTCGCATATTTCGTGGTTACTGCTTATCCGATAATTTTTTTTTTCGGAATATCAATGTTTTTCACCAGTATACCAATAATGCATGTAACTGTCGTTTCAACATTTTCAATGCAATTATAATCAACTTAATTAAATAATCAAATTAACCAAGATAATTTCTTTTTTAAGGGGGATGAGTGTAAAGAGGAAACCAATAAACCCCCTTCATTTTTTTTTTTTTAGATTTTTAGATCTTCAAAAATAGGCTGTAGCTGCGCAGTTCGACAGCTGTTTAAAGTGATAAAAAACGCATTGTTCTGTTCTTGAATGCATAATCTGCATACAAAACAACATTTAGAATCTCATATTTACTGCTTTTATATTTTTTGGCAACAGTTTTGGTCAGATTCGAGCAGAAACTAGCAAGTTCAAGAAATGTTTACATTTTTTGTCCTCAAATGTACAAGATGGCCGCACATTCCCCTTAAGGCATTAAATGCAAAGGATACAATGATATCTTCTAGATAACTTGATAAATCAAAATATCAAACAACGATGAAATGAGTGTGACAAAGACAAACTGCTTAACGTATAAATGTACGTTTATTTTAACAAATGATTTTATCTGAATGATAAAATGGTTTGATATAGATCCCTGTGCGATTGTAGTATTTACGATATTTCATATTCGATCCGAACGGATTTTTCTTTTAGTTCTTTGTTTATGTCACGTGATGGCCAGGGTATAAATACGACTGCAAATCAGCTGTCGGCTGGATAATCAGACAAAGAGAGAAGAGGTCGGTGAAATTGAATAAATGGTATTGTGTCGATACAAAGGTTGTCCGTTCTTAACAGTGGTCAGTGCTTTTGGCAGGCCATAGAGAGGTGGTCCTCTTGATATTGTAAGTTAGGCTTTGCTACAGTATTATTGTTAAATAATAACATTTATGTAAACTTTATGAGCTGTCTTTTAATGTGTTTTATTTTTCTTTATACGAGGCCAACATCTTATTTGTATTATTGTGTTAAACTGTTAAAAAATATTCAGTATTTACAGGGAATACTATCAGCTGAAGTGTAGAGTCGTTAATTTTATGCAAGTTGTAGTAAAATAATCTCCACTTATATTGTTTAATTTCTAGTCATTTATTAAAATGACTTAATTTGCAATTAAGCTCCTAGCCAGATCAGAAAGTATTATATAGAATAGTTTTGGCCTGTTTTCTGTCGCAGAAAGCTTTCCTTGGAGAGGCTTCGCGTTATATAATTTTCTAACCCCAAATCTGCCTAGAAGGTCATGTACGTCCGCGATTATATATATTATCCAAGGTGTCTCTCTATATTTCCGAGTAGAAATTCGTAAGATACGATTCCATCAAGTCTAATTCGACAGCGCTTTTGGTGTAATAATACTGCCCAAGACCGATCTGGTTCATAATGCGTTTAACTTAGCTTCACCACTTATCACGACATCGCTTATAGTCCAGATTAAAAGCTATCTTTGTTATTCGTTCATCCTCAAAACATATGAGCTTGTTCAAGTATCTCACCATGCAGATCCACCGTCGAAATTGATTAGGAAGCCAGCTTACCTCGCCAAAATTCTGTGAACTCCCAGAAAGTATCTGATTGCCTTGTTCTGTATATTGTCTATGGCCTAAAACTTGCAGTAGCTCCTGACACAAGCTCAATAATCTAGGATAGGGGCAACACATGAGAAAAATAGTTTTTCGTATGACGTAAAACCAAATTATTTGTTATTAATATGTATTTTGGCGATGATTTGTTCAAGTGCAAGTCCACCACTTTTTACTAGTAGTTCTGCGTTGTTATTGAAGTAGCCATTGTAATTAAATGTCACTCGCTAGGTATTTGAAATGATCCGCAGTCTCTAAGGCATTACTACCCATAGAAAAATTGCAGTTCGGTTTTTTCATGTTGTCTTAAATTAAGTGAACGCATTATACCTATTCGTATTCATAAAACTCTCCATCGTTTGCACCACTGGTGAAGCCTGTCTAACTTCAGTTGATGGCCCGCTTAGTGATTCGCTTGCATTGCTATGTCGTCCGCATAAAGTGCATTGCAATAGCGAGAGCTTCATTTTCCCCATATCCACACCGAGACCGAGTTCAATAATGTCTTGTACATGTAAAAGGTCATTATTAGATATCGAATACAATGTGGGAGACTGGCTTTCTCCTTGTTTCACTCCAGTGTTACAAGAACGGCTTAACCACACATGGAAATACAATGCAAGAAATGTCATTAACTAATAATTTGTACAGCATCATTACTGTAGATCCTAATGATACAGGAAAGGAGAATAACTCCTCTATAGGAATATAGGATCTGGTCTGTAAGAATCTAGCATATGATTGCTTTACGTCAAACTGATGGAACAATTTTAAAACCAAGAATAAACTGAAACAGTCAATGTCTCAATGACTTTTTTGATATTTTAACACTCCCTTATGTTTATCGCCGTATCCACTTGCGGACTTTGATTTAGCTTTGAAGACAAAGGTTTATTTTATCTAATAAAATATTTCTGTTTAGTGTTTCATTTGGCAGATATGTCGGATTGTCCATTCTTGACTCCAGGGAGTGTTTGTTTGCTCTCGCTTGTTCAAAGTGTCCTTGGTCAAAAGCATTACTGATATGAAACATGAAAATTATGTTTAAGTATACTGAGTATTAAGCCAGTACATATACACTTAGCAACAACTCTAAATGTTCACCCAGTGTAATATATTTCCTATATAAAATAAGCACATTTATTTGTCTTGCCGTCAGTGTTACTAATTTTCACTAAGCTTTCAAACTGTTAACAACGATACATTGTCTTTGACCTCAGGTTGCGATCCGAGTTGCTGACCTTTGTTAAATATCACTAACACTTTCGGTTTGGTGGAATTTTGCTCAGAGCTTTTGGATTGCTTTAAGTTGCTGATGAAAATGATATTACGCTTACGAATTAAAAAAAAATGTATCAAAATAGCGTTGCTTCATGTTTAAAACAATGCCGAGGTCAAAACAAACAGCAAATCTAAAATAAATACGATCTGTTCTGGAAACAATGCAGACAATGATATTCCAACGGCTCTAGCTGTGTTTGCGGTGAACATGTTGGCCATGTTAAGTGGTTTTCTTTTTCAACTATCACCAAAAACTAAAATCAATAACAAAATAATGACAATCATATTACAAAATATAATTAAGCATGCCAAGAATTGTTTTATATTTTGACGTATTGTCACGAGTAAATGATTTTAATCAATATTGTTTTATTTTTTCTGTGCTATTGATGAGAAGATATATCCGTTACGAAATGTTGAAAATTTCAGAGTATTTCGTAATTTCAAAATTGTTCTATATATTAGAACAAACACTTGGAAATTTTGTTGAGTGTATGTTATGCATACAGATTCATTGAATCTAGGGCTATTATGAATCGGATACCTTAAGTCCACAAAGATATTATAGTTATATACATGTCTATGATTTTAATGTTATGTTTCTAAATTTCTTATTCTATTAGATACCAGATGCTTACAAGACTTACAAATGTGTACAAAAAGCTTTTTACATTAATATTTTTTACTTTTTGCACTTCACACACCTTTAAAGCCCTTTTGACATAAGAGCCTTTTATATTCGATGCTTAGGAAAGAATTATGGAATGGATACGACAGGTATACCGGCATTTTCACCGTCCATCCAATGGTGTATATGCATTTTCGTAGACCATTCACGCTGCGGGTTCACATCATGCTATCGCAAAGGCAATTTGGGGAAATGGCGGCAGTGTTGGCACAAAATGGAATCGCAAAAGGGTTGTCAATGCAGATACAGGAAATAAATGGGATGACGCTTCTGTCACAGGGTTCATGCTTCTGGCTGCTTCGAAGGGAGGTAAATTTCAAATCATCACTCCATAGGATTGCCAAGGCGCGATGTACAGCAACCTTGCGAAAAGGGAGAAGTCCTTTTCAGGGTAATGGATTGCTTAGCTGACTTATGACAGCATATGCTACAATTTTTGTCGAATATCAAATAACAGATAAAACGATTCCTACAATATATCATTAATACACAATGAAAATTTCAAAGTGAAGAAAAATTAGATTCAGCATTCGCAGGCTGATTTTCAACTAAGAAGTCCATGGATCTCATGATTAATATTTGTATGAGCAAAATAACTGATTAAACTCTGACTAATATACTCGCACAATAATATAAACGCGTGGTGCAGAAAATGACGATTACGAATTAATTAGGATATTACCAATTCAAAGGCTGTTCACTTCAGAAAAAAATATATCGAAAAGAAGCAACTTTAATTTTTATTTAGGGAAAAAATAATCTGGACTACGGGGCGTCTTAATTATATCAGGTAGTGCTTTTTGACGAAAAACGTGATTTTAATGTGAAATCTAAAATTTTATCCAATTTCCGAAGAAGTGACGAAGGATCCGTCTTCTAAATAAGCAATGCCATCAATTCAATTAGCTTCCAAATCTACCGAAAAAAAATCAATAATTGTGTCGCCCCACTCCTTGATTACAGCAGTGAGATATGGGGGCACAAGACGCATCACTGTATCGAAATTGTTCCTAATTGAGTCCTTCAATATTTTCTAGGTGTTCATCAGCTTTCTCCGTTGATAGCAGTTCAAGGGGAAAGCGGATGGTTAAGCTTTAAATGTCGCCACAAAATGAACATGTTGAATCTTTGGAATCGACAAATATACAGTTATGATAAATAAAATCGTGTGTGTTTCTTTGGAACAGCGGGTAAAACAATTGTTCTACCTGGAACTCTCAAATTAAAAATAACATGGAATCTTTTAACATGGAAAGTTCTTACACCAATTTTACACCTGATAATTTACACTTGTCAGAGGAGAAGTCACAAACCGAATGGCTCAACAATGTTCAAGGTGTACTAAACTTAGGATATATATCCTTTCTAAATCCAGCTACATAGTTGACAGATATGTTACGCTAGATCTCCCCAAACCCTTTAGATCAAAATAAGCAATGTTTAGATGATGGTGTTCTTCCCCTAAGAATTGAAAGAGGTTGTCACAGAGAAGAATTGGTGGCGGACAGAATATGTAACTTATGTGACTTGAATGAAATTAAAACTGAAAAGCATTTTTTATTACTATGTCCTATAAGTCAAGATATTACCAATTAAAGCAGTACTCTGTTTGTTGATCTATCATGTAACTACCCCCGCCAAATCGCTCATTTTATTTATTCATGACTGTAGTATGGCTTAGTCTTATTTTAAATTACATTAAAAAATTGTCAAATATATCGGAATGACTTGGAACCCCCACCCCAAACAAACTCAAATATAAACTGTACTCCCCCCCCCCCCTTAATTGTCGAATGATCTATTAAAATCAAAATATAGTTTGGGTGTCTAAAAACTTTTATAAACTGGTAAAAGATGTTATTCTTAAAAAAATTACATTACACCTTGCATACTTGACAAATGATCTATTGAGATATGATCATATTTCTACCTTGGGATCAATAACTAATATTCATTGACAAGTTAAAATTAATAACAATAAATGATTCAAATTATAAATGTTTATACTCCACATCCACCCCCCCCCCCCCCAATCTAACCTGGTTCTAAAGATTCAGTCTTCTTAATACATTCTCACATGTGTACAGTAGCAAATTTTAAATTATTTCTTGATTGCTTTTTCACTCCTGATGCACATTAACATTTTGGAATTTGCTTAATTCAATTTTTAAGATTTATAAACAAAATGTTATCTGCATGTGTATTCGCCTATTTTGGGCAATTGTAAAGTCTCCGAAACAAAGCAGTGTCATCATTAGGCTAGGAATTACCTACATGGATCAAAACTACATATGAATAAGATAAAATACTTTATTATTTCTAGTTCTAGAATGTCAGAGTGTCTCCAAGGGGACATAACCTATATATATACAATTTGATACGTAATGACACAAAGAGCAAGATTAAATTATATGGTTTATGGATGAGGATCTCAGAAGTTAACAAAATATACAGTGTATCATCATTTCCTATTTCATAAAGGGGGGGGGGGGGTTAAGACAACACCTGGAGGTCATTAATGTACTTTGCACCATATTTTCCTGTTTCGTGGGGTCAGATCGAACAGTCCCATAAGGTCATGACCTACATTGTATTTGATGCATTATAATACATTAAGAAAGAAATACTCCTTCCTTCCTATTATAACTCATATAAAAATGATAAGTGTCTACACTTACTTATATGTAATACACAAATTTAATACGAAATTGTTTATACAGAGTCAACTAAATAGTGTAAGTCTGACAAATAAAAAAAATAACTTTTGCAATTAAAATGACAGAAACTTTACAAATGCGATAGGATAGGTAACAATGATAAGCTTATTTAAATATTAAAAGATGATGATACAGTATGCTGTCAAAGGGAGATCACATTTAGAAAGTGAAAGTAAAACTTATGTGTGCTGGCATTATATTGTGCTACTGCTACTACATGTATTATACTTACCTATATTGGTCAACATCATAATGATAATCCAATTAAAGCACAATAATGAATTCCTTTAGCTGATCTTAACTAATCCTTTTCTGCATATGGAAAACACATACCGGTACATGAAACCATCATCTAATCGAAGAGCTGGGTAAAACTAGTACCCGCTAATGAGACCTGCAGACCTGTGTTGTGTACGTAACTTCAGACAAAGATCAGTTATTTGTAACATGCATGTATTTTTATGACCTATTCTTCAAAACCCCTTGCACTATTTTATTAGGTAAATAACAGCTTTAAGGTGGTGCAGGACACCTGGATATTGTGATGTATACTTCCTCTTAATTGAGATAAACAATAAAGTATAGATATTAATTAAATATTTACCCCCAAAATAATGTTACCTGACATTGAAGCGCAAAGGGTTAGAGCGTTTACATGTCTGTAAGAGCATTGGGGTTCAAGATGTATTTTTGGTAATTTTACTATTGATATAAATGAATTTTCATGGGGGGAGGGGGGTCTCGACCCCTCACTCCAACCCCTTCTCTAAATCTGTGCACACGATGATGTACATGTAGGCACACAGAAGAAGCAAATCTAAAACCGGCAACCGCCACGGGGAGGGGGCATAGTTTAATTTTAATTTTGTTTGTAATAATTATATAGACTATTACACTTTCTATGACATGAAATGTTAAGATTATGGATTAACTGAAAATTCACTGTAAACAGTTCAAACCCAAATTGCACATAAAGTGCTGCTCATGTGTATTATCATATGGGAAGGGACCATGAAAATCATAATTTTTAAATGTATTACAGAAGCTTGCATGTGGCCTTCATTTTTAATTAAACTGGTACAAAACAGTGTTATTTAGGGGCAAACACTTGGTGCGGGTACATGTATTACTGTCTAATGACAGCATCTAGTTTACACTTGTCAGAGGAGAAGTCACAAACCGAATGGCTCAACAATGTTCAAGGTGTACTAAACTTAGGATATATATCCTTTCTAAATCCAGCTTCATAGTTGACAGATATGTTACGCTAGATCTCTCCAAACCCTATAGATCAAAATAAGCAATGTTTAGATGATGGTGCTCTTCCCCTTAGAATTGAAAGAGGTTGTCACAGAGAAAAATTGGTGTCGGACAGAATATGTAACTTATGTGACTTGAATGAAATTGAAACTGTAAAGCATATTTTATTACTTTGTCCTATAAGTCAATATATTACCAATTAAAGCAGTGTTCTGTTTGTTGATCTATCATGTAACTACCCCCGCAAAATCGCTCATTTCATTTATGAATTATACAATAAGACAGAAACACTCGACAAAGCTGCCGTTCCTCCAAACAATGCAAATTTTGTTTACTTTATGACAGTTTTAAGTGACTTATTGATCTGTTTGGCCGGGTGAACTGATATCATATTTGCAAAACGAATTTTGTAATTATGATGCAATACACATGTCACTATAATAAACCATTGTATAACTACTACATGTATTGCTGTAAACCAGTTATAATTCATTAACTGAAATGAATTGACTGTTAAGGTAAACGTTGTTTATAAATTTGACGTCGTTTTGTACTAATTTTCGGCTCTTGTATAAAATGTGTCAGTTAATTTCTGTTAATAAAAAAGTGAATCCAAACAAAAGTAAGTACGTCTGCTGCCACACATTTATAATTGTATTGTATTATATGATTCTTTTATTTATATCAAAAGGGAAAATATGTCTGTTAGAAAATGTCCCTAATTAACTAAAGCATTATGCTTTATCTGGTTTTATCCATTCTTGAAAACGACGATAGACTAAAGATACAGGTACTCATTTGCATATAATAATTGGCTCTTCTTTGTTGATCTAACACGCTCTTAGTACGAACTATTTTTAAAAAGTTTTGTATTTTGCAGTTACTCTACGGAATAAGATTAGATTAATAAGGTATATCTATAAAGTATTATATAATTTATAGATAAAACACAACACATAGATTATATGCAGTTATAAAGTTAAAATATCAAACTTTAGACATGGGCAATGTAAAAACCGGACTACTATTAAACATTTACCTGAGGTGACTCCAGCTGCTTACATTCAGGTACTAATTACCTATAGAATTTAAAACTTTGTGGGAGGAACATGTATAAGAAATTCGAGGAATAAATAGTAATTTTAAAAAATGTTACCATTGAGTGTAATATGAGGTCATTAATCGTTTAAAGCTTAAGCTGACGGCAGGCATTTGATATATCAACATCAATTTACCAACTTTTATTCGAGTACGATCTTTTATACTGGTGCTATATATGAATTCACATTATCATATATCAATACATTTCATTACATCGCGTTTTTGAATTTAATTCACATATGTGCTAGGCACATATATGATAGGATTCAATTTATAATACTAAACCATTAAAGCTGTCGAGACATAGCTGAAATTTATCAGGGACGCTTGTAAAAACCGTTTGTATATTCAAAATTACAAATGAAGTGCTTGTGCATGTGGCACTAAGTTTTGAGCACAAGTGACCAGCACCACTTCGAACTTGTTTGTATTCAATGGTTCATTTCCAAAATATGATGAGTTGTGTGACAAAAATTGCCATATACATGTATATGTTAAACATGTCTCGAACAAAGCAATGTGCTGAACAACATCAAGTGGACAGTTATTATCTAAATATATAATTAACACATTAGATTTGTTAATGAATTATATAATTTTTTTTCAACATAATGTCAATAAATTCACGTATGATTTGAATTCAGTGGAGACAGGACACTTATCACGTTACTTTCGGTGATCACAAAAAAGTAATTATAGAATACCAGTACAGTAATAAACATTGTAGATGGCAGTGTGTTTGAATCGTGTATTTATTCCATGGATATACATGTACTAAAGAGTAAAAATCTTTGTCGATTTACAGTCCCCTAAAATCAAAACTGTGTAGCTAAAATAAGTCTGATATATTCTGATTATTTGTTTAATATAACAATTTCTCTTTTAAAGAAAATGTCATGACTGCAGATCCAATTGCAGATTCCAAACAGATTTTTGTTGATCTAAAGAGGGATTCATTGCATCCATTATCCCATGAAGAGAGCATCTGCTGATTTGGCTGTCTTACAATCCATACCCTCCTGTTTCCCTACATTTTTTATGTTGTTCCATTCCCATGAATGTACAATGGTTCTTAACTCCTTTCTTGTTGCAACAAGTTATGTTCCAGCGTCTGCTATTCATTTTTCGGAGATATCCACGTATTGACACAAATCTACGCAATACTATCATTAAACTTTCAACAATATAACCTTCAGCAAAGTCAATATATACAGCTCTAGATACTAAACAGTACTCCATATATTTTCCATATGTCCTTTTCTTTACAGTAAATTTGATAACCAGTGGTCAAAATAAGTCCACATCACAGAAATAGAAAGGTGGAGATGGCTTGATTCTGATGTCTGGAATTTGTCCCATTTGCTGAGATTCTGTGATTTTAAATATTTTCCTGCAAGTCACACATTTGATTTCACACGTCTTATTATGTTTTTACTTTTATATTAAGTATCTACTTAGAAGTTGCCAATAGTAACATCAACTTCAGCATGATCTCTGTCATGAATTTCTTCATTATCATCTGGAAGATCCTTTTGCACATGTCTAATCCAATTGTTTTCTGCCCTTTTCAATTGCTGATAGACAATGTACTATGCCTCAAAAACTGCGTTTTTATACGATAAGTTGTAAAAAACATGTCAGTCTGAGAAGCTTCTGTAATGTTGATATTCTGTTGTGATCAACAATTTCTGACACACTCATACTTTTCCTGTTTCTCATTGTTACTGTAGCATCAGTATGATACAATGATATCAGAGATTTCCTTTACTTTTACATCTTGTTTAAAGGCCAATTTTTCAAAGGGGAGATATTCCATCACACAGACTCGCTGTTAATTATACTTGGTGATGTTAAGTTCTGTTTTTTTTTGGGGGGGGGGGTGGGGGGTTGTTTTTTTTTTTGGGGGGGGGGTTGTTTCTTTTTTTTGTTTGTTTTTTTTTTAGACAGTCGATCTTACTGTTGACAACCATTCTGATTACCTTGACAAACAATATCTGAAATAGGAGCTAATCCAAGAAAGAAAGAAAGTCAAGTAAAGGGATAAATTGTTTATAGTTCATATCCTTCTTCATTTGTAGAACCCACTCACGTTTCTGAACTGGAGAAAGAATTTTTCTCAATTTCTCTTATCATAGTTGTTGTATTCATTTCTCTGGCCATATTAACACGTTTTAAATCTAAGTAACATCTTTCTTCAACACTGTTTATAAAATACAAATGATCCCCATCAGGAATAATTTTGAGTTTTCGAATGTCGAAAAGTATGGAATCTGTGAGTCTTTCAGGTCTACCATATTTCAGTTCAAGTCTTTTCCACATTTCTTCATAATCATTATCTACACCCGGCACTGTTTTAAGAGCTTCATAAGTAAGACGTTTCTTTAATGCAAACGAGTAGGGTCTGTTCCATATGTTGGATACATATCTCTTGAAACTGGAGAATTCTTTAATCTCACCACTTAAAATTAAAGCATCTAATTTTTTCACTTTAACACTTTCCTTTTGTTTGTCGTTTTTCTTTTTCATTCTGCTGTTTAATTTTACACTGTTTATAAACATGTGCACGACATAAAGTTCGTCATACATGGAGTCCATATCTCTATCGGTATTATGAATGAGAACTTGCTCAGTTTCAGGATTTAACAATTTTATATATTCTGCATGTCCACTCTCTAGTTCTTTATAAGAATCCTCCATATCATATGTAAAATTCCGAATAAGTTCACTACAACTATACTTTACATTATTGAAAAAATTTGCAAGTAAATTCCATGAACAACTCAATTTCTTTTATTTCGGAAATCTAAAATTGTAATGAACTGAGCATTCATTGTGTCAGATAAGCACGGGGTAACCCCTATCAAAAAATATCCATTGAACGGAAAGAAAATGATCGTGGATATTAAATGTCTTAGAGAGTATTTCTTTATGTTGATGTAATTAAACAAAGTAAGAAAAAAAGTATTCAGTGATAATTTTACAATGCACAGTCCTGATCCTTTTCTTTAAGGTGTGCCCCAAGCATACCTTGAGTATAGTCATTTCATGTATATCTTTTACAATTCCATGCTATGCTATGGTATGCAATTTTAATGCAATGCTATGAGATTTGTATGCTATGCTATGCGAAATTGAACTGAAGGGCCTAATGATATGATATGGTATGCTATGGTTTGGTATGTTATGATATTTGAACAAAAATGCCTCCATACACAGAGGAGTTCCACATATTTCGAAGTAAAATGACAAGAAGCCAAAGTTTACTACTAATCTGCAATGTGAACATTTATTCTTTCAAATAAAAACATTTAAAACCGAGTTAAAATCATGTTGTATGCTATAATATGGTATGCTATGACGAATGAGATTCTAGGAAATTGTATGCTATGTTATGAGATTCCAATGCTATGGTATGAGATTCCAATGCTATGCTATGAGATTTCAATGCTTTGCTATGCTATGGTGTATAAGGGTTGTTAGAAAAGATCGCGGACAAAGTGTTTTACGACAAAATTACTTTGTACTTTGTAGGATGACGTATGTTTTATTAAAAGACAACCAATTGAAAATAAGGTTCCAAAAATCATATGATTTATAAATTGCTTTCAAAAGATACAGCAATTTTTATTTTGTATGAATTCGATTTACGGAGCACCATTTCATATTTTCACGACGTAAGGTGACGTCAAACTACTGAAAGGCAATTTAAACCTTTCACTCTTTTTCAAGGTAAACACCTTTTAGTTTACACACTTTTCATGCCATTAACCCATTTATATAAAACGTGTTCACACTATTATTTGTCAAATTTTTGTATAATGTCTTTTGTGTGATAACGTAGATCATTTGGGTCCGAAAATCTCTGTCCACTCATTTTTCAGATAAGGAAATAAAGCGGAATTATTAGGTGCAAGATCCGGGATTTAAGGGGGGGGGGGGGGGTCTGGGTGTTGCAAGAGCTCAATATATCAGTAATTTCATTTTCAAACCTTCAATTCCAATTGATGTTCCAATTGTAAACCTTTGTTCTATAAAAAATAGCGGCATCTAAGAACCTTTTGGTCTCCATCGAAGATTTCTCTTCGTGCACACAAAATTTAATGACGAACTCATTTTTCTAGCGTTGGCCGTCCACATTTGGTGATAAAACGGTTAGAAATAATTCAATTTAATTGAAACATTCACCAAATGACCTTCATAACTTATTGTAATCTCATATAACATATCGTTTATTTTAGTGCGTTTAAACTGTACATATTCTAAATAAGGAAAAATGCGTACAAAATATAACATAATTAAAAACTGACATGCTCCGTGAAGCAGATCTTATCAAAATAATTAATCTGTTTATCTTTTTAAGGTGCATTTAAAATAAACAAATCTTTACATTTCTTTTAGAAAATACGCCGAAGACTGAATATGAAAAGTTTCGCTGGTAAGTAAAAAACCCTTATTCAATTTTATTTAAGTGACAAAGGTCTTTAATGAATTTGTTAATAAGTTGCAGGATATATGATGCACTGTAATATTATATAGCAACTGTATATAAATGTTAATTTTTAAAATAAAACCAATGTCAAAGTAACAATTACTAACTCACAAAAAATAAGCATTGATCATGATAGACAACCAGTTCATTTAAATATTATTGAATGATTAATACTTATACAACTTGCATATGCACCTGGTATAGAATTTAAACAAAAGAAATTAAAGAAGCTTTTTATGTTGAGCAAAACTGTTACCAAGGCGTGAAATATCATGTCATTAATCGTTTAAACAACAAAGCTGACAACGAAAATTTGATATATCGAAACAAGTCTACAAGCCACCACCTTAGTAAAGTCTTTTATACCAGAATGCAACATGCGGTTTTTCTATATGATATATCGATAAACTCTTTTGAATTGTTACCCTATCTTTGAATTTTAAAATGATATTCAATATCACATCCGCTGAACGATCAATTAGGAAACAGTATTTATATGCCAGTAGATATGCATTTTCAGTAAACCAACTTCAAAGGAAAACAAGGTAGGGAAATTTCTAAAGTAAATGGCATTGTATAATAAGATTTGCTTTATGCATTTTAAGTATAAAACCTTTCAAGCGTCTTTAAATAAATGTAATTCTTTCTATTTTTCTTGTAGATTTCTCAAAATGAAGACCATAGCGCTGGTTTGTTTGGTGATGTGTCTGACCTTCGGCATGGCATCGTCCCATTATTACTATGGTAAGGGCTTGATGTCCGTTTTGTCGAAACAGGCTGAAGCTCTTTATCGGGGTCTTGCGATGGTTACTTCAGAAGACGGGGATGTGCTTGCTAGTATGTTCTATTTTATTATATACCCATATTAAACATCTTTCAAGATGTTTTCCTGTATAGATAAGGATTCTCGGGGATTTATATTTTTGTCCATTTTAAATAGAAAAAAAGATGTACATGAACTTTTCATCAGATTAATGAAAAAAATAAAAAGTTGTACCCAATATTAAACTTTGTCAATAGTTAAATAAACTGAGCCAATCTCATCATAAAATTTCCACTTCTGATTCCGATTACAAAACAAAAAAATGCGTCACATATATTTTTTTTCTGATTTTCCTAAATCCATGAAAAATGGGATTATTGTAAGAACACAAATGAAGATTTTTCAGAAATTTGAGGAAACGAAATGATAAGTACCTTGCTTTACTTTTTTTACGTCCTTAAATTGAAATTATACATTCAACAATGCACAATTATTCTAAAACTGTTTTATTTTGATTTGTATTAGACCCACGAGATTCCTTAAAAAATTTCATTCTCGTAGGTTACCCGAATTTTTTCTATTAGTGTCGCTGCAGTTAGACTATGATAAAGCAGAGCACAAAACATGATTTTTACCTTTCGCTTGTTTTTATGGTTATGTTTACCAGAAACGTATGCAGCATGTCCACAATTAACTTTATAATATATCTAAAACGAGTACACAACTTTAATCAGTTTGATGGTAACAAGTTCTGCATTCTGTCAAATTTGAAAGAGTCTTAGTATGTTTTTATTTTGACATTTCATTTAAAAAAAAATATCGCTTTCAGGACCTATCAGTAAAAATATGTATTGAAAACTTTGAAATGTGAAAAATATCATAGGGAAACACATTTAACCACTGTTTTAGTTTACTCTAATGTTTGTATTCTGAATTGTTTTAACTTCCGGGATATTATCTCAACTGCAAAAGTTTGATGTTGTCAATTAAACATAATATTAAAATAAATCACTTTAGAAAGTGCAAATAAAACTTAAGCATGCGTATTTTGGTAGGTATCAAATTGCAAAAAGCAAATTTTTCAGAGATACGCTATATATCTGCTAATCCGTAGATTTTTTATTATTCATTTTATTATTCATTCAGATTTCACTGGACAATTATGTCGAATATGAAGATACAATGGATAATTACATGTTCATAAAAAAAATATGTACAAAACCTGAGAGATTTCCCTTTTCTGTTTTATAAAGATTTTTTGTGAGAGCTTTCTTTTTCGGGGTAGGGTTGGGGTGAAAAGCTCAAGCTTCAAAGTTGTTTCTCTATTATAATAGTTCATGTTTAGGTAAATACAGGAGGGTATATAATAAATGTTGGTCTTTACAATGTTTACTTATTCCGGTGAACAGGATTAATATCTCATAGATAAGCATGGGTCAAGATAATGCTCTACGTTAAGCTCTAACTCTTATCCATGCCTGTCAACTAGACGTGATCCTGAACACCAGATAAAAAAATTTATATATATATATATATATATATATATATATATATATATATATATATATATATATATATATATATATATATATATATAATGGTAATAAATATGACTAATAGTCATAAAAGTCGACTTATACGACTGTAAAATGTCTGAAGAAATGGAAGGAAAGTGCTGACGTTTTACAATTAGTGTTGCTTTTTTATTATAGAGAGAGAGAGAGAAAGAGAGAGAGAGAGAGAGAGAGAGAGAGAGAGAGAGAGAGAGAGAGTTAAACTTATGGTTTCCATCAGCACTTTTTTATTTTGTTTTAAAGAAAAAAAATTGCATGCACAAAAAACATGTCTCACAGTAAAAAAAAGAAAGAACCAATGATAAAAACATACACAAAGAACTGTTTCTTCTTTAAACAATGAAGTTTATATGGTTCATAACAGGTCATCATGATCATGGTTACCATGGCTACAGACATCGCGTAGCATTCACAGCGGTTACGTCAAGCTCAACAACCTACAGTTCTGGGACCACCATACCATTTACCACTGTCAAATCTAACTACGGACATGCTTACAACAGCGGCAATTACCGCTTCACTGCCCCTTCTAATGGTGTGTATGTCTTCTCTTGGAGCATTGCTACCCACACAAGCTATTATGGTCATACCAAACTGATGAAAAACGGCTCTACGTATCACCAATCGCACTGCTCTTCTGGTTATCAACAATGCGGTGCCACCGTCACCATCATTCTGAACAAACACGATCAAGTCTGGCTTGCGTCCGACTCTTCCAGCCTGTATGTGTATGCCACATACTCGTCCTTCTCTGGATGGAAATTAAACTAAACAATGTTTTGTCGATGACTGAACATCAATAAAGAGGGATTACAAAATGTTGTACCATTCTCTTTTTCATTTAGTTATCTTTTCTATCTGAATGCACTAAAGAATAGATTTTTTTTCTTGTGATGTTAACTATCTTCGCATATTTCGTGGTTACTGCTTATCCGATAATTTTTTTTCGGAATATCAATGTTTTTCACCAGTATACCAATAATGCATGTAACTGTCGTTTCAACATTTTCAATGCAATTATAATCAACTTAATTAAATAATCAAATTAACCAAGATAATTTCTTTTTTAAGGGGGATGAGTGTAAAGAGGAAACCAATAAACCCCCTTCATATTTTTTTTTTAGATTTTTAGATCTTCAAAAATAGGCTGTAGCTGCGCAGTTCGACAGCTGTTTAAAGTGATAAAAAACGCATTGTTCTGTTCTTGAATGCATAATCTGCATACAAAACAACATTTAGAATCTCATATTTACTGCTTTTATATTTTTTGGCAACAGTTTTGGTCAGATTCGAGCAGAAACTAGCAAGTTCAAGAAATGTTTACATTTTTTGTCCTCAAATGTACAAGATGGCCGCACATTCCCCTTAAAGCATTAAATGCAAAGGATACAATGATATCTTCTAGATAACTTGATAAATCAAAATATCAAACAACGATGAAATGAGTGTGACAAAGACAAACTGCTTAACGTATAAATGTACGTTTATTTTAACAAATGATTTTATCTGAATGATAAAATGGTTTGATATAGATCCCTGTGCGATTGTAGTATTTACGATATTTCATATTCGATCCGAACGGATTTTTCTTTTAGTTCTTTGTTTATGTCACGTGATGGCCAGGGTATAAATACGACTGCAAATCAGCTGTCGGCTGGATAATCAGACAAAGAGAGAGGAGGTCGGTGAAATTGAATAAATGGTATTGTGTTGATACAAAGGTTGTCCGTTCTTAACAGTGGTCAGTGCTTTTGGCAGGCCATAGAGAGGTGGTCCTCTTGATATTGTAAGTTAGGCTTTGCTACAGTATTATTGTTAAATAATAACATTTATGTAAACTTTATGAGCTGTTTTTTAATGTGTTTTATTTTTCTTTATACGAGGCCAACATCTTATTTGTATTATTGTGTTCAACTGTTCAAAAATATTCAGTATTTACAGGGAATACTATCAGCTGAAGTGTAGAGTCGTTAATTTTATGCAAGTTGTAGTAAAATAATCTCCACTAAATATTGTTTAATTTCTAGTCATTTATTAAAATGACTTAATTTGCAATTAAGCTCCTAGCCAGATCAGAAAGTATTATATAGAATAGTTTTGGCCTGTTTTCTGTCGCAGAAAGCTTTCCTTGGAGAGGCACGCGTTATATAATTTTCTAACCCCAAATCTGCCTAGAAGGTCATGTACGTCCGCGATTAAATATATTATCCAAGGTGTCTCTCTATATTTCCGAGTAGAAATTCGTAAGATACGATTCCATCAAGTCTAATTCGACAGCGCTTTTGGTGTAATAGTACTGCCCAAGACCGATCTGGTTCATAATGCGTTTAACTTAGCTTCACCACTTATCACGACATCGCTTATAGTCCAGATTAAAAGCTATCTTTGTTATTCGGTCATCCTCAAAACATATGAGCTTGTTCAAGTATCTCACCATGCAGATCCACCGTCGAAATTGATTAGGAAGCCAGCTTACCTCACCAAAATTCTGTGAACTCCCAGAAAGTATCTGATTGCCTTGTTCTGTATATTGTCTATGGCCTAAAACTTGCAGTAGGTCCTGACATAAGCTCAATAATCTAGGATAGGGGCAACACATGAGAAAAATAGTTTTTCGTATGACGTAAAACCAAATTATTTGTTATTAATATGTATTTTGGCGATGATTTGTTCAAGTGCAAGTCCACCACTTTTTACTAGTAGTTCTGCGTTGTTATTGAAGTAGCCATTGTAATTAAATGTCACTCACTAGGTATTTGAAATGATCCGCAGTCTCTAAGGCATTACTACCCATAGAAAAATTGCAGTTCGGTTTTTTCATGTTGTCTTAAATAAAGTGAACGCATTATACCTATTCGTATTCATAAAACTCTCCATCGTTTGCACCACTGGTGAAGCCTGTCTAACTTCAGTTGATGGCCCGCTTAGTGATTCGCTTGCATTGCTATGTCGTCCGCATAAAGTGCATTACAATAGCGAGAGCTTCATTTTCCCCATATCCACACCGAGACCGAGTTCAATAATGTCTTGTACATGTAAAAGGTCATTATTAGATATCGAATACAATGTGGGAGACTGGCTTTCTCCTTGTTTCACTCCAGTGTTACAAGAACGGCTTAACCACACATGGAAATACAATGCAAGAAATGTCATTAACTAATAATTTGTACAGCATCATTACTGTAGATCCTAATGATACAGGAAAGGAGAATAACTCCTCTATAGGAATATAGGATCTGGTCTGTAAGAATCTAGCATATGATTGCTTTACGTCAAACCGATGGAACAATTTTAAAACCAAGAATAAACTGAAACAGTCAATGTCTCAATGACTTTTTTGATATTTTAACACTCCCTTATGTATATCGCCGTATCCACTTGCGGACTTTGATTTAGCTTTGAAGACAAAGGTTTATTTTATCTAATAAAATATTTCTGTTTAGTGTTTCATTTGGCAGATATGTCGGATTGTCCATTCTTGACTCCAGGGAGTGTTTGTTTGCTCTCGCTTGTTCAAAGTGTCCTTGGTCAAAAGCATTACTGATATGAAACATGAAAATTATGTTTAAGTATACTGAGTATTAAGCCAGTACATATACACTTAGCAACAACTCTAAATGTTCACCCAGTGTAATATATTTCCTTCTTAAAATAAGCACATTTATTTGTCTTGCCGTCAGTGTTACTAATTTTCACTAAGCTTTCAAATTGTTAAGAACGATACATTGACTTTGACCTCAGGTTGCGATCCGAGTTGTTGACCTTTGCTAAATATCACTAACACTTTCGGTTGGGTGAAATTTTGCTCAGAGTTTTTGGATTGCTTTAAGTTGCTGATGAAAATGATATTACGCTTACGAATTAAAAAAAATGTATCAAATTAACGTTGCTTCATGTTTAAAACAATGCCGAGGTCAAAACAAACAGCAAATCTAAAATAAATACGATCTGTTCTGGAAACAATGCAGACAATGATATTCCAACGGCTCTAGCTGTGTTTGCGGTGAACATTTTGGCCATGTTAAGTGGTTTTCTTTTTCAACTATCACCAAAAACTAAAATCAATAACAAAATAATGACAATCATATTACAAAATATAATTAAGCATGCCAAGAATTTTTCTATGTTTTAAGTTTTGTCACGAGTAAATGATTTCAATCAATGTTGTTTTTTTTTCTGTGCTATTGATGAGAAGATATATCCGTTACGAAATGTTGAAAATTTCAGAGCATTTCGTACTTTCAAAATTGTTCTATATATTAGAACAAACACTTGGAAATTTTGTTGAGTGTATGTTATGCATACAGATTCATTGAATCTAGGGCTATTATGGATCGGATACCTTAAGTCCACAAAATATTATAGTTATATACATGTCTATGATTTTAATGTTATGCTTCTAAATTTCTTATTCTATTAGATACCAGATGCTTACAAGACTTACAAATGTGTACAAAAAGCTTTTTACATTAATATTTTTTACTTTTTGCACTTCACACACCTTAAAAGCCCTTTTGACATAAGAGCCTTTTATATTCGATGCTTAGGAAAGATTTATGGAATGGATACGACAGGTATACAGGCATTTTCACCGCCCCATCCAATGGTGTATATGCATTTTCGTAGACCATTCACGCTGCGGGTTCACATCATGCTGGTGCAAAGGCAATTTGGGGAAATGGCGGCAGTGTTGACACAAAATGGAATCGCAAAAGGGTTGTCAATGCAGATACAGGAAATAATTGGGATGACGCTTCTGTCACAGGGTTCATGATTCTGGCTGCTTCGAAGGGAGGTAAATTTCAAATCATCACTCCATAGGATTGCCAAGGCGCGATGTACAGCAACCTTGCGAAAAGGGAGACGTCCTTTTCAGGGTAATGGATTGCTTAGCTGACTTATGACAGCATATGCTACAGTTTTTGTCGAATATCAAATAACAGATAAAACGATTCCTACAACATATCATTAATACACAATGAAAATATCAAAGTGAAGAAAAAATAGATTCAGCATTCGCAGGCTGATTTTCAACTAAGAAGTCCATGGATCTCATGATTAATATTTGTATGAGCAAAATAACTGATTAAACTCTGACTAATATACCCGCACAATAATATAAACGCGTGGTGCAGAAAATGACGATTACGAATTAATTAGGATATTACCAATTCAAAGGCTGTTCACTTCAGAAAAAAATATATCGAAAAGAAGCAACTTTAATTTTTATTTAGGGAAAAATAATCTGGACTACGGGGCGTCTTAATTATATCAGGTAGTGCTTTTTGACGAAAAACCTGATTTTAAGGTGAAATCTGAAATTTTATCCAATTTCTGTAGAAGTGACGAAGGATCGGTCTTCTAAATAAGCAATGCCATCAATTCAATTAGCTTCCAAATCTACCCAAAAAAATCAATAATTGTGTCGCCCCACTCCTTGATTACAGCAGTGAGATATGGGGGCACAAGACGCATCACTGTATCGAAATTGTACCTAATTGAGTCCTTCAATATTTTCTAGGTGTTCATCAGCTTTCTCCGTTGATAGCAGTTCAAGGGAAAAGCGGATGGTTAAGCTTTAAATGTCTCCACAAAATGAACATGTTGAATCATTGGAATCGACAAATATACAGTTATGATAAATAAAATCGTGTGTGTTTCTTTGGAACAGCGGGTAAAACAATTGTTCTACCTGGAACTCTCAAGTTAAAAATAACATGGAATCTTTTAACATGGAAAGTTCTTACACCAATTTTACACCTGATAATTTACACTTGTCAGAGGAGAAGTCACAAACCGAATGGCTCAACAATGTTCAAGGTGTTCTAAACTTAGGATATATATCCTTTCTAAATCCAGCTACATAGTTGACAGATATGTTACGCTAGATCTCCCCAAGCCCTTTAGATCAAAATAAGCAATGTTTCGATGATGGTGTTCTTCCCCTAAAAATTGAAAGAGGTCGTCACAGAGAAGAATTGGTGGCGGACAGAATATGTAACTTATGTGACTTGAATGAAATTGAAACTGAAAAGCATTTTTTTATTACTATGTCCTATAAGTCAAGATATTACCAATTCAAGCAGTACTCTGTTTGTTAATCTATCATGTAACTACCCCCGCCAAATCGCTCATTTTATCGATGAATTATACAATAAGACAGAAACACTCGACAAAGCTGTCGTTCCTCCAAACAATGCAAATTTTGTTTACTTTATGACAGTTTTAAGTGACTTATTGATCTGTTTGGCCGGATGAACTGATATCATATTTGCAAAACGAATTTTGTAATTATGATGCAATACACATGTCACTATAATAAACCATTGTATAACTACTACATGTATTGCTATAAACCAGTTATTATTCATTAACTGAAATGAATTGACTGTTAAGGTAAACGTTGTTTATAAATTTGACGTCGTTTTGTACTAATTTTCGGCTCTTGTATAAAATGTGTCAGCTATATTTCTGTTAATAAAAAAGTGAATCCAAACAAAGGTAAGTACGTCTGCTGCCACACATTTATAATTGTATTGTATTATATGATTATTTTATTTATATCAAAAGGAAAAATATGTCTGTTAGAAAATGTCCCTAATTAACTAAAGCATTATGCTTTATTTGGTTTTATCCATTCTTGAAAACGACGATAGACTAAAGATACAGGTACTCATTTGCATAGAATAATTGGCACTTCTTTGTTGATCTAACACGCTCTTAGTACGAAGAACTATTTTTCAAAAGTTTTGTATTTTGCAGTTACTCTACGGAATAAGATTAGATTAATAAGGTATATCTATAAAGTATTAGATAATTTGTAGATAAAACACAACACATAAATTATATGCAGTTATAAAGTTAAAATATCAAACTTTAGAAATGAGCAATGTAAAAACCGAACTACTATTAAACATTTACCTGAAGTGACTCCAGCTGCTTACATTCAGGTACTAATTACTTATAGAATTTAAAACTTTGTGGGAGGAACATGTATAAGAAATTCGAGGAATGAATAGTAGTTTTAAAAAATGTCACCATTGAGTGTAATATGAGGTCATTAATCGTTTAAAGCTTAAGCTGATGGCAGGCATCTGATATATCAACATCAATTTACCAACTTTTATTCGAGTACGTACTTTTATACTGGTGCTATATATGAATTCACATTATCATAATTTAATACATTTCATTACATCGCTTTTTTAAATTTAAATTGAGATATGTATTCACATATGTGCGAGGAACATATATGATAGGATTCAATTTATAATACTAAACCATTAAAGCTGTCGAGACATAGCTGAAAGTTTTCAGGGATGCTTGTAAAAACCTTTTGTATATTCAAAATTACAAATGAAGTGCTTGTGCATGTGGCACTACGTTTTGAGCACAAGTGACCAGCACCACTTCGAACTTGTTTGTATTCAATGGTTCATTTTCAAAATATGATGAGTTGCGTGAAAAAATTACCATATACAATTATACATATATATGTTAATCATGTCTCGAACAAAGCAATGTGCTGAACAACATCAAGTGGACAGTTCTTATCTAAATATATAATTAACACATTAGATTTGTTAATGGATTATATAATTTTTTTTCAACATAATGTCAGTAAATTCACGTATGATTTGAATTCAGTGGAGACAGGACACTTATCACGTTACTTTCGTTGATCACATATTAGTAATTATAAAATACCAGTGCAGTAATAAACATTGTAGATGGCAGTGTGTTTGAATCGTGTATTTATCCCATGGATATACATGTATTAAAGAGTAAAACTCTTTGTCGATTTACATCCCCTAAAATCAAAACTGTGTAGCTAAAATAAGCCTGATATTTTCTGACTATTTGTTTAATATAACAATTTCTCTTTTAAAGAAAATGTCATGACTGCAGATCCAATTGCAGATTCCAAACAGATTTTTGTTGATCTAAAGAGTGATTCACTGGATCCATTATCCCATGAAGAGAGCATCTGCTGATTTGGCTGTCTTACAATCCATACCCTTCTGTTTCCCTAAATTCTTTATGTTGTTCCATTCCCATGAATGTACAATGGTTCTTAACTCCTTTCCTGTTGCAACAAGTTGTGTTCCAGCGTCTGATATCATTTTTCGGAGATATCCACGTATTGACACAAATCTACGCAATACCGTCATTAAACTTTCAACAATATAACCTTCAGCAAAGTCAATTTATACAGCTCTAGATACTAAACAGTACTCCATATATTTTCCATATGTCCTTTTCTTTACAGTAAATTTGATAACCAGTGGTCATAATAAGTCCACATCACAGAAATAGAAAGGTGGAGATGGCTTGATTCTGATGTCTGGAATTTGTCCCATTTGCTGAGATTCTGTGATTTTAAATATTTTCCTGCAAGTCACATTTGATTTCACGCGTCTTATTATGTTTTTACTTTTATATTTAGTATCTATTTAGAAGTTGCCAATAGTAACATCAACTTCAGCATGATCTCTGTCATGAATTTCTTCATTATCATCTGGAAGATCCTTTTGCACATGTCTAATCCAATTGTTTTCTGCCCTTTTCAATTGCTGATAGGCAATGTACAATGCCTCAAAAACTGCGTTTTTTATACGATAAGTTGTAAAAAACATGTCAGTCTGAGAAGCTTCTGTAATGTTGATATTCTGTTGTGATCAACAATTTCTGACACACACATACACACATACTTTTCCTGTTTCTCTCTGTTACAGTAGCATCAGTATGATACAATGATATCAGAGATTTCCTTTACTTTTACATCTTGTTTAAAGGCCAATTTTTCAAAGGGAAAATACAGATATTCCGACACACAGACTCG
The DNA here is from genome assembly GCA_015776775.1 of Magallana hongkongensis. NCBI lineage: Eukaryota > Metazoa > Mollusca > Bivalvia > Ostreida > Ostreidae > Magallana > Magallana hongkongensis. The sequence continues at coordinate 87,579 of VIAA01000025.1, forward strand.
CTGTTAATTATACTTGGTGATGTTAAGTTCTGTTTTTGGTTTTTTGGGGGGTTTTTTGTTTTGTTTTTTGGGGGTTTTTTGTTTGTTTCTTTCTTTTTTTTGTTTATTTTTTTTAGACAGTCGATCTTAATGTTGACAACCATTCTGATTACCTTGACAAACAATATCTGAAATAGGAGCTAATCCAAGAAAGAAAGAAAGTCAAGTAAAGGGATAAATTGTTTATAGTTCATATCCTTCTTCATTTGTAGAACCCACTCACGTTTCTGAACGAACTGGAGAAAGAATTTTTCTCAATTTCTCTTATCATAGTTGTTGTATTCATTTCTCTGGCCATATTAACACGTTTTAAATCTAAGTAACATATTTCTTCAACACTGTTTATAAAATACAAATGATCCCCATCAGGAATAATTTTGAGTTTTCGAATGTCGAAAAGTATGGAATCTGTGAGTCTATCAGGTCTACCATATTTCAGTTCAAGTCTTTTCCACATTTCTTCATAATCATTATCTACACCCGGCACTGTTTTAAGAGCTTCACAAGTAAGACGTTTCTTTAATGCAAACGAGTGGGGTCTGTTCCATATGTTGGATACATACTGTTTTCATAATCTCTCTTGAAACTGGAGAATTCTCTAATCTCACCACTTGAAATTAAAGCATCTAATTTTTTCACTTTAACACTTTCCTTTCGTTTGTCGTTTTTCTTTTTCATTCTGCTGTTTAGTTTTACACTGTTTATAAACATGTGCACGACATTTATAAAGTTCGTCATACATTGAGTCCATATCTCTATCGGTATTATGAATGAGAACTTGCTCAGTTTCAGGATTTAACAATTCTATATATTCTGCATGTCCACTCTCTAGTTCTTTATAAGAATCCTCCATATCATATGTAAAATTCCGAATAAGTTCACTACAACTATACTTTACATTATTGAATAAATTTGCAAGTAAATTCCATGAACAACTCAATTTCTTTTATTTCGGAAATCTAAAATTGTAATGAACTGAGCATTCATTGTGTCAGAAAAGCACGGGGAAACCCCTATCAAAAAATATCCCTTGAACGGAAAGAAAATGATCGTGGATATTAAATGTCTTAGAGAGGATTTCTTTATGTTGATGTAATTAAACAAAGTGAAGAAAGTATTCAGTAATAATTTTACAATGCACAGTCCTAATCCTTTTCTTTAAAGTGTGCCCCAAGCATACCTTGAGTATAGTCATTTCATGTATATCTTTAACAATTCCATGCTATGCTATGGTATGCGATTTTAATGATACATGTAAGCTATGAGATTTCAATGCAATGCTATGAGATTTGTATGCTATGCTATGCGAAATTGAACTGAAGGGCCTAATGATATAATATGGTATGCAATGGTTTGGTATGTTATGATATTTGAACAAAAATGCCTCCATACACAGAAGAGTTCCACATATTTCGAAGTAAAATGACAAGAAGCCAAAGTTTACTACTAATCTGCAATGTGAACATTTATTCTTTCAAATAAAAACATTTAAAACCGAGTTAAAATCATGCTGTATGCTATAATATGGTATTCTATGACGAATGAGATTTTAGGAAATTGTATGCTATGGTATGAGATTCCAATGCTATGGTATGAGATTCCAATGCTATGCTATGAGATGACAATGCTTTGCTATGTTATGGTGTATAAGGGTTGTTAGAAAAGATCGCGGACAAAGTGATTTACGACAAAATTACTGTGTACTTTGTAGGATGACGTATGTTTTATTAAATGACAACCAATTGAATATAAGTATCCTAAAATCATATGATTTTGAAATTGTTTTCAAAAGATACAGCAATATTCATTTTGTATGAATTCGATTTTTGGAGCACCATTTCATATTTTCAAGACGTAAGGTGACGTCAAACTACTGAAAGGCAATTTAAACCTTTCACTCTTTTTCAAAGTAAACACCTTTCAGTTTATACACTTTTTATGCCATTAATCCATTTATTAAAAACGTGTTCACTCTATTATTTTTCAAATTTTTGTATAATGTCTTTTGTGTGATAACGTAGATCAATTGGGTCCAAAAATCTCTGTCCACTCATTTTCGACTTCATATAAGGAAATAAAGCGGAATTATTAGGTGCAAGATCCGGGATTTAAGGGGGGGGGGGGTGGGTCTGGGTGTTGCAAGAGCTCAATATATCAGTAATTTCATTTTCAAACCTTCAATTCCAATTGATGTTCCAATTGTAAACTTTTGTTCTATAAAAAATAGCGGCCTCTAAGAACCTTTTGGTCTCCATCGAAGATTTCTCTTCGTGCACACAAAATTTAATGACGACCCAGTGCTCCAAGGTTTCCATTAACGTTAACGTTTTTGACTCATTTTTCTAGCGTTGACCGTCCACATTTGGTGATAAAACGGTCAGAAATTATTCAATTTAATTAAAAAATTCACCAAATGACCTTCATAACTTATTGTAATCTCATATAAAATATCGTTTATTTTAATGCGCTTAAACCGTACATATTATAAATAAGGAAAAATGCGTACAAAATATAACATAATTAAAAACTGACATGCTCTGTGAAGCAGATCTTATCAAAATAATTAATCTGTTTATCGTTTTAAGGTGCATTTAAAACAAATCTTTACATTTCTTTTAGAAAATACGCCAAGACTGAATATGAAAAGTTTCGCTGGTAAGTAAAAAACCCTTATTCAATTTTATTTAAGTGACAAAGGTCTTTAATGAATTTTTTAATAAGTTGCAGGATATATGATGCACTGTAATATTATATAGCAACTGTATATAAATGTTAATTTTTAAAATAAAACCAATGTCAAAGTAACAATTACTAAATCACAAAAAATAAGCATTGATCATGATAGACAACCAGTTCATTTAAATATCATTGAATGATTAATACTTATACAACTTGCATATGCACCTGGTATAGAATTTAAACAAAAGAAATTAAAGAAGCTTTTTTATGTTGAGCAAAACTGTTACCAGGGCGTGAAATATCATGTCATTAATCGTTTAAACAACAAAGCTGACAACGAAAATTTGATATATCGAAACAAGTCTACAAGCCACCACCTTAGTAAAGTCTTTTATACCAGAATGCAACTTGCGGTTTTTCTATATGATATATCGATAAACTCTTTTGAATTGTTACCCTATCTTTGAATTTTAAAATGATAGTCAATATCACATCCGCTGAACGATCAATTAGGAAACAGTATTTATATGCCACTAGATATGCATTTTCAGTAAACCAACTTCAAAGGAAAACAAGGTAGGGAAATTTCTAAAGTAAATGGCATTGTATAATAAGATTTGCTTTATGCATTTTAAGTATAAAACCTTTCAAGCGTCTTTAAATAAATGTAATTCTTTCTATTTTTCTTGTAGATTTCTCAAAATGAAGACCATAGCGCTGGTTTGTTTGGTGATGTGTCTGACCTTCGGCATGGCATCGTCCCATTATTACTATGGTAAGGGCTTGATGTCCGTTTTGTCGAAACAGGCTGAAGCTCTATATCGGGGTCTTGCGATGGTTTCTTCAGAAGACGGGGATGTGCTTGCTAGTATGTTCTATTTTATTATATACCCATATTAAACATCTTTCAAGATGTTTTCCTGTATAGATAAGGATTCTCGGGGATTTATATTTTTGTCAATTTTAAATAGAAAAAAGATGTACATGAACGTTTCATCAGATTAATGAAAAAAATAAAAAGTTGTACCCAATATTAAACTTTGTCAATAGATAAAAAAACTGAGCCAATCTCATCATAAAATTTTCACTTCTGATTCCGATTACAAAACAAAAAAAATGCATCACATATATTTTTTTTTAATTTCCCTAAATCCATGAAAAATGGGATTATTGTAAGAACACAAATGAAGATTTTTCAGAAATTTGAGGAAACGAAATGATAAGTACGTTGCTTTACTTTTTTTACGTCCTTAAATTGTAGTTATAGATTCAACAATGCACGATTATTCTAAAACAGTTTTATTTTGATTTGTATTAGACCCACGAGATTCCTTAAAAAATTTCACTCTCGTAGGTAACTCGAATTTTTTTTTCCATTAGTGTCGCTGCAGTTAGACTATGATAAAGCAGAGCACAAAACATGATTTTTACCTTTCGCTTGTTTTTATGGTTATGTTTACGAGAAACGTATGCAGCATGTCCACAATCAACTTTATTATATATCTAAAACGAGTACACAACTTTAATCAGTTTGATGGTAACAAGTTCTGCATTCTGTCAAATTTGAAAGAGTCTTAGTATGTTTTTATTTTGACATTTCATTTTTAAAAAATATCGGTTTCAGGACCTATCGGTAAAAAAATGTATTGAAAACTTTGAAATGTGAAAAATATCATAGGGAAACACATTTAACCACTGTTCTGAATTGTTTTAACTTCCGGGATATCCTATGAACTGCAAAAGTTTGATGTTGTCAATCAAACATAACATTAAAATAAATCACTTCAGAAAATGCAAAAAACAACTTAAGCATACGTATTTTGGTAGGTATCAAATTGCAAAAAGCAAATATTTCAGAGATACGCTATATATCTGATACATTGTAATCCGTAGATTTTTTATTATTCATTTTATTATTCATTCAGATTTCACTTGACAATTATGTCGAATATGAGGATACAATAGATAATTACATTTTCATAAAAAAATATGTACAAAACCTGATAGATTTCCCTTTTCTGTTTTATAAAGATTTTTTGTGAGAGCTTTCTTTTTCGGGGTAAGGTTGGGGTGAAAAGCTCAAGTTCAAAGTTGTTTCTCTATTATAATAGTTCATGTTTAGGTAAATACAGGAGGGTATATAATAAATGTTGATCTTTACAATGTTTACTTAATCCGGTGAACAGAATTAATATCTCATAGATAAGCATGGGTCAAGATAATGCTCTACGTTAAGCTCTAACTCTAATCCATGCCTGTCAACTAGACGTGATCCTGAACACCAGATAAAATTTATATATATATATATATATATATATATATATATATATATATATATATATATATATATATATATATATATATATATATATATATATATATATATATACACAGTACAGGCAACGCGGATCCCGTGTTTCCCGCGCCCCGTCACGGTGTAAACACATCGAGGTGATCGGCCAGGTGAGACAGGTATACCGCGTTCCCATCACGGTAAACTCATCATCTACCTGTCCCCGCCACGGTAAAATTATCGATGGAAAAGTATCGTATACAAGCGGGAGTTATCTCCCCGAATGACAAATAAATTGAATGTTTTTTAATATTTAATAACGATATTAACCAGATTTTGACAGAGATTATATCGAAATACTTGGAGTCTGTTTTACTATTTTTTTTTATTTCATAGCTATTAAATAAATTATAAAAGTATTTAATTTGATACTCGTGCAGCAATTGCAAATAAAATATTTTCGAATCCATTATCATATTTTAAGAAGGTCGTTAAATTAAAAATTATCATGAAATGATTTTAATTGCCAATAAAATTATAAATATGTACGCAGTGTGATTGTGTTTTCTTAACAATTAATTGGTCCGCCTAAATTTGTATTGTTTGTTTTGAAGTCCATGCGTGTCAACTAATGATGAGCAAGTGATTAAAAATGAGGGCTTCCTATAAAATTACCAACCCCGGTATTTTTAGCATGTTCCGTTCATTTCTTACAAGGTCTTCTACGTGTAAAGAACATTTTTTGTGAATTCACGTTTAAGTGAATTTGTGTTGCGTTACTTTAGATACATATATGGCTCGTCGTTTGTCATAGCGCGAGGATTCCCACTTTCTAATGCGTTACGTTTGCGACGACAATCTTTAAGTGCGAAGCCGTGTGTTCTTCAAGACTCAGTCTGACTGAGAGAGTAAGGAGCCTTAGAGATACCCAGAGTTGCATAAAATTATGTAATCGAAAGATATTGTGGGTATCCCATGTCATGGTGTCGTGATGGTGTATCAGCTACCCGCCGTGACGGAGGTTAGCGTTCGCTCGCGACCGAGCCCCCCTCTTTCTCTCTCTCTCTCTCTCTCTCTCTCTCTCTCTCTCTCTCTCTCTCTCTCTCTCTCTCTCTCTTAACATAACTAGATAAAAAATTTTGAGAAGGAAATGTTGTTAAACCGTTCTTATGTTCTTACACATTTGAAGAAATTAAGAACATGTTTTGATAGTTTTGCATTTCTTGCCGATAAAAAAACTTTTAAACATTTCATTAAATGTATTGATATCATTTTATGTGGGCATGTACATGTAATCTTATTGAATATAAAGCTACTACAAATACAGTGTATGTAAACCCGTTTCCCGTTATCGTAACCTAACCCCCCCCCCTTCCCGCTTTATGACTGTCGAAGTTAACTTTATTTGACTTTAGTCCCAATTGTTTACACAAAGGTGTGAAACCGTCGCACTGACAGGAAATCACTCTACGCTTGAACGCACAGAATACACAGGAATGAGGCAGGTAGATAATCTGTGTAACGATTGACCAAGAAGAATTCTACATGCATATCAAACAATTTTACTAATAGTTATATCAAATAATTGATTCATTTTACTGCATTCTTTAACCACTAAACGTGTTGAAGATGTTCCTTCCCGCAAAAAACCTCCATTATAAACTAAAAGAGATAGGGAAAAAACACAACGAATTAAACTTCCCAAACACAGTATATCATGCATCACGAACATTGTTAAAAAAACTTATCTGTTAAACATACAGTGTACCATATTCTTTTATGAATACTAATTTTATGAATATTTAGTATTGGATATTATGGATATTAGTATATCTCCACATAAGTGTACGTTAAATTACGCCTGAACGTGTCTCTCTCTCTCTCTCTCTCTCTCTCTCTCTCTCTCTCTCTCTCGTAAGGTGTTGTGCGATTAGACGAAGCCGTACGCGATATAGACTTTTTCTTTTGTCGTGAATAGGTGTGAAAACCCTCAAGGGCATGTCGTTTTCTACCCTGAGTTTGTTAATCACTACATGTATACACAGAAAATGATCGTGACTTAAACTTTATATGTATACACAGGAAACGCATACTGATACACGTTATGATTCCATGTGCTTTAACGCAGCACCAACTTTATATATGAATGATAAATTTATTATTGAATGGAAAAATAGATTTCTTATTTGATTCCCGACATTTGTTCATTTCTCAATTTAAAACATACACAAGTCATGTATTGACAGTTTACGGCGCTATGCGTGTCAACTTATAAAATGAGAAGATAAAATTTCTCTGCATTGATACGAGTTCATCTTATGAAAATATTTAATTTTAAGATTGTTATAAAAACAGGATTATCAACTTATAGAAATAATAACTGAAATAAGCACGTCAAATAAGCAAATACAAAGATATGTGTTCTTATTTACACATCACAAAATTTAACAGCATAATAATCATGTTATGTTGTAATTCGAATGTAGTTTTCGATTTCATGAAATTCTATTTCATAAATATAATTTATTAATTTTATAATAATATGGACCACAATTTATATACAATGCAGCTGTTATGCTTAAATCTGAAGTCGCATTTTTGACGTGGATTTACGCGACCTTCATTGCCTGTAATGTACAGTACAGGTAAAGTAACAACAACAAGCAGCAGTAGGAATAACGGTAAATCACACCGTCGCGGTGTCATCACGGTCGCAATCCATACCGCGATCAAAAACCGCGATGGTGTGTCGCGGGAACGATAAAAATACCGTGACGGTAACGCGGGCCAATACAGGATCCGCGTTGCCTGTACTGTATATATATATATATATATATATATATATATATATATATATATATATATATATATATATATATATATATATATATATATATATATATATATATATATATATAATGGTAATAAATATGACTAATAGTCATAAAAGTCGACTTATACGACTGTAAAATGTCTGAAGAAATGGAAGGAGAGAGAGAGAGAGAGAGAGAGAGAGAGAGAGAGAGAGAGAGAGAGAGAGAGAGTTAAACTTATGGTTTCCATCAGCACCCACTTTTTATTTTGTTTTAATAGCAAAAAATTGCATGCACAAGAAACAAGTCTCACAGTAAAAAAAAAGTAGGCAAATGAACCAATGATAGAAACAAACACAAAGAACTGTTCCTTCTTTAAACAATGAAGTTTATATGGTTGATTACAGGTCACCATGATCATGGTTACCATGGCTACAGACATTGCGTAGCATTCACAGCGGTTACGTCAAGCTCAACAACCTACAGTTCTGGGACCACCATACCATTTACCACTGTAAAAACTAACTACGGAAATGCTTACAACAGCGGCAATTACCGCTTCACTGCCCCTTCTAATGGTCTGTATGTCTTCTCTTGGAGCATTGCTACCCACACAAGCTATCATGGTAATACCAAACTGATGAAAAATGGCTCTACGTATCAACAATCGCACTGCGTTACTGGTTATCAACAATGCGGTGCCACCGTCACCATCATTCTGAACAAACACGATCAAGTCTGGCTTGCATCCGACGCTTCCAGCCTGTATGTGTATGCCACATACTCATCTTTCTCTGGATGGAAATTAAACTAAACAATGTTTTGTCAATGACTGAACATCAATAAAAAGGGATTACAAAATGTTGTACCATTTTCTTTTTCATTTAGTTATCTTTTCTATCTGAATGCAATAAAGAATAGATTTTTTTCTTGTGATGTTGAATATCTTCGCATATTTCGTGGTTACTGCTTATCCGATAAATTTTTTTTTCGGAATATCAATGTTTTCCACCAGTATACCAATAATGCATGTAACTGTCGTTTCAACATTTTCAATGTAATTATAATCAACTTAATTAAATAATCAAATTAACCAAGATTATTTCTTTTTTAAGGGGGATGAGTGTAAAGGGGAAACCAATAAAGCCTCTTCATATTTTTTTTAGAATTCTAGATCTTTAAAAATAGGCTGTATCTGCGCAGTTCGACAGCTGTTTAAAGTGATAAAAAACGCATTGTCCTGTTCTTGTATGCATAATCTGCATACAAAACAACATTTAAAATCTCATATTTACTGCTTTTATATCTTTTGGCAACAGTTTTGGTCAGTTTCGAGCAGAAACTAGCCAGTTCAAGAAATGTTTACATTTTTTGTCCTCAAATGTACAAGATGGCCGAACATTCCCAATAAAGCATTAAATGCAAAGGATACAATGATATCTTCTAGATAACTTGATAAATCAAAATATCAAACAACGATGAAATGAGTGTGACAAAGACAAACTGCTTAACGTATAAATGTACGTTTATTTTAACAAATGATTTTATCTGAATGATAAAATGGTTTGATATAGATCCCTGTGAGATTGTAGTAATTACGATATTTCATATTCGATCCGAACGGATTTTTCTTTTAGTTCTTTGTTTATGTCACGTTATGGCCATGGTATAAATACGACTGCAAATCAGCTGTCGGCTGGATAATCAGACAAAGAGAGAAGAGGTCGGTGAAATTGAATAAATGGTATTGTGTTGATACAAAAGTTGTCCGTTCTTAACAGTGGTCAGTGCTTTTGGCAGGCCATAGAGAGGTGGTCCTCTTGATATTGTAAGTTAGGCTTTGCTACAGTATTATTGTTAAATAATAACATTTATGTAAACTTTATGAGCTGTCTTTTAATGTGTCTTATTTTTTTTATACGAGGCCAACATCTTATTTGTATTATTGTGTTAAACTGTTAAAAAATATTCAGTATTTACAGGGAAAACTATCAGCTGAAGTGTAGAGTCGTTAATTTTATGCAAGTTGTAGTAAAATAATATCCACTTATATTGTTTAATTTCTAGTCATTTATTAAAATGACTAAATTTGCAATTAAGCTCCTAGCCAGATCAGAAAGTATTATATAAAATAGTTTTGGCCTGTTTTCTGTCGCAGAAAGCTTTCCTTGGAGAGGCTTCGCGTTATATAATTTTCTAACCCCAAATCTGCCTAGAAGGTCATGTACGTCCGCAATTAAATATATTATCTAAGGTGTCTCTCTATATTTCCGAGTAGAAATTCGTAAGATACAATTCCATCAAGTCTAATTCGACAGCGCTTTTGGTGTAATAATACTGCCCAAGACCGATCTGGTTCATAATGCGTTTAACTTAGTTTCACCACTTATCACGACATCGCTTATAGTCCAGATTAAAAGCTATCTTTGTTATTCGGTCATCCTCAAAACATATGAGCTTGTTCCAGTATCTCACCATGCAGATCCACCGTCGAAATTAATTAGGAAGCCAGCTTACCTCACCAAAATTATGTGAACTCCCAGAAAGTATCTGATTGTCCTGTTCTGTATATTGTCTATGGCCTAAAACTTGCAGTAGCTCCTGACACAAGCTCAATAATCTAGGATAGGGGCAACACATGAGAAAAATAGTTTTTCGTATGACGTAAAACCAAATTATTTGTTATTAATATGTATTTTGGCGATGATTTGTTCAAGTGCAAGTCCACCACTTTTTACTAGTAGTTCTGCGTTGTTATTGAAGCAGCCATTGTAATTAAATGTCACTCACTAGGTATTTGAAATGATCCGCAGTCTCTAAGGCATTACTACCCATAGAAAAATTGCAGTTCGGTTTTTTCATGTTGTCTTAAATAAAGTGAACGCATTATACCTATTCGTATTCATAAAAACTCTCCATCGTTTGCACCACTGGTGAAGCCTGTCTAACTTCAGTTGATGGCCCGCTTAGTGATTCGCTTGCATTGCTACATGTATGTCGTCTGCATAAAGTGCATTGTAATAGCGAGAGCTTCATTTTCCCCATATCCACACCGAGACCGAGTTCAATAATGTCTTGTACATGTAAAAGGTCATTATTAGATATCGAATACAATGTGGGAGACTGGCTTTCTCCTTGTTTCACTCCAGTGTTACAAGAACGGCTTAACCACACATGGAAATACAATGCCAGAAATGTCATTAACTAATAATTTGTACAGCATCATTACTGTAGATCCTAATGATACAGGAAAGGAGAATAACTCCTCTATAGGAATATAGGATCTGGTCTGTAAGAATCTAGCATATGATTGCTTTACGTCAAACTGATGGAACAATTTTAAAACCAAGAATAAACTGAAACAGTCAATGTCTCAATGACTTTTTTGATATTTTAACACTCCCTTATGTATATCGCCGTATCCACTTGCTGACTGTGATTTAGCTTTGAAGACAAAGGTTTATTTTATCTATTAAAATATTTCTGTTTAGTGTTTCATTTGGCAGATATGTCGGATTGTCCATTCTTGACTCCAGGGAGTGTTTGTTTGCTCTCTCTTGTTCAAAGTGTCCTTGGTCAAAAGCATTACTGATATGAAACATGAAAATTATGTTTAAGTATACTGAGTATTAAGCCAGTACATATACACTTAGCAAAAACTCTAAATGTTCACCCATTGTAATATATTTCCTATATAAAATAAGCACATTTATTTGTCTTGCCGTCAGTGTTACTAATTTTCACTAAGCTTTCAAATTGTTAAGAACGATACATTGACTTTGACCTCAGGTTGCAACCCGAGTTGTTGACCTTTGCTAAATATCACTAACACTTTCGGTTTGGTGAAATTTTGCTCAGAGCTTTTGGATTGCTTTAAGTTGCTGATGAAAATGATATTACGCTCACGAATTTAAAAAAAAAATGTATCAAAATAATGTTGCTTCATGTTTAAAACAATGCCGAGGTCAAAACAAACAGCAAATCTAAAATGAATACGATCTGTTCTGGAAACAATGCAGACAATGATATTCCAACGGCTTTAGCTGAGTTTGCGGTGAACATTTTGGCCATGTTAAGTAGTTTTCTTTATCAACTATCACCAAAAACTAAAATCAATAACAAAATAATGACAATCATATTACAATATATAATTAAGCATGCCAAAAATTTTTTTTTTATGTTTTGACGTTTTGTCACGGGTAAATGATTTCAATTAATGTTGTTTTATTTTTTCTGTGCTATTGATGAGAAGATATATCCGTTACGAAATGTTGAAAATTTCAGAGCATTTTATTTCGTTATTTCAAAATTGTTTTATATATTAGGATGAACACTTAGAAGTTTTGTTGAGTATATGTTATGCATACAGATTCATTGAATCTAGGGCTATTATGGATCGGATACCTTAAGTCCACAAAGATACTATAGTAATATACATGTCTGTGATTTGTAATGTTATGCTTCTAAATTTCTTATTCTATTAGATTGCAGATGCTTTCAAGACTTACAAATGTGTACAAAAAGCTAAAACCCGGTAGCTTTTTACATTTTTTACTTTTTGCACTTCACACACGTTTAAAGCCCTTTTGACATATGAGCCTTTTATATTCGATGCTGAGGAAAGAAATTATGGAATGGATATGACAGGTAAACAGGCATTTTCACCGCCCCATCCAATGGTGTATATGCATTTTCGTACACCATTCACGCTGCGGGTTCACATCATGCTGGCGCAAAGGCAATTATGGGGAAATGGCGGCAGTGTTGTCACAAAATGGAATCGCAAAAGGGTTGTCAATGCAGATACAGGAAAAATCAAGGTACTGAGAGTACTGAACGACGGGGTCTTGAAAGTTTGAATTTGTAATTGTCCTGGATTTCCTCGAATATGCTTCCAAAGAATTTGTATTAGGGTACAATAAAATGTTAACTAATTTTTATACCCGCACTTTCTAAAGAAAGTTCGGGTATATTGTTGTTACCCTGTTCCGTCCGTCCGTCCGTCTGTCCGTCCGTCCGTCCGTCCGTCCGTCCGTCTGTCACGTTTTACTTTCTCAAACTGCTCTTACATCTTATAAACCAGCAAACTGAACTCTTGGAGTTTGATTTGGGGTATCATGTTGTTTTGTAAAAAAAGTTTCAAAAATTCTCTGTTAGTCCTGGGGGTCAAATAATTGGTAAAAAATGACGTTTTTTCATAAAAAACCTTCTTCCTCGAACTCCTCCTACATTTTCAAAAGTAGACAAATCATCTTTTGGAATATGTTTTAGGGTATCCTATAGATGCGCAATAAGGTTTCGGAATTTTCAATTTTGTCCTGGGGGTCATTTAATGGCTAAAAAATGACGTTTTTTTACAAAAAAACTGGTTTAAAAAACGTCATTTTTTTTAAGCAGTAGCCAAATGATCTTCTAGAATATGATTGGGGGTGTCATATTGAGGCATGATCAGGTTCCAGAATTTTTTTTTTAATTAAGGGGATCAGTGGGCAACAAAAAATGACGTTTTTTGGCAAAAAAAATATGGTTCCCAGAACTCCTCTTACAACTTTTGGAGTAGCTACATCATCTCTTGGGATATAATCGGGGCTGTCCTATAGATGTGCAATAAGGTTTTAAAAATTTAAATTTCATCCTGGGAGTCAAATAGTAGCAGAAAATTGACGTTTATCACTAAAAAATCAAACATTGATCCAAGAGCTCCTCTTATGATTTAATGGATAGACAATCATATCTTGGGATATGATAGGGACTGTTCTATAGATGTGCAGTAAGGTTTTCAAAATTTAAATTTCATCCAGGGAGTCAAAATGTAGCAGAAAATTGACGTTTATCACCTAAAAAAAACATAGATCCTAGAACTCCTTTTATGATTTAATGGATAGACACATCATATCTTGGGATATGAAAGGAACTGTTCCATAGATGTGCATTACGGTTTTGAAAAATTAAAATTAACCCTGAGGCCCATTACCTACCGGTACATACCTTTTGATGCCCTTTAAGGATCAAGAATATATATGGTTAAGGGGTGGGGATCTCAACCATTTTCGAGATATTCGTGCACTTCCTGTTCAAGGGGGGTCATGACAACCCCCGGGGCCCATGACCTACAAACCGTTTGATGCCCCTTGACACAAGGTACAAGAATATATATGGTTTAAGGGTGGGGATCTCAACTGTTTTGAAGATATTAAGGGACTTGCTGTTTGAGGGCGTCAGGACCACCCACAGGGCCCATGACCTACATAACATTTGATGCCCCTTGACATCAGAAACATGAATATATATGGTTTAGGGGTCATGATTATAACAGTTTCTGAGATATATGGTAATTTCAAATTCCTGGGGGGTGGGGATGACCCCAGGGGTCAGATCTAATAAACCCTATATATTGCCAGTAACAGCCAATATATGATTATGAAAACCCTATATTATTATCTTTGTCCGTTTTCAAGTTACCATTTACAATAGAGTCTATGATTCTTTCTACAAGGTTCAATGTTAGACCCCACACCCTTTTGACACCCCCCTCCCCCCCCCTCCCCCGAAAAGTGGTTGTCTAACCCAAAATGAGAAAAATCAAACCAGGGTGCACAACTAGATTTGCAGGCCTATCATATCATAGAGTTTTGTACAATTATGTTCAGCCATCTCTGAGAAACAAGTTCAGAGCGGGAAAGAAGAAAAAGAAGATGAAGAATATATACATGTATTAAGAACCGTACAAAAACAATAAGTCTCCAAACTTCATTCAGGAGACTTAATAATTAATAAAGATTAAATAGAGATAGGATCATCAAACATCAATAATTTAAAGATAATTGACAATTTTTGATTCTAAGGGGGTCAGGATGACCCCTTAGGGTCATGACTTACATGCCATAATGATCTGATGCACCTGCATGACCTAAGGAGGAATAATATCTTTGGATTAAGGTGGGGATCTCAATGGTTTTTATGATATTTGATAATTTCAGGAAGAGCACTTGGGATCATGACCTACATACCATCTTAAATGCCTTGAACAAAGAAACAATAATATAATATGTACATGATATATGATTCAATTTAAGAACCCAGATATAGATCAATCATCTGTTTTGTAATACTTCCTATGTATATATACATGTACATGTATTAGTTTGTGTTTTGTTCTATGCTATTCATGTTCATGACTGTAGTATGGCTTAGTCTTATTTTAAATTACATTAAAAAATTGTCAAATATATGACTTGGAACCCCCACTCCCAAACAAACTCAAATATAAACTGTTCTCTCTCTCTCCCCCCCCCCTTCCTTGTCGAATAATCTATTAAAATCAAAATATAATTTGGGTGTCTAAAAACTTTTATAAACTGGTAAAAAATGTTATTCTTTAAAAAAAATTACATTACACCTTGCATAATTGACAAATGATCTATTGAGATACGATCAGAGGTCATATTTCTACCTTGGGATCAATAAGTAGTATTCATTGACAAGTTAAAATTAATTAATAACAATAAATGATTCAAATTATAAATGTTTATACTCCACATTCATCCCCCCCCCCAATCTAACCTGCTTATAAACACTCAGTCTTCTTAATACATTCTTACATGTGTACAGTAGCAAATTTTAAGTGTCTACACTTACTTACATATGAAATACACAAATTTAATAAGAAATTGTTTATACAGGGTCAATATGGGGTCAACTCAACAGTGCATGCAGTCTGACAAATGAAAAAAATAACTTTTGCAACTAAAATGACAGAAACTTTACAAATGCGATAGGATAGGTAACGATGATAAGCTTATCTAAATATTAAAAGATGATGATACAGTATGCTGTCAAAGGGAGATTACATTTAGAAAGTGAAAGTAGAACTTATATACATGTGTATGTATGCTGGCAGGAATCCCATGCTGGCATCTTATTATATTGTGCTACTGCTACTACATGTATTATGCCTACCTAAATTGGTCAACATCATAATGATAATCCAATTAAAACACAATAATGAATTCCTTTAGCTGATCTTAACTACCGTAATCCTTTTCTGCATACGGAAAACACAGACATGTATGTATGGGTGTTGCTAAAACGCGGAACGGAAAACGGAACGGAATGGAAAATATCATCACGTGTATCCCTTAAAAAGGGTATAGACTGGCCAGAAACGATTTACTTTGTATCTTTTATTTATATCTAATGAATGATTATCAACATGTTGCTATCTTATTAATATTCATATGAATGTCTATCAATTATAGCATTGTATTCATTCGGCTTTAGTTGAGTACGAAACGGAAAAATCAAATGTATACGAATTGTGAAACATTAACATGATTAAGCGAGCAAATTAGCTATAACTTTTTACTTATTTCTCTTATATGGTATTGCTGGCATATTAGCGTAACGTACGCAGTTAGTGAAAGCGTTTTATGCGTGTTTTGAGTATTTTTATATTATTTTCAAATATGATGTACATGTATATACTTACATCAAAATTGAATTTTCGGTGTTCTAGACGATCTTTTATCATACAGACGATACAGTATCATTGAGATGGAAGAAAAAAACTGTAGGACTGACGACATTAAAAAATTAAAATACAGTAAACATTAAAATACCCGGTAATTTGTGAAACTAGTAATTTGTGAAACTAGTATTTTTAGCATTGCAATTTTGTTTACGTTTGCATTACAAAGCATGCAGTTGTTTATTCCAGCAGCTATATACATATGATCCGAAGAGAGAGCTCTAGACGTTGCCTGGTTTGATTTTCCGATTATATATTGGGACTATAGTCTGTCGATCCCAAAATATTCATGCAGCACATTTGGACGATTTATAATGGAAAATGTTGACATCTTTTCTCCATTTGGAAGTCACTCAGAAGACCTTGCACAATTTTTCAACACCATCATCCGGGTCTGTTAAAATGCAAAACCCCGTAGACTTCTTTATTTTTAGCCGTGTATTTATACCAGCTGATAAGCTAGAGAGGACGTTTTAAAGAAAGAATAATGAGAATGTTTAATGCTTCTAAAAGAGAATCGCTTGAACCCTGAGGTATATATAAATATACAGCAAAAAGTGAATCGAGGATATTTTGGGACAGAATATAGTGGTCAATGCATGTACTGTTAATTTTGAGGAAATAAATATTCTTGAATAAATAATCTAATATTGCTAATCTTTCAAAAAAAATTAAAAAGGTACATAAAGTATATCGTTTTAGCATACTTAACAAATCTATGAGGTAAATAACATTAGATAAGATTTTCCGTTTTCCTTCCGTTCCGTTTTCCGTTCCGCGTTTTAGCAACACCCATGTATGTATACACGTGAACCCATCTAATCGAAGAGCTGGGTAAAACTAGTACCCGCTAATGAGACATGCAAACCTGTGTTGTGTACGTAACTTCAGACAAAGATCAGTCATTTGTAACATGCATGTATTTTTATGACCTATTCTTCAAATCCACTTGCACTATTTTATTAGGTAAATAACAGCTTTAAGGTGGTGCAGGACACCTGCATATTGTGATGTACATGTATACTTCCTATTGAGATAAACAATAAAGTATGTTGACTATTGATTAAATATTTACCCCCCCAAATAATGTTACCTAACATTGAAGCGCAATGGGTTAGAGCGTTTACATGTCTGTAAGAGCATTGGGGTCCAAGGTGTATTTTTGGTAATTTACGAATTTTCATGGGGAGGGGGGGGTCTGGACCCCTCACTCCCAACCCTTCTCTAAATCTGTGCACACGATGATGTTCATGTAGGCACACAGAAGCAAATCTAAAACCGGCAACCGCCACGGGGAGGGGGCATAATTTAATTTTTAATTTTGTTTGTAATAATTATATAGACCATTATACTTCCTATGACATAAAATGTTAAGATTATTGATTAACTGAAAATTCACTGCAAACAGTTCTACCCCAAATTGCACATAAAGTGCTGCTCATGTCACGATGTGTATTATCATATGGGCAGGGATCTCATCCTTCAGTTATGAAAATTATAATTTTTAAATGTATTACCGGAGTTTGCATGTAGCCTTCATTTTTAATTAAACTGGTATAAAACAGTGTTATTTAGGGGCAAACACATGGTGCGGGTATTACTGTCTAATGACAGCATCTAGTTTAGAAGAGTTGATATAAAATATATTTTTCATCTATTTATTTGATTTATTTGCACTCACTGGCAGTATATGACTTCAGAAATCACGTCATTTCTATAATTCAATTAAAATCAGCCAAAATTGACATTTTTCTTATCTATTTACGAATGGGAAATATAAAGCGCATGCTTGAACAAGGAAAATTTTTTTGTCACTTAGTAGTCTTGGCTAGATACATCTCTGATTAAAATATATTATTTGTTCAAGAATGCGCTCTATGTTTTCGGAAGGAAAAACTGCTTGAAAACAGTGTGTTTTACGCTAAAAATGCAAAAATGGCGGGAAAACGTTGTCTTTACAATGTCATATTTGGGCACTTGAACCAAAATGAATATTATGTAAACACATCACATACATATCTGTACTAAGAAAACAAAGAATGATAGTAAAATGATGATGTTCATTTTAGGGGGCCATTTTAGGCCCTTTTCATACATGTATATAGTCCTTTATGAGTTTGAATTATTTGTTACAATCTATGTTAATTCGGCTTTTTTGCAATTGTCTTATACTTTGTCTAAATTTTACTCTATCGCGGCCTTCATAATTGTAGAAAATTGACACAGCGGTATATTATGTAAAATAAGACATCAAGGAAAAATTTTAAAAATTACTACTAACCGGGAAAATCAAACAACTACACAAAGTAGATAATTTTAATCATTAGATTTATTCAATTTTGTGATCCAAGGGAAAATCCACAAGTCGGACGGTATCTGTAATAAAAGTTTTATGAAAATCCTGAAAACTCTTAAATTGCTGAATTAACAAACAAAGTGAACATTTGCATACCGATAACAAACACAGGCACCTGGCGTTAGAAATAATTTTTTTACAATAAGATTCCAAGAACTATGACAATAAAAAGATTTGTCACGGTCGCCATTTTGATTTTTAAGACCGACTTATCTGACACGATTTTCTTCATTTGCGATTCATGCAAAATCAATAGGTAAATATAAATCCGTTCGCCACTTACTACTTTTTTGTGTAAATCAGTGCATCACCTACACGAATTACGATACAACCGTTCCTTTCATTCAAAATCATACTCCGGAAATCAGAGACATAAGGAACAGTGATTGTTAGCTCCGCCATTAGCGTGTAAATGTTACGAGACGAACCTCACTTTGAGAACTACAAGAGCAAAAGCAATCTTGTATAAGTCATTAAATTTGAACCTGATAGTAAACATGAACATGAACCTGTAAATATGTTAAGCATGTTTTATTTATTGAAATATTAAAAAAAAACCTTTTTATTTAGTTTTTAAATTCCTTTTTTAAAACTTATTGACTTTTCACAAAGTAATGGTAATGCATTACTTTACTCATGTAATGGTAATGTAATGCATTACTTCAAGAAAATTAAGTAATGGTAATGGTAATTTAATGCCCTAATTCATGAAGTAATGGTAATGTAATGCATTATTTTACAATGTAATTCACCCCAAGCCTGATTCCAACTAAGCCGGAAAACATGAACATTAACATTTAACTTGGTTCTTCAATCGATAAGATTGTATATATTTTGTGATGTAGAAGTCTTCCAAAATGTATAATCTATCATACATTTTGCTTACAATGCATTGTTTAAAATTCAAATTCCCTTTAATCAACTAAAGAGCCAACGAACGAGAAGGCAAATTCAGACTTGTTTTTATTTTCTTTGTACAAAATTCCTTTAGAGACGAACAGCAGTCATACTGCAAGCAGACTGGAAGCCAATGAAACACCTATTTAATTTGTAAAACATCTGTGTATAACCCGTCCCGATTTTAACTTCGACTTGCGCATGAAGTTTGGTAGTACTAAGGTGAAAGATTGTCAAAATAAAATTCACAACTTTTCAAAAATGGCACATTTCGTTTGGGAACTTTAATTTCGATTCCACCATCAACCTCTTCTATTGATTTATGGCCAACTGAATCGTCAACGGTGCTGTGCATTCAGTTACGTAACTCATTCCACATTTGAACCCGAGCAAGAATATTTTGATCAATAAAACTATTTGTTTATTTTCTAAATAGAATTTTGTTTTTACACAGAGGATTTAAAAAGATTTAATGCGTGTTTTATAATACATATTTAATGAAATGCATGAAAACTTTCTGCACTATTTTCTTACGCGTAGACTCAATTCATGTGTTCTACGCGTGCCTTCCGGTTTGAGATTTCGGCTGACAGTAAACCAATAGACGGGGTCACGTGACCCCGTCTAAAATGGGATGACACTTCTGTCACAGGGTTCATGATTCTGGCTGCTTCGAAGGGAGGTAAATTTCAAATCATCTCTCCATAGGATGGCCAAGGCGCGATGTACAGCAACCTTGCGAGAGGGGAGACGTCCTTTTCAGTGTAATGGATTGCTTAGCTGACTTATGACAGCATATGCTACAATTTTTGTCGAATATCAAATAACAGATAAAACGATTCCTACAACATATCCTTCAAACACAATGGAAATATCAAAGTGAAGAAGATATAGATTCAGCATTCGCAGGCTGATTTTCAACTAAGAAGTCCATGGATCTCATAATTAATATTTGTATGAGCAAAATAACTGATTAAACTCTGACTAATATACCCGCACAATAATATAAACGCATGGTGCAGACAATGACGATTACGAATTAATTAGGATATTACCAATTCAAAGGCTGTTCACTTCAGAAAAACATATATCGAAAAGAAGCAACTTTAATTCTTATTTAGGGAAAAATAATCTGGACTACGGGGCGTCTTAATTATATCAGGTAGTAATTTTTTTTACAAAAATACGTGATTTTAAGGTGAAATCTTAAATTTTAGCCAAGTTCGGAGGAAGTGACGAAGGATCCGTCCTCTAAATAGGCAATGCCATCAAGTCAATTAGCTTCCAAATCTACCAATAAAAAAATCAATAATTGTGTCGCCCCACTCCTTGATTACAGCAGTGAGATATGGGGGCACAAGACGCATCACTGTATCGAAATTGCTTCAATATTTTCTAGGTGTTCGTCAGCTTACTCCGTTGATAGCAGTTCAAGGGGAAAGCGGGAGGTTAAGCTTTAAATGTCGCCACAAAATGAACATGTTGAGTCATTGTAATCGACAAATATACAGTTATGATATATAAAATCGTGCGTGTTTCTTTCGAACAGCGGGTAAAACAATTGTTCTACCTGGAACTCTCAAGTTAAAAATACCATGGAATCTTTAAACATGGAAAGTACTTACACCAATTTTACACCTGATAATTTACACTTAATAGAGGAGAAATCACAAACCGAATGGCTCTACATTGTTCAAGGTGTACTAAACTTAGGATATATATCCTTTCTAAATCCAGCTACATAGTTGACAGATATGTTACGCTATATCTCCCCAAACCCTTTAGATCAAAATAAGCAATGTTTAGATGATGGTGTTCTTCCCCTAAGAATTGAAAGAGGTGTAACTTATGTGACTTGAATAAAATTGAAACGGAAAAGCATATTTTCATTCCTATGTCCTATAAGTCAAGATATTACCAATTAAAGCAGTACTCTGTTTGTTGATCTATCATGTAACTACCCCCGCCAAATCGCTCATTTTATTCATGAATTATACAATAAAACAGAAACACTCGACAAAGCTGTCATTCCTCCAACCAGTGCAGATTTGTTTACTTTATAACAGTTTTAAGTGACTTATTGATCCGTTTGGCCGGGTGAACTGATATCATATTTGCAAAACGAATTTTGTAATTATGATGCAATACACATGGCACTATAATAAACCATTGTATAACTACTACATGTATTGCTATAAACCAGTTATAATTAATTAACTGAAATGAATTAACTGTTAAGGTAAACGTTGTTTATAAATTTGACGTCGTTTTGTACTAATTTTCGGCTCTTGTATAAAATGTGTCCGCTATATTTCTGTTGATAAAAAAGTGAATCCAAACAAAGGTTAGTACGTCTGCTGCCACACATTTATAATTGTATTGTATTATATGATTTTTTATTTATATCAAAAGGAAAAATATGTCTGTTAGAAAATGCCCCTAATCAACTAAAGCATTATGCTTTATCTGGTTTTATCCATTCTTTAAAACGACGATAGACTAAAGATACAGGTACTCATTTGCATAGAATAATTGGCACTTCTTTGTTGATCTAACACGCTCTTAGTACGAACTATTTTAAAAAAGTTTTGTACTTTGCAGTTACTCTACGGAATAAGATTAGATTAATAAGGTATATCTATAAAGTATTATATAATTTATTGATAAAACACAACACATAGATTATATGCAGTTATAAAGTTAAAATATCAAACTTTAGAAATGAGCAATGTAAAAACCGAACTACTATTAAACATTTACCTGAGGTGACTCCAGCTGCTTACATTCAGGTACTAATTACCTATAGAATTTAAAACTTTGTGGGAGGAACATGTATAAGAAATTCGAGGAATGAATAGTAGTTTTAAAAAATGTTACCATTGAGTGTAATATGAGGTCATTAATCGTTTAAAGCTTAAGCTGACGGCAGGCATTTAATATATCAACATCAATTTACAAACTTTTATTCGAGTACGATCTTTTATACTGGTGCTATATATGAATTCACATTATCATATATCAATACATTTCATTACATCGCGTTATTGAATTTAATTCACATATGTGCTAGGAACATATATGATAGGATTCAATTTATAATACTAAACCATTAAAGCTGTCGAGACATAGCTGAAATTTATCAGGGACGCTTGTAAAAACCGTTTGTATATTCAAAATTACAAATGAAGTGCTTGTGCATGTGGCACTAAGTTTTGAGCACAAGTGACCAGCACCACTTCGAACTTGTTTGTATTCAATGGTTCATTTCCAAAATATGATGAGTTGTGTGACAAAAATTACCATATACATGTATATGTTAATCATGTCTCGAACAAAGCAATGTGCTGAACAACATCAAGTGGACAGTTCTTATCTAAATATATAATTAACACATTTGATTTGTTAATGAATTATATAATTTTTTTTCAACATAATGTCAATAAATTCACGTATGATTTGAATTCAGTGGAGACAGGACACTTATCACGTTACTTTCGTTGATCACATATTAGTAATTATAAAATACCAGTACAGTAATAAACATTGTAGATGGCAGTGTGTTTGAATCGTGTATTTATCCCATGGATATACATGTATTAAAGAGTAAAACTCTTTGTCGATTTACATCCCCTAAAATCAAAACTGTGTAGCTAAAATAAGTCTGATATATTCTGATTATTTGTTTAATATAACAATTTCTCTTTTAAAGAAAATGTCATGACTGCATATCCAATTGCAGATTCCAAACAGATTTTTGTTGATCTAAAGAGGGATTAGCTGCATCCATTATCCCATGAAGAGAGCATCTGCTGATTTGGCTGTCTTACAATCCATACCCTCCTGTTTCCCTACATTTTTTATGTTGTTCCATTCCCATGAATGTACAATGGTTCTTAACTCCTTTTCTTGTTGCAACAAGTTATGTTCCAGCGTCTGCTATCATTTTTCGGAGATATCCACGTATTGACACAAATCTACGCAATACTATCATTAAACTTTCAACAATATAACCTTCAGCAAAGTCAATATATACAGCTCTAGATACTAAACAGTACTCCATATATTTTCCATATGTCCTTTTCTTTACAGTAAATTTGATAACCAGTGGTCAAAATAAGTCCACATCACAGAAATAGAAAGGTGGAGATGGCTTGATTCTGATGTCTGGAATTTGTCCCATTTGCTGAGATTCTGTGATTTTAAATATTTTCCTGCAAGTCACACATTTGATTTTACACGTCTTATTATGTTTTTACTTTTATATTAAGTATCTACTTAGAAGTTGCCAATAGTAACATCAACTTCAGCATGATCTCTGTCATTAATTTCTTCATTATCATCTGGAAGATCCTTTTGCACATGTCTAATCCAATTGTTTTCTGCCCTTTTCAATTGCTGATAGACAATGTACAATGCCTCAAAAACTGCGTTTTTTATACGATAAGTTGTAAAAAACATGTCAGTCTGAGAAGCTTCTGTAATGTTGATATTCTGTTGTGATCAACAATTTCTGACACACTCATACTTTTCCTGTTTCTCATTGTTACTGTAGCATCAGTATGATACAATGATATCAGAGATTTCCTTTACTTTTACATCTTGTTTAAAGGCCAATTTTTCAAAGGGGAGATATTCCATCACACAGACTCGCTGTTAATTATACTTGGTGATGTTAAGTTCTGTTTTTTTTTTTTGGGGGGGGGGGGGGTTGGGGGGGTTGTTTCTTTTTTTTTTTGTTTTTTTTTTAGACAGTCGATCTTACTGTTGACAACCATTCTGATTACCTTGACAAACAATATCTGAAATAGGAGCTAATCCAAGAAAGAAAGAAAGTCAAGTAAAGGGATAAATTGTTTATAGTTCATATCCTTCTTCATTTGTAGAACCCACTCACGTTTCTGAACTGGAGAAAGAATTTTTCTCAATTTCTCTTATCATAGTTGTTGTATTCATTTCTCTGGCCATATTAACACGTTTTAAATCTAAGTAACATCTTTCTTCAACACTGTTTATAAAATACAAATGATCCCCATCAGGAATAATTTTGAGTTTTCGAATGTCGAAAAGTATGGAATCTGTGAGTCTTTCAGGTCTACCATATTTCAGTTCAAGTCTTTTCCACATTTCTTCATAATCATTATCTACACCCGGCACTGTTTTAAGAGCTTCATAAGTAAGACGTTTCTTTAATGCAAACGAGTAGGGTCTGTTCCATATGTTGGATACATACTGCTTTCATAATCTCTCTTGAAACTGGAGAATTCTCTAATCTCACCACTTAAAATTAAAGCATCTAATTTTTTCACTTTAACACTTTCCTTTTGTTTGTCGTTTTTCGTTTTCATTCTGCTGTTTAATTTTACACTGTTTATAAACATGTGCACGACATAAAGTTCGTCATACATTGAGTCCATATCTCTATCGGTATTATGAATGAGAACTTGCTCAGTTTCAGGATTTAACAATTTTATATATTCTGCATGTCCACTCTCTAGTTCTTTATAAGAATCCTCCATATCATATGTAAAATTCCGAATAAGTTCACTACAACTATACTTTACATTATTGAAAAAAATTGCAAGTAAATTCCATGAACAACTCAATTTCTTTTATTTCGGAAATCTAAAATTGTAATGAACTGAGCATTCATTGTGTCAGAAAAGCACGGGGTAACCCCTATCAAAAAATATCCATTGAACGGAAAGAAAATGATCGTGGATATTAAATGTCTTAGAGAGGATTTCTTTATGTTGATGTAATTAAACAAAGTGAAAAAAGTATTCAGTAATGATTTGACAATGCACAGTCCTGATCCTTTTCTTTCAAGTGTGCCCCAAGCATACCTTGAGTATAGTCATTTCATGCATATCTTTTACAATTCCATGCTATGCTATGGTATGCGATTTTAATGATAAGCTATGAGATTTCAATGCAATGCTATGAGATTTGTATGCTATGCTATGCGAAATTGAACTGAAGGGCCTAATGATATGATATGGTATGCTATGGTTTGGTATGTTATTATATTTGAACAAAAATGCCTCCATACACAGAAGAGTTCCACATGTTTCGAAGTAAAATGACAAGAAGCGAAAGTTTACTACTAATCTGCAATGTGAACATTTATTCTTTCAAATAAAAACATTTAAAACCGAGTTAAAATCATGTTGTATGCTATAATATGGTATGCTATGACGAATGAGATGTAAGGAAATTGTATGCTATGTTATGAGATTCCAATGCTATGGTATGAGATTCCAATGCTATGCTATGAGATGTCAATGCTTTGCTATGTTGTGGTGTATAAGGGTTGTTAGAAAAGATCACGGACAAAGTGATTTTCGACAAAATTACTGTGTAGTTTGTAGGATGACGTATGTTTTAATAAATGACAACCAATTGAATATAAGTAACCAAAAATCATATGATTTTGAAATTGTGTTCAAAAGACACAGCAATTTTTATTTTGTATGAATTCGATTTATGGAGCACCATTTCATATTTTCACGACGTAAGGTGACGTCAAACTACTGAAAGGCAATTTAAACCTTTCACTCTTTTTCAAAGTAAACACCTTTCAGTTTATACACTTTTTATGCCATTAACCCATTTATTAAAAACGTGTTCACTCTATTATTTGTCAAATTTTTGTATAATGTCTTTTGTGTGGTAACGTAATAAAGCGGAATTATTAGGTGCAAGATCCGGGATTTAAGGGGGGGGGGGGGGGTCTGGGTGTTGCAAGAGCTCAATAAATCAGTAATTTCATTTTCAAACCTTCAATTCCAATTGATGTTCCAATTGTAAACCTTTGTTCTATAAAAAATAGCGGCATCTAAGAACCTTTTGGTCTCCATCGAAGATTTCTCTTCGTGCACACAAAATTTAATGACGACCCGGTGCTCCAAGGTTTCCATTAACATTAACGTTTTTGACTCATTTTTCTAGCGTTGGCCGTCCACATTTGGTGATAAAACGGTCAGAAATTATTCAATTTAATTGAAACATTCACCAAATGACCTTCATAACTTATTGTAATCTCATATAAAATATCGTTTATTTTAATGCGCTTAAACTGTACATATTCTAAATAAGGAAAAATGCGTACAAAATATAACATAATTAAAAACTGACATGCTCCGTGAAGCAGATCTTATCAAAATAATTAATCTGTTTATCTTTTTAAGGTGCATTTAAAATAAACAAATCTTTACATTTCTTTTAGAAAATACGCCAAACTGAATATGAAAAGTTTCGCTGGTAAGTAAAAAACTCTTATTCAATTTTATTTAAGTGACAAAGGTCTTTAATGAATTTTTTAATAAGTTGCAGGATATATGATGCACTGTAATATTATATAGCAACTGTATATAAATGTTAATTTCTAAAATAAAACCAATGTCAAAGTAACAATTACTAACTCACAAAAAATAAGCATTGATCATGATAGACAACCAGTTCATTTAAATATTATTGAATGATTAATACTTATACAACTTGCATATGCACCTGGTATAGAATTTAAACAAAAGAAATTAAAGAAGCTTTTTTATGTTGAGCAAAACTGTTACCAAGGCGTGAAATATCATGTCATTAATCGTTTAAACAACAAAGCTGACAACGAAAATTTGATATATCGAAACAAGTCTACAAGCCACCACCTTAGTAAAGTCTTTTATACCAGAATGCAACATGCGGTTTTTCTATATGATATATCGATAAACTCTTTTGAATTGTTACCCTATCTTTGAATTTTAAAATGATATTCAATATCACATCCGCTGAACGATCAATTAGGAAACAGTATTTATATGCCAGTAGATATGCATTTTCAGTAAACCAACTTCAAAGGAAAACAAGGTAGGGAAATTTCTAAAGTAAATGGCATTGTATAATAAGATTTGCTTTATGCATTTTAAGTATAAAACCTTTCAAGCGTCTTTAAATAAATGTAATTCTTTCTATTTTTCTTGTAGATTTCTCAAAATGAAGACCATAGCGCTGGTTTGTTTGGTGATGTGTCTGACCTTCGGCATGGCATCGTCCCATTATTACTATGGTAAGGGCTTGATGTCCGTTTTGTCGAAACAGGCTGAAGCTCTTTATCGGGGTCTTGCGATGGTTACTTCAGAAGACGGGGATGTGCTTGCTAGTATGTTCTATTTTATTATATACCCATATTAAACATCTTTCAAGATGTTTTCCTGTATAGATAAGGATTCTCGGGGATTTATATTTTTGTCCATTTTAAATAGAAAAATAGATGTACATGAACTTTTCATCAGATTAATGAAAAAAATAAAAAGTTGTACCCAATATTAAACTTTGTCAATAGGTAAATAAACTGAGCCAATCTCATCATAAAATTTCCACTTCTGATTCCGATTACAAAACAAAAAAATGCGTCACATATATTTTTTTTCTGATTTTCCTAAATCCATGAAAAATGGGATTATTGTAAGAACACTAATGAAGATTTTTCAGAAATTTGAGGAAACGAAATGATAAGTACCTTGCTTTACTTTTTTTACGTCCTTAAATTGAAATTATACATTCAACAATGCACAATTATTCTAAAACCGTTTTATTTTGATTTGTATTAGACCCACGAGATTCCTTAAAAAATTTCATTCTCGTAGGTTACCCGAATTTTTTTTCTATTAGTGTCGCTGCAGTTAGACTATGATAAAGCAGAGCACAAAACATGATTTTTACCTTTCGCTTGTTTTTATGGTTATGTTTACCAGAAACGTATGCAGCATGTCCACAATTAACTTTATAATATATCTAAAACGAGTACACAACTTTAATCAGTTTGATGGTAACAAGTTCTGCATTGTCAAATTTGAAAGAGTCTTAGTATGTTTTTATTTTGACATTTCATTTTAAAAAAATATCGCTTTCAGGACCTATCAGTAAAAATATGTATTGAAAACTTTGAAATGTGAAAAATATCATAGGGAAACACATTTAACCACTGTTTTAGTTTACTCTAATGTTTGTATTCTGAATTGTTTTAACTTCCGGGATATTATCTCAACTGCAAAAGTTTGATGTTGTCAATTAAACATAATATTAAAATAAATCACTTTAGAAAATGCAAATAAAACTTAAGCATGCGTATTTTGGTAGGTATCAAATTGCAAAAAGCAAATTTTTCAGAGATATATCTGCTAATCCGTAGATTTTTTATTATTCATTTTATTATTCATTCAGATTTCACTGGACAATTATGTCGAATATGAAGATACAATGGATAATTACATGTTCATAAAAAAAAATGGGTACAAAACCTGAGAGATTTCCCTTTTCTGTTTTATAAAGATTTTTTGTGAGAGCTTTCTTTTTCGGGGTAGGGTTGGGGTGAAAAGCTAAAGCTTCAAAGTTGTTTCTCTATTATAATAGTTCATGTTTAGGTAAATACAGGAGGGTATATAATAAATGTTGGTCTTTACAATGTTTACTTATTCCGGTGAACAGGATTAATATCTCATAGATAAGCATGGGTCAAGATAATGCTCTACGTTAAGCTCTAACTCTTATCCATGCCTGTCAACTAGACGTGATCCTGAACACCAGATAAAATTTTATATATATATATATATATATATATATATATATATATATATATATATATATATATATATATATATATATATATATATATATATATATATATATATATAATGGTAATAAATATGACTAAAAGTCATAAAAGTCGACTTATACGACTGTAAAATGTCTGAAGAAATGGAAGGAAAGTGCTGACGTTTTACAATTAGTGTTGCTTTTTTATTATAGAGAGAGAGAGAGAGAGAGAGAGAGAGAGAGAGAGAGAGAGAGAGAGAGAGAGAGAGAGAGAGTTAAACTTATGGTTTCCATCAGCACTTTTTTATTTTGTTTAAAAGAAAAAAAATTGCATGCACAAAAAACATGTCTCACAGTAAAAAAAAGAAAGAACCAATGATAAAAACATACACAAAGAACTGTTTCTTCTTTAAACAATGAAGTTTATATGGTTGATAACAGGTCATCATGATCATGGTTACCATGGCTACAGACATCGCGTAGCATTCACAGCGGTTACGTCAAGCTCAACAACCTACAGTTCTGGGACCACCATACCATTTACCACTGTCAAATCTAACTACGGACATGCTTACAACAGCGGCAATTACCGCTTCACTGCCCCTTCTAATGGTGTGTATGTCTTCTCTTGGAGCATTGCTACCCACACAAGCTATTATGGTCATACCAAACTGATGAAAAACGGCTCTACGTATCACCAATCGCACTGCTCTTCTGGTTATCAACAATGCGGTGCCACCGTCACCATCATTCTGAACAAACACGATCAAGTCTGGCTTGCGTCCGACTCTTCCAGCCTGTATGTGTATGCCACATACTCGTCTTTCTCTGGATGGAAATTAAACTAAACAATGTTTTGTCGATGACTGAACATCAATAAAGAGGGATTACAAAATGTTGTACCATTCTCTTTTTCATTTAGTTATCTTTTCTATCTGAATGCACTAAAGAATAGATTTTTTTTCTTGTGATGTTAACTATCTTCGCATATTTCGTGGTTACTGCTTATCCGATAATTTTTTTTTGGAATATCAATGTTTTTCACCAGTATACCAATAATGCATGTAACTGTCGTTTCAACATTTTCAATGCAATTATAATCAACTTAATTAAATAATCAAATTAACCAAGATAATTTCTTTTTTAAGGGGGATGAGTGTAAAGAGGTAACCAATAAACCCCCTTCATATTTTTTTTTTTAGATTTTTAGATCTTCAAAAATAGGCTGTAGCTGCGCAGTTCGACAGCTGTTTAAAGTGATAAAAACGCATTGTTCTGTTCTTGAATGCATAATCTGCATACAAAACAACATTTAGAATCTCATATTTACTGCTTTTATATTTTTTGGCAACAGTTTTGGTCAGATTCGAGCAGAAACTAGCAAGTTCAAGAAATGTTTACATTTTTTGTCCTCAAATGTACAAGATGGCCGCACATTCCCCTTAAAGCATTAAATGCAAAGGATATAATGATATCTTCTAGATAACTTGATAAATCAAAATATCAAACAACGATGAAATGAGTGTGACAAAGACAAACTGCTTAACGTATGAATGTACGTTTATTTTAACAAATGATTTTATCTGAATGATAAAATGGTTTGATATAGATCCCTGTGCGATTGTAGTATTTACGATATTTCATATTCGATCCGAACGGATTTTTCTTTTAGTTCTTTGTTTATGTCACGTGATGGCCAGGGTATAAATACGACTGCAAATCAGCTGTCGGCTGGATAATCAGACAAAGAGAGAAGTGGTCGGTGAAATTGAATAAATGGTATTGTGTTGATACAAAGGTTGTCCGTTCTTAACAGTGGTCAGTGCTTTTGGCAGGCCATAGAGAGGTGGTCCTCTTGATATTGTAAGTTAGGCTTTGCTACAGTATTATTGTTAAATAATAACATTTATGTAAACTTTATGAGCTGTCTTTTAATGTGTTTTATTTTTCTTTATACGAGGCCAACATCTTATTTGTATTATTGTGTTCAACTGTTAAAAAATATTCAGTATTTACAGGGAATACTATCAGCTGAAGTGTAGAGTCGTTAATTTTATGCAAGTTGTAGTAAAATAATCTCCACTTATATTGTTTAATTTCTAGTCATTTATTAAAATGACTAAAATTTGCAATTAAGCTCCTAGCCAGATCAGAAAGTATTATATAGAATAGTTTTGGCCTGTTTTCTGTCGCAGAAAGCTTTCCTTGGAGAGGCTTCGCGTTATATAATTTTCTAACCCCAAATCTGCCTAGAAGGTCATGTACGTCCGCAATTAAATATATTATCCAAGGTGTCTCTCTATATTTCCGAGTAGAAATTCGTAAGATACGATTCCATCAAGTCTAATTCGACAGCGCTTTTGGTGTAATAATACTGCCCAAGACCGATTTGGTTCATAATGCGTTTAACTTAGCCTCACCACTTATCACGACATCGCTTATAGTCCAGATTAAAAGCTATCTTTGTTATTCGGTCATCCTCAAAACATATGAGCTTGTTCAAGTATCTCACCATGCAGATCCACCGTCGAAATTGATTAGGAAGCCAGCTTACCTCACCAAAATTCTGTGAACTCCCAGAAAGTATCTGATTGCCCTGTTCTGTATATTGTCTATGGCCTAAAACTTGCAGTAGCTCCTGACACAAGCTCAATAATCTAGGATAGGGGCAACACATGAGAAAAATAGTTTTTCGTATGACGTAAAACCAAATTATTTGTTATTAATATGTATTTTGGCGATGATTTGTTCAAGTGCAAGTCCACCACTTTTTACTAGTAGTTCTGCGTTGTTATTGAAGCAGCCATTGTAATTAAATGTCACTCACTAGGTATTTGAAATGATCCGCAGTCTCTAAGGCATTACTACCCATAGAAAAATTGCAGTTCGGTTTTTTCATGTTGTCTTAAATAAAGTGAACGCATTATACCTATTCGTATTCATAAAACTCTCCATCGTTTGCACCACTGGTGAAGCCTGTCTATCTTCAGTTGATGGCCCGCTTTGTGTTTCGCTTGCATTGCTATGTCGTCCGCATAAAGTGCATTGCAATAGCGAGAGCTTCATTTTCCCCATATCCACACCGAGACCGAGTTCAATAATGTCTTGTACATGTAAAAGGTCATTATTAGATATCGAATACAATGTGGGAGACTGGCTTTCTCCTTGTTTCACTCCAGTGTTACAAGAACGGCTTAACCACACATGGAAATACAATGCAAGAAATGTCATTAACTAATAATTTGTACAGCATCATTACTGTAGATCCTAATGATACAGGAAAGGAGAATAACTCCTCTATAGGAATATAGGATCTGGTCTGTAAGAATCTAGCATATGATTGCTTTACGTCAAACTGATGGAACAATTTTAAAACCAAGAATAAACTGAAACAGTCAATGTTTCAATGACTTTTTTGATATTTTACACTCCCTTATGTATATCGCCGTATCCACTTGCTGACTGTGATTTAGCTTTGAAGACAAAGGTTTATTTTATCTAATAAAATATTTCTGTTTAGTGTTTCATTTGGCAGATATGTCGGATTGTCCATTCTTGACTCCAGGGAGTGTTTGTTTGCTCTCGCTTGTTCAAAGTGTCCTTGGTCAAAAGCATTACTGATATGAAACATGAAAATTATGTTTAAGTATACTGAGTATTAAGCCAGTACATATACACTTAGCAACAACTCTAAATGTTCACCCAGTGTAATATATTTCCTATATAAAATAAGCACATTTATTCGTCTTGCCGTCAGTGTTACTAATTTTCACTAAGCTTTCAAATTGTTAAGAACGATACATTGTCTTTGACCTCAGGTTGCGATCCGAGTTGCTGACCTTTGCTAAATATCACTAACACTTTCGGTTTGGTGGAATTTTGCTCAGAGCTTTTGGATTGCTTTAAGTTGCTGATGAAAATGATATTACGCTTACGAATTAAAAACAAATGTATCAAAATAGCGTTGCTTCATGTTTTAAACAATGCCGAGGTCAAAACAAACAGCAAATCTAAAATAAATACGATCTGTTCTGGAAACAATGCAGACAATGATATTCCAACGGCTCTAGCTGTGTTTGCGGTGAACATGTTGGCCATGTTAAGTGGTTTTCTTTTTCAACTATCACCAAAAACTAAAATCAATAACAAAATAATGACAATCATATTACAATATATAATTAAGCATGCCAAGAATTTTTTTATGTTTTGACGTTTTGTCACGAGTAAATGATTTCAATCAATGTTGTTTTATTTTTTCTGTGCTATTGATGAGAAGATATTTCCGTTACGAAATGTTGAAAATTTCAGAGTATTTCGTAATTTCAAAATTGTTCAATATATTAGAACAAACACTTGGAAATTTTGTTGAGTGTATGTTATGCATACAGATTCATTGAATCTAGGGCTATTATGGATCGGATACCTTAAGTCCACAAAGATATTATAGTTATATACATGTCTACGATTTTAATGTTATGTTTCTAAATTTCTTATTCTATTAGATACCAGATGCTTACAAGACTTACAAATGTGTACAAAAAGCTTTTTACATTAATATTTTTTACTTTTTGCACTTCACACACCTTTAAAGCCATTTTGACATAAGAGCCTTTTATATTCGATGCTAAGGAAAGAATTATGGAATGGATACGACAGGTATACAGGCATTTTCACCGCCCCATCCAATGGTGTATATGCATTTTCGTAGACCATTCACGCTGCGGGTTCACATCATGCTGGCGCAAAGGCAATTTGGGGAAATGGCGGCAGTGTTGACACAAAATGGAATCGCAAAAGGGTTGTCAATGCAGATACAGGAAATAAATGGGATGACGCTTCTGTCACAGGGTTCATGATTCTGGCTGCTTCGAAGGGAGGTAAATTTCAAATCATCACTCCATAGGATTGCCAAGGCGCGATGTACAGCAACCTTGCGAAAAGGGAGAAGTCCTTTTCAGGGTAATGGATTGCTTAGCTGACTTATGACAGCATATGCTACAATTTTTGTCGAATATCAAATAACAGATAAAACGATTCCTACAATATATCATTAATACACAATGAAAATTTCAAAGTGAAGAAAAAATAGATTCAGCATTCACAGACTGATTTTCAACTAAGAAGTCCATGGATCTCATGATTAATATTTGTATGAGCAAAATAACTGATTAAACTCTGACTAATATACCCGCACAATAATATAAACGCGTGGTGCAGAAAATGACGATTACGAATTAATTAGGATATTACCAATTCAAAGGCTGTTCACTTCAGAAAAAAATATATGGAAAAGAAGCAACTTTAATTTTTATTTAGGGAAAAATAATCTGGACTACGGGGCGTCTTAATTATATCAGGTAGTGCTTTTTGACGAAAAGCGTGATTTTAATGTGAAATCTAAAATTTTATCCAATTTCCGAAGAAGTGACGAAGGATCCGTCTTCTAAATAAGCAATGCCATCAATTCAATTAGCTTCCAAATCTACCGAAAAAAATCAATAATTGTGTCGCCCCACTCCTTGATTACAGCAGTGAGATATGGGGGCACAAGACGCATCACTGTATCGAAATTGTACCTAATTGAGTCCTTCAATATTTTCTAGGTGTTCATCAGCTTTCTCCGTTGATAGCAGTTCAAGGGGAAAGCGGATGGTTAAGCTTTAAATGTCGCCACAAAATGAACATGTTGAATCTTTGGAATCGACAAATATACAGTTATGATAAATAAAATCGTGTGTGTTTCTTTGGAACAGCGGGTAAAACAATTGTTCTACCTGGAACTCTCAAGTTAAAAATAACATGGAATCTTTTAACATGGAAAGTTCTTACACCAATTTTACACCTGATAATTTACACTTGTCAGAGGAGAAGTCACAAACCGAATGGCTCAACAATGTTCAAGGTGTACTAAACTTAGGATATTTATCCTTTCTAAATCCAGCTACATAGTTGACAGATATGTTACGCTAGATCTTCCCAAGCCCTTTAGATCAAAATAAGCAATGTTTAGATGATGGTGTTCTTCCCCTAAGAATTGAAAGAGGTCGTCACAGAGAAGAAATGGTGGCGGAAAGAATATGTAACTTATGTGACTTGAATGAAATTGAAACTGAAAAGCATATTTTATAACTATGTCCTATAAGTCAAGATATTACCAATTAAAGCAGTACTCTGTTTGTTGATCTATCATGTAACTACCCCCGCCAAATCGCTCATTTTGTTATGAATTATACAATAAAACAGAAACACTCGACAAAGCTGTCGTTCCTCCAAACAATGCAAAATTTGTTTACTTTATAACAGTTTTAAGTGACTTATTGATCCGTTTGGCCGGGTGAACGGATATCATATTTGCAAAACGAATTTTGTAATTATGATGCAATACACATGGCACTATAATAAACCATTGTATAACTACTACATGTATTGCTATCAACCAGTTATATTTAATTTACTGGAATGAATTAACTGTTAAGGTAAACGTTGTTTATAAATTTGACATCGTTTTGCACTAATTTTCGGCTCTTGTATAAAATGTGTCAGCTATATTTCTGTTGATAAAAAAGTGAATCCAAACAAAGGTAAGTACGTCTGCTGCCACACATTTATAATTGTATTGTATTATATGATTTTTTTAAATTATATCATAGGAAAAATATGTCTGTTAGAAAATGTCCCTTTAGTTATTAACTAAAGCATTATGGTTTATCTGGTGTTATCCATTCTTGAAAACGACGATAGACCAAAAATACAGGTACTCATTTGGATAGAAAAAGTGGCACTTCTTTGTTGATCTAACACGCTCTTAGTACGAAGAACTATTTTTGAAAAGTTTTGTATTTTGCAGTTACTCTACGGAATAAGAATAGATTAATAAGGTATATCTATAAAGTATTAGATAATTTGTAGATAAAACACAACACATAAATTATATGCAGTTGGAAAGTTAAAATATCAAACTTTAGAAATGAGCAATGTAAAAACCGAACTACCATTAAACAATTACGTGAAGTGACTCCAGCTGCTTACATTCAGGTACTAATTACCTATAGAATTTAAAACTTTGTGGGAGGAACATGCATGTGAAAGAAATTCGAGGAATGAATAGGAGTTTTAAAAAATGTTACCATTGAGTGTAATAGTTCATCATTAATCGTTTAAAGCTTAAGCTGACGGCAGGCATTTGATATATCAACATCAATTTACAAACTTTTATCCGAGTACGTTCTTTTATACTGGTGCTATATACGAATTCACATTATCATAAATCAATACATTTCATTACATCGCGTTTTTAAATTAAATTTGAAATGTGTATTCACATATATGCGAGGAACATGTATGATAGGATTCAATTTATAATACTAAACCATTAAAGCGGTCGAGACAAAGCTGAACTTTTTCAGGGACGCTTGTAAAAACCGTTTGTATATTCAAAATTACAAATGAAGTGCTTGTGCATGTGGCACTTCGTTTTGAGCAGAAGTGACCAGCACCACTTCGAGTTTGTTTGTATTCAATGGTTCATTTCAAAAATATGATGAGTTGCGTGAAAAAATTATCATATACATGTATATGTTAAACATGTCTAGAACAAAGCAATGTGCTGAACAACATCAAGTGGACAGTTATTATCTAAATATATAATTCACACATTAGATTTGTTAATGAATTATATAATTTCAAGAAATTTTACTTCAGTAGTTTCTTTATGCTATCATATTTTAATCAAATTTAAAATAAAAATCACCGAGCATTGATCAGAAATGTATTATAAATGATTTTTGTTACAAATTGTGATATCATCACGTAAAATAACCTATATTATGATTTATTTTTCTATCTCTTACTATACTTTACATGATTGAATAAAATTTGCAAGTAAATTCCATGAACAACTAAATTACTTTTAATTCAGAAATCTGAAATTGTAATGAACTGAACATTCATAATGTCAGAAAAACACGGGGTAATCCCTATCAAAATATATCCCTTGCACGGAAAGAAAATGATCATGGAAATTAAATGTCTTATAGAGGATTTCTTTATGTTGATGTAATTAAACAAAGCAAGAAAAAAGTATCCAGTAATACTTTTACATTGCACCATCCTGATCCTTTTCTTTAAAGTGTGCCCCAAGCATACCCGAGTACGACTAAGTAAAAACTCTCATTCAATTTCATTTTTGTGTGATAGTTGCAAGATGGGATAAGATACGAAGGTCTTTAAGGAATTTGTTGATAAGATGCACAGTAAAATTTTATAACAACTGTATATAAATGTTCAATTTTAAAATAAAACCAATGACAAAGTAACAATTACTAACTCACAAAAATATGCATTGATCATGTCAGTCATCCAGAAATTTTAGACTTTATTGGATGATTAATACTTATACAACTTGCATATGCACCTCGTATAGAATCTAAACAAAAGAAATTAAAGAAGCAATTTATGTCGAGCAAAACTGTTACCAAGGCGTGAAATATCATGTCATCAATCGTTTAAGCAAACAAGCTGACAACAAAAATTTGATATATCGAAACAATTCTACAAGCCACCACCTTAGTAAAGTCTTTTATACAAGAATGCAACATGTGGTTTTTCTATATGATATATCGATAAACCCTTTTGAATTGTTACCCTATCTTTGAAATTTAAAATTATATCACATCTGCTGAGCGATCAATTAGGAAACAATATATATATGCCAGAAGATATGCATTTTCAGTAACCCAACTTCAAAGGAAAACAAGGTAAGGTGATTTGTAAGGTAAACGGCAACAAATAAGATTTTTTTTATGCATTTAAATGATAAAACTCGGAAACGTCTTTAAATAAATGTAATTCTTTATATATCTGATAGAATTTTCAAAATGAAGACCATAACGCTGGTTTGTGTGGTGATGTGTCTGACCTTTGGCATGGCATCGTCCCATTATTACTATGGTAAGGGCATGATGTCCGTTTTGTCGAAACAGGCTGAAGCACTTTATCAAGGTCTTGCGATGGTTTCTTCAGAAGACGGGGGTATGCTTACTAGTATGTTCTATTTTATTATATACCCATATTAAACATCACTCAAGATGTTTTCCTGTATATATAAGGATTCTCGGGGATTTATATTTCTCAAATATAAAATGTCAATTTTAAATAGAAAAAAGATGTACATGAAAGTTTAATCATAGTAATGAAAAAGATCAAAAACAAGCAATGTTGTACCCAGATACAATGTATTCGCAACTTTTGATAAACTTTTAATAAAAGATTATATAGACGAATTTTGTAAAAACAAAAAATCGTATATAAAAAGCGATTCTGGACATAAACATAATGATGAATGAAATAATACAAATTACACATTAGAATTGTTTTTATTTTAAAAATACAGTAAAAAAGATTGAAGAATTCAGTTTAAACAAATGATGACCAAAATAAAAGATAAAATACTAATTTTTGATTGGAAATAAAATAGGCAGCCTTCTTACTCTGTTCCAATTTTAAACCTTGTCAATAGTTAAACAAACTGAGCCAATCACATCAGCAAATTTTCTCTTCTGATTTCGATTACAAAACGTAGAAATGCGTCACGTTTTTGAGATTCATCCTAAATTCATGAAAAATGGGATTATTGTAAGTTCACGAATGAAGACATTCCAGAAATTTGAGGAGACGAAATGATACTGGGCGTTTATTTTTACGCACTTAAATTGTAGTTAACCATTCAACAATACACATTTGTTATTAAAACCTTTTATTTTTCGTGTATTAGACCAACGAGATTCCTCAAAGAATTTAATTCTCTTAGGTAACTCGAATGTTTTTTGTTCATTAGTGTCGCTACAGTTAGACTATGATAAAGCAGAGCACAAAACATGATTTTTACCTTTCGCTTGTTTCTATGATTATGTTTACGAGAAACGTATGCAGCATGTCCACAATTAACTTGTCTATGTAATTATGTACAATGAGTACACAACTTTAATCAGTTTGCGTTCACATCTTATTAATATCTTTAAAACAGCTATGATGGTAACGTCTTAGTATTTTTTCTTTTCATATTTCCGTTTCAAAAATATCTGTTTCAGAACCTATAAATAAAAAAAATGTCTTAAGAACTTTGAAATATGAAAAATATAATTGGGAATCACCTTTAACCATTGTTTTAATTTACTCTATAGTTTGTATTCTGAATTGTTTTAACTTATTTGATTTATCTGAACTGCAAAAGTTTAATATTGTCAATCATGCTTAGTATTAAAAGAATCACTTCAGAAAATGAAAAAAAGCAACTTTTTTTTATATCAAAATGCAAAAAAAAAATATAGTGATAAGCTATATATCTAATGATCCGTAATTTTTTTTTTTATTATTATTCATTCAGATTTCATTTGACAATTATGCCAAATATGAATGCACAATAGATAATTACATCTTCATAAAAAAAATGTACAAAACCTGATAGATTTCTCTTTTATGATTTATAAAGATTTTTTATGAGAACTCTCTTTTTCGGGGTAGGGTTTGGGTGAAAAGCACAAGCTTTAAAGTTGTTCCTTTATCATAATAGTTCATGTTTATTAAATACAGGAGGGTATATAATAAATGTTGGTCTTTACCATGTTTACTTATTCCGGTGAACAGTACTAATACCTCATAGATAAGCATGGGTCCAGATAAAGCTCTACCTTAAGCATATAATCCATGCCTGTCAACTAGACGTGATCCTGAACACCAGATCATATATATATATATATATATATATATATATATATATATATATATATATATATATATATATATATATATATATATATATATATATATATTCCGGTAATAAATATGACTAACAGTCAGAAAAGTCGACTTATACGACAGAAAACGTCTGAAGAAATGGAAGGAAAGTGCCAACAATTTACAATTAGCGTTGCTTTTTTTCATATATATATATATATATATATATATATATATATATATATATATATATATATATATATATATATATATATATATATATATATATATAAT
Organism: Magallana hongkongensis; assembly: GCA_015776775.1. Lineage (NCBI taxonomy): Eukaryota > Metazoa > Mollusca > Bivalvia > Ostreida > Ostreidae > Magallana > Magallana hongkongensis. The sequence goes on from VIAA01000025.1 coordinate 127,799, forward strand.
GGGAGAGAGAGAAAAACACGTACTTTTTTACTCTGTTTTAATAAAAAGATTGCATGCACAAAAAATGTCTTAGTTAAAAAAAACTGAAGCGAAAGATGAAATGATAGAAACATACACAAAGAGCTGTTTCTTTGTTAAACAATGGAGTTTATATGGTTAATTACAGGTCACCATGACCATGGTTACCATGGCCATAGACATCGCATAGCATTCACAGCCGTTACATCAAGTACCACAACCTATAGTTCTGGGACCACTATACAATTCACCACTGTCAAAGCCAACTACGGACATGCTTACAACAGCGGTAATTACCGATTCACTGCCCCTTCTAATGGCCTGTATGTCTTCTCTTGGAGCATTGCTACCCACACAAGCTATAAAGGTCATACCAAACTGGTGAAAAACGGCTCTACGTATCACCAAGCGCGCTGCTCGTCTGGTTATCAACAATGCGGTGCCACCGTCACCATCATTCTGCACAAACATGATCAAGTCTGGCTTGCGTCCGACTATTCCAGTATTTATGTGTATGCCACGTACTCATCTTTCTCTGGATGGAAATTAAACTAAACAATGTTTCTTTGATGAATGAATATCAATAAACAGAGATTACAAAATGATGTACCATTCTCTATTTCATTCAATTATCTTGTCTATAAGAATGCAAATAAGAATGAATATTATTTTCTTACGATGTAACAAATCTTCGGATATTTCGTGGTTACTGTTTATCCACTAAATTATTAGATGTATAGATAATTTTAGTAAATCAAAGTTTTTCATCACTGCTCCAATACTAAATGTCCTTTTAACATTTTAAATACAATATTCAACTGAGTACAAGCAAGCCAAAAGAAGTTTTTGAAATCATTAAATGCAAAAGATACAATGATATATCTCAATCAATTAAAGGATCAAACAGCGATTCAATAAAAATGACAAAGACAAACTGTTTAACGTATAAATGTATTTTTATTTTAATGAATGGTTTTATCAGAATGAAAAAAAAGTGTTTGATTGGTATCCCTGTGAGATTACAAAAAGTAGGTGAACCTGGTCAATAACTTATTAGGGATTCCAATATACTCGATGTGTTTTAGTCTTAAAAGCATAAAAATGCTTAAGAAAAGCATTGAATGATTATCACTTAGTATTAATCGAAGTGAATTAAAGAAACATAAAGCATAACTGAGAAAGTTAACCACTTGCACTTTGCTTGAATGCATATAAAATTTAATTCTACAACTAAAAGCCATAAAGGTACTTGTTTAATGTGTAGGGTTAACTGTAAAGAACGTTTTAAAAAAACAATAATAAGGGTCATCTGTCCTTATCGCAACACTCGTATCTATCGAGCATACTGCATGAACTTTAGTGTGTCGCCCTTTATATTAAAGATACACGAGGCGCTAGTATTGGTATGGATTATTCTTGATACATTAAATCTAATTTAATAGTGCTAGTTCATTCAATTCATCTTTGAATATCGATTTTTCAAAGTTGTCAAACGTGCATAACATTATATGATACAAAAGAAAAAGACAATACAATATTCACGGTATTGTTTTTCTTCATAAAAACTAGGAAGCAATTTTTTTCAAGGCAATTTATACAAGGAGTATTTTATCATAACAATCAGGGGACATTATATAAAACACAACAAAAGTGCATAGTTGTTAAGTTTCAATAAGATATCTAATAGTTAGACAAGGATTTTACGCATATTTAAGATAGCCCCCTCCCCCTTTCAAAGCGGAATAGTATAAAGGGACAATTGTATAAAGGAATGGGATATAGTTGCATGTATCTGCAACTCAGTTGCATCTGGTTTTTTGTCAAAAACAAAACAGGAGAGGGACGAGCCCTTGTATATGTTATTTAACTTTGTTAAACTTCGTTATATTTTTTTAATAAAGTATTCTGCGTTTTCTGGTATTAAAGATTCAGATGTTTAAAAAAACTAGTTCTTAACGAGGTTGGGTCTAATTTGTTCTGTCCTAGATTTGTGAATGAAATTTTTACATGAATTTCTACTGATATAATTATTTTTTTAAGATAACAAAAATAAGACATTTACCACACCGTTTGTTTAAGGGGTTATCTAAAAGTTTGTTAATTTTTAACATAGGACCCTATGGGATTTCGCTTGTCAATGAAATGTATCACTTTTGCACATTTTTTACATTTTTTTTAAAACTTCTGCCCTTGGGATTTTTTTTCTGTTCTACATATTAAAGTTATTGCTAAAAGGCATCAAATGGTCAAATAAAAAAAATTACCTCCTGGTTTGTTCCACGGGTCTTATCAAAGTTGTTTTTGCTATGCCCAATTTCCCAGATTTGTCAGATAATGACTATTATTTATTTGACAAAGGCGGAAATGGTGATCTTTGTAGTATTATTAAAACAATTAGACAAATTTAAGTAATTATAAATATATAACATCACATATTAAGGGTCATTAATATAAAAAAAAACATGGGTATTGTCTTGAATTATATTATTTAAGCTTTATTTAGGCGGGTAAAAAAAACGTGACAGAGGGCTAGGCTTGCTAAACCCTCTTCACGTTTTCAACCCGAGTCCAAATATAGCTTATACTTCGATGACATGTATGTTTATTCCGCAATATAATATCAATTTTACGCCTCAAGCGAGCTATTTTCGATAAATTTCGCTGAATATCTGCAATTGAAACTATCACGCCATGGGGTCAACCAAGCAAAATGATGACGTCACAATACAAATGAAACGCTGCATGAAAGAGTGCGTACTCCGATCTGTACTTCGACCTTGTTAATCATAGAAATGCATAAACCCTTTCTTTGGAAAACTAGCAAATATGTATGCCAGTGTCCTAAAGATGACTGCCGCTTTTCTCACGAATGTCTCCCGAGAGCAGAAGGTCGTTCAGATATGTCTAAATTCTTAACAATGGAAACTCTTGCTTCAACTGCGAGACGAATTATTGAATAAAGTCCACCTGTCAAGTGACCATTTTCAGAAATATGTGTTTCTCTGGTCCTTTAAGCATTAATTGATTATAAGATTGGACTCTAATGGTAGATGTGTGTGAAAATTCGTTCAGTTGTTTCTGCTCATTAAAGTCATGAACTTGTTGATTTGTAGGGAAAATGTGCATACAGTTGATAAGATGGTCTGGAATCCGTGAAGATAACACAGATATGTATTCTGCGGTTTGGTTCCCCTCTCTCACTCTGTTCAAATTATCTGCAAAAAGAGGATCACCTCATTGCCTTTGTACCTCAATAACTTCAATATACTCAAAGTGGTTTTCCCAATAAAACAAGGATAGTCGATGCAGGGGATTTTTTGAAGAAGCAAGAACTGGTGGAAGTTGTAGTAAATCGCGAACGGCTAAAATAGAAGCACCAACAAATGGAACATCTTCATCTTCTTTATCCCTAATTTCTTTCAGTCTCTTGTGAATATTGATCAGGGTTTGGGATCCAACCGTATATATCTCAGCAATGATAAGTACTTGAAGATGCTGCAGTTTACATTTCAAAGAATTTTTTTCTCAATTGAAATATATACAGTGTATTTTGCTTGTTGGTTGTGCATTCGTTTTTCTTTAATTGGAAAGCTCAAGGCTGATCTCTAATATTAAAAGCTGCAGTTCCAGTTGTCGATGTAAGAAAAGCACTTATCTGTGAAGGATCCTGACCTACTTCCCTTAAAGTGTGAATTATTCCATGATACACAGTAGTTAATGTGTGAGATATTTCAACACCGCCTCCTCCACTTCGGCCAAAAAAACATATTGTGTGTTTCGGGTAACCCGAAAATGCGCCGATTCTGCCATTGTTATAGATGTCCGTTTTTATCCGACTGTGGTTACAAATTTTTCCATCAAGTATATATATCCGTTTTATTCAGAACATTAATTCGTCTTCTTAACAAGGTCTTCAAAACGCTAATGCATAGAATGAGCAGTGATTACGATCGATCAACTTAACAAGCGTATTAATGAATGAACAGCATGGCTGGATGTTCAGTTGTAAACATTTGGTGCAAAGAATGTAAACACAGAGGAGGACAGGCATCATCAGCATTGTGAGAAATAAAGAAACATTCGATATGTTCGAGGCAAAGTTTAAATGCTCAAACTCCTTTCTAAACATATCTTTAAGCAAGACAGAAAATGGCCCTTGGTCAGCCCTTAATATGAAATGTGTATCTGATCTGTACCAGGCACCTGTGGGTGTTGTATTTAGAACATTCCCGGAACATAATTACGTCAAACTTGAATGTGTTGAAGAACCAGATGAGAAAATACAGGACCAGGCGGTTGATGTAAATCCCCAAATGCATGTCAAATATTGATGTCTATAGTCTGTCCCAAGTTATTGCTTCCATCGCTTTTTGATAATTTTCAAGAAAAATACACATACCTGTGAAAGAAGTACAGTTGAAATCGATGAAATGGAAAATATCCAAGATATCTTCATTGACAAATCATCCCTTTCCACTCATAAAAGTTTACAGAAACGAAAACAAAGAGGAATAGTACACTTAGTATACGATTTGGCCTCAAATATAGGACTTTTGCAAATATTAAAGACATTTTTAATATTATACAATATTTAGTTTATATATATTCAAAGAAACTCAAAGAAGATAATTTCCATGCAAGAAGAGTCTTAAATATCTTACACAAAATCATTAAATATTCAGGTTTTGTTAGGGATATATAGGAAAAGTAGTTAGTATACGATAAAAAAAATTTGATATTTGACTATTTGAACCACGCTAAACCAAAGACATCCGATTAAAATTATGTTTTACAGGTATTGTAGTACACGTTCACATTGAATTAATTTTGGTTTAACGTGGTCTTCGTACTGAAAATTAGACAAATGTTTCAATTAGTGTCTTTTCTAATACAATCATGTATATAGCCATATATATTGAAAATGCATCTGCTGAAAATGTTAGATGCGTGGCCTAGTGGTTACGTGGAGGTCTTTTTGATTTTGTGGTCGCTAGATCGAATCCATTAAGTAGTGATTTTTCCACTTAAATTGAAACATGAACAGAATAGACAGATTAAGTTACACGTAGCTAATCTTCCGGGTTTTTTTTAAATTATCTTGTTTTATTCAATCTGAGTATGTCATATTGAGCGTACCCAACATAAACAGATATCTTCATTAACACTATACATGTACATTATTATAATTATTATATATTTCACTCTGACGCTGTAAGCATTCATAGCATTTGGTATTATGTGCTTGTCTTATATTTTTCTGATATTTAAGAAAAACAAGAATGGCTCCAAATATGTTTTGCAGCTAAATATGTCAAATTTCTGTATAAAATATATATGGCATATGCTGAAATATGGTGCTTTTCGCATTAAATCTTGTTTATTTTAATCAGTGTGTTACCCCTTTTTCAATTGTTGCATGTTACAGCAAAGATACAAGAAAGTAAAAAGTCATATTTTTGTCAGATCTTGACAAATGCCTTATGGTATAAAACAAACCAACATGACGCCATAAATGACAAAGCCAGATAAATGTTATTGATTTTGTGTAGTAAGCCTTATATGAGAAGTTCACCTGCATGGGAACAAGCTGGTATCAGAAGAAAACGTACCTAAGAGAAAACGTACCCAGGAGAAAACGTACCCATTTCCTAGGGTACGTTTTCTCCAAGAGAAGCCACCCCCCCAGCCTCTTCCAGTAATGTCTTCGTTACAGTAAAACAGTGGGACGTTTTAACATGTGTACATCCAGCTCTACAAGTACATGCACCGTCGTCTCGGCGACAAATAGTAAACACCTGAGCCTCTGAATTCATCTAAATATAGAGAGAGGCACAGATTTGAAACAAACAACAAAAATTAGGTCAATGAGGCTCGTTTTAATGAAATGGAAATATGCTTATTAATAGACGCATTTGGGAAGTTTGTGGAATCGTCTTTAAGCGCTGCATGTATCAGTTGGTGCATTACAAATAGACCTTTCTTTCTAAAGGTGCATCCCCCCAAAAAAAAATAATGGATCGAACCGGCTAAAATTGTTTCTGCAAAATCTGACTATAAATTACAAAGAAATTAAATTCAATACTATGGATAGAAACTGGATTAATTTTTTAACAACTTTTGCCAATTTTTATTCCTTTACAACTTGCTGACAAAGAACGTTTGAAGCCTCTAACTCCCTATATTAGGGGCCAGTCACTTTCTCTTTATACCAAACGAAAGGTCTCGGTACGACCAACAACTTTTAAGATCCATCTTGTAACAAAATATTTTTAGGTGAAAAACTAGAAAGGAAAATACATGAATGTTTTTGCATGTTTTTTATCCTATATTTCAACACAAGTATTCTACTCCTTTTTTATGCATTTAATAACAAATGCATAGTATTTTGCACCCTCCAATTTATTTTCTTTCAAACCAGCCAATCTTTGAGACTCTGCCAGTCATCGTTAAAGCTACACCGGTACCCATCTGATCTGGAAAAAAAAAGGATCGTTAAATTTTCTGAAAAGGGGAATAATTCAAAATGGGATGGAGATTTTCATCAGGTGATTTCAGACCTGAAAATTTCAAACGAATTGGTAAGAAAGTGAGCAAGATATTAGCGTCTTGGAAGAAAATTTTAAGATAAAATCTGAAAATTTTTCAGAAAAATTAGTAAGTTCGTATCCTAATTTAAAAACTTAGTCATATTAATAACATTAATATTAAGTCATTAATCGTTTAAAACTCAAGCTGAAAGCAGACATTTGACTTATCAACATCGATTTACAAACTTGTATCGGAGTAAGTTTTTTTTTATACTGGTGCAATAAACGAAAAAACATCATACGATTAAGACAAAGAGCACACGGTGGGTGTAACCGGTCAGCAGAGGATGCCCACTCCTCCTAGGCACCTGATCCTACCTCTATCTATTTGGAGGTCCGTGTTGCTCTGCTTTGAATTTGTATTTCGTTTAATGTATATTTGAGATGCTGCACGGTTTGTTATTGACATTTTTTCATACATCGATACATTCGCTTTGAATTTAAATTGATATGTGTAATCACATTTATGTACAGGAAGCATAGGATAGGATGCAAATTACAATGTACATGTATGATACCGAAACATAAGCCAAAAACACAGTGTTGAAAGGTACATGTAGGGGGCTTATACATTTTTGTGTGCTCCATTTGAAATATGAAGCGCATATGCATGTGGCAGTAAGATTTAGGAGACATCTAGCTTCGCTAGACATGGGTGTTTGGTTGAGATCGTAACGAAAACTCGGTGATATGAATAAAAATAGTTGTGCCTCTTGCAAATTCACATTTAATCCAATAAAGTAATGGGTTATATTCGCTACAAAGAATAAAATAATAACTTGACAACATATCGACTGGTGGATCTCGGGAAAAAATATGTATAATTTTGCACGAATTAAGATATAATCTAAAGTATGCTAGAGAAAGCAATAAATGTTTTATTTATATGATCGCAATGTTTTTGGGATACCGGGAGTAAATAGTCGCTGATATATGAAATCATTCATGTCAAAAAACATGACTATTGCGGGAACAAGAAATTAAAAAAAAAAAAACACTGGATCAAACTCCTTAAATAAGCAACTACAGGTGTATAATAGCAAGTCAATAAATTCACAATTGATTTGAATTCAGAGGGGAGGAGAAAGAATTAAGACCACATGATTTTCGGTGACGACATTATAGAATGCTAGTGCTTTTAAAATCAAACCTGCCAGGCTAACATATTCTTATCAACTGTTTAAAAAAATATCTTTTATAAAGATCGTAAATATTGGAATGTTAACGTTATTAAAAAATTCTGTTATGTATTTATATGATACATATTTATATCATAAGTGATTCAAATTTTTCAGAATTTCGATAATTTTTTGTTCAGTGAAAAATTCCAGAAAACAGAAACTCTCAAATATATTCATAACTAAAGGTAATAAAAAGTAAATCCTCTTGTATTATCCCCTTAGCATGAAAATAAGTACTCATATGATCAATATTATAAAGCACAGATTAAAAATATATATTATCAAAATTTTTACTGAGTAGATTTTTATGCTGTCAAGTTTTGATCAAATTTAGAATAAAAGTCTCCAAGTATTGATCAGAAGTGATAAATAAATCTTGTTACATGTTTAAAAGTGCTACATTATCCAATAGAAATGCACATATTGGAATTCTAATTTATTTTAAATGTCTTACTATATTTATATATACTGAAATTGTCATATTTATAATGTCAGAAAGGGATTAATTACAGCCAAAAAATTAGTATACCCCCTTGCACGAAAAGAATATGACCAAAAAATGAAATGCGCTGTAGAGAAAAATGTTACATTGTATCGTTACGATTCTCCTAGGTAAAAATGAGCACCAAAAACACCCCGAGGACGACTAATTAAAAGCAATTAATTTCAGTTTAGTGTAACAGTTGTGGGATATAGGATAAGATGCGGAAGACTTTCAGTGTATTTGTTAATAAGCTGCAGGGTACAGGATGAAAGGTAAGATTATTTAGCTCTTTAATGTTAAATATTGAAACTTACATTACTTGCATATGAACCTCGTATAGAATTTGGTAGAAATATACAGCGTAAACTAAATAAATTAAAAGGTTATTGATGTTGAGCAAAACTGTAACCATGGCGTGAAACATTAATATGTCAACAATCGTTTAAACAACCAAGCTGACAACGAAATTTAAAACTTTTCTGCAAACTACCAACTAATTAAAGTCATCCTAAAATGGAAATGAAATTGCGGTTTTGCTATATGATATATTGTTAAATTCTTTTGAAATATTTTAACCTTAAATGATATCAATCATTCATCAGCTAAAACGATCAATTGGGAAACAGTATATATATGCCTGTAGATATGCATTCTCAGTAAACCAACTTCAAGGGAAAACAAGGTAGGGAATTTATAGAAAATGGTACATATAAGAATTGTATTATGCATTAAAACAAAAAACAAAAAACTTGGGAGCGTCTTTAAATAAATGAAATTCTTTATTTTTCTGATAGAATTGTAAAAATGAAGACCATAGCACTGGTGTGGGTGGTGATTTGTCTGACCTTTAGTCCGGCATCGCCTCATCGTTACCATGGTACTGATACATGATTCATCGTAGATTCATCGTAGAGTTTGATGGCGTTAATTCTATCTTTAAATATATATTACACAAAACGATTCTTATAGGGTTTTTTCCGTCTACAGCTCGAAATTCTTATCAGAAAGTCAGAAAGAAGAGTGCTTATTAGAGAAATTGTACGTAATTATTCAAATACAGATAAGAAACTACTTGCCATGCAAAATCACATACAAGTAATAAACATTGAAAGAATCATAGATGCACATGACGTCTTGCTCATTTCAGTCTTATTAACAAATATACCTGATAAAAAATTGGACTATAGGCATCCATACTCTATATGATATATTAATGTATATATTAACAATATCTTACATTTCTTTTTATCATTTTTACACAGATGTTTTTCGACTTCATATTACATGTACTGTAAAGTATTCAAGATCAAGGTGGAAGGGGGCTATTCTCGTTCCGCCGATAATGTCGGTATACAAAAGGGTGTCTCTCTTCAATTCACGATGAGGTTTGAAAAGGGTTTCTTTCCAGAATTTCAGACTTTACAATGGTTAAAATCTAAAAAAAAATTTTAATTAATGTACTATCAACATGTACTATTAAAGAAAGCGATGAACTTACGGTTTTAAAGGAAATCCTTAAGTTAGTTATAGATGTCATAATCTAAAATAAAGAATACTGAAAACAGGTGTACTAGCAAAGATATTTTATCATATGGGTTTATCAACGAAATGAAAAAAAAAACTATCATTTTCTCAAAGGTTTGTAAAAAGCTCTACTAGACTCATATACTCTCCTTGATTCAATAGTTATTCGCCCAGCAATCTTTTGCAAACATTGAAACGGAGAAGACATGATTTCATTTTATGATTTTTTTGTCAGTAGTTTTTTATAAGCTCCGCCTTATTTGTTAAGGAGTAAGGAATCATTCTTTGAATATTAATGAGGTGATCAAATAAGGTCGGGGTGATCAAAACCAATAAAGTCATAAAGGCTTAATGATAAATTTGATCACGCCCGACCGTATTTGATCACCTAATAATATTCAAAGAATTATTTCTTATTACATCATTATTTGAGTATTATTGGGCGATAATTTTGATCGGGGCGTGGTCAAATCCAATAAATCCCGAATGGCTTTACAATAGATTTGATCACGCCCCGACCAAAATTATCACCTCATCATATTCAAAGAATGATTCCTTATTGCTTATATTTATACAGTTTTCAGCAGTTGTACGATTAAATATTTGAATATAAATAAGCAAACCCCGTTTGCGCCCCAATTATGCGTCATTTGAATTGACTGTATTGTACAAAATCGACACTTGGTGTTATCACAGGCAAATACACTAAAAATGTATATATTAAAGTTTTAAGATGTGTACAATTTAATATCAAAATAGTCACTGTTGAAAGGTATGGGACAACTCATATTAAAATCGATTTTTAGTGTTTTCATAGACAAAGGCACTGGAATATGTAAATAGAGTGGCCTCCGGGAATAACAAGATCCTCTGGACATCATTTAATGTCTCGTTATAACCGATGCTCGTTACATGTATATCCGAGGATGGCATTTCCAAAGGTGATACGTGATCGGTTTGTTTTGTTTTGTTTTTGTTTTTTTGTTTTTTTTGACATTCCAAATAACGTTTATAAAAAAAGTGGTAATGAAATAAATATATGTAAAAGCTGTAAGCGGTACCTCGTAATATCCCGTTATACCCGGAGCCCACTGTATATTTAACATGAAGTCAATGTCTACCCAGGTTATACGAGTATAACCTGGGTTGGGGCAGTTTACACTTTATAATCCGCGAAGAACTTGGGAAGACATTGAGTTCATTCCTTATGATTAAATTTTCTGTACTTTACAGTACAAATTGAGTGCATTTTCCTGTAAAAAATGATTTTAATCTGTTCAAAATTCAAACATAACGTAAAGCGGATTAGTACGTTTTTTGACGTTGGTGCATTGTGACGTGTCTTGTGTCAAGCAAACCAGGACATACAAGTTTAATAATTTTTTTCTATCCAATCAAATGCCGCGCTACAACCAGAATTGAATTTTTAATTCATAATTTAATGATCTAGTAGATCAAATCTAATTTTTATTTCTGTGTCAGCCTTTTTATCCACAATAACAAAAAAATGATATGCTAGTATTGGACAGGTATTGATGTTTATTTTAATATGCATTACATTACATGTAACAGTACTATGCTATTTCTATAGCATTTATCTTTTATATCGATTTTTCAAACTTGTCAAAATTGCATAACTCATTTGTAGCATACGAGTAAAACCATGTCATGTTTCTCGTCATACAAACCAGGGAACGCAGTATCTTAAGACAATTTAATCGGTGTTTTTTATCATACTGATAATTTTCTAGGACCCCCCCCCCCCTCTTTTTTCCAAAAAGAACAAAAAAACGCGTAATTTAAATAGGGGAGGGGATGTAGTAACTTGTATACGCCCCCTCCCCCTTACACACCATCTCTAAATCTGCGTATGAAAAAAAAAACACCTAATATCATGTGTCTCATTAGTATAAATTATACATCTATTTTCATTTTATTGTACAACACGTTGCACGGGGGTTGATCTAAAAGTTCTGTCACAGATGCGATAAAATCAATAAAGCGTCCAAAGCGTAAAGATACCAAAGGAAAACTCAACTTTTGAAATATCTACCTATTTTTAAATCATATCTCAATGCATAATGATTACAATTACCCCTAAAGAAAAAAAATATAGTGTAAGACGAGGATAGTTGCCGCACACTGGCGAGGTTCATTCTGGATTCTCGGCTTGGTGTACTAAATTCATTAAATCAAGTCCATAACGAAAAATTGCCATGATGTTCTATTCAAATTGTTATCATTCTGTATTCGCATATGCCCGACCTATTTTATTCCTTGTTCTAGAGACAAAACTAACCTCGCAATAACAGTTACGTTTCCTTATTTTTAGAGATACATGCAGTTAGAAAAACGTTTACATTATTTTTTCTGTTTTAAAGTACTTGTTGTTTAAAGTTTGTTTAAATCTTAAACTGTGCTATGTGTAGCCTAAAATAAAAACCCCGAAGACGTAACTTGATATCGCGCCAATATCACGTCGTATATTTTTTAATGAATATATATATATATATATATATATATATATATATATATATATATATATATATATATATATATATATATATATATATATATATATATATATATATTCAGATTTTGAAATTGAATTAAAATTGTGATTGTGCAAGTTGTGATGAATAATTTTTCTTTAGTGCAGCGCCAATTAGAAACACGGTGCTTTGAATGACACAACTTTTGGAATAACCTTCGCACAGTAAATGTAACACACAACTAAATTAAAAAATCAATTCAAACAGTCAACAGATCGTCAGGTCTCTGGAAATTGCAAAATTGCATGACAAACAGTACTGTATTTGTTTTCAACAGTATTCAAGATCGAATTTTATTACCAGCACATGCATTATAGTGTAAGACAGGGGCCAACATGCAACGAAGCTCACCTGGTATTAATTGGTTTAAATTACATTTTACATGCAGGAGGTGAGATTTAACCAAAGCAATCGAAAATTAGTCATGGTCATTTGAGTATATTATAAATGGATATTTCAAGAGTTTTTTAAAGATTGTTTCTTCGACATTTACTGCAATAATTGAATCCTTGATCTTTTCCTCGAACATAACATAAATCGGTCTTATCTCATAACAAATCGGTTTAACTAAATTAGTATACGTTAAAAACGTTAAATAAAAATATTTAATATTCTTTGGAAAAAAACAATTTTAAAACTAAAACAAAAAAAAAGATTGTTTGTTTTCACCTGAAAAAAATTGCTCTTAATTCATACAAAAATCAATCAAATACAAACCTTTCTGTTACAGAACATTGTTAATTGATTATAGAAAGCTTATTGATTTCTAAAACTTGACAGGTTTTTAAGGCGTTTCCCCAAATGAACTGTCGGAATGAAGCTGCAATTTGGCTTACATTTACTTGGTCGGTGAATATGAAACCAGCCGCAACCTTTAAAATGGATTTGTGTCTTTATTGCTTTATCTTATCTGCATAATTCATAATTGTCAATATCTAATAAACTCATCCACAGATATAAAATTGTTTAATACTGTTCGTTCATGCTATTCTTCAATGTTGAATGATCTGTAGTAGTCCTTAAGCTCAGGTGAGCTACAAATACCATTTATATTAATTAGGCAAAAAGTATAAATACCCCTTGATTCTGTATGCCAAATCGTAGTTGATTGAATTCACAGTCGAAAGAGGTAAGAAACGTCAAATTACATGAATGATGCATTAAATTTTCAGATTTTGCTAAAGAATAAAATTCTATAAAATTAACAAAAAGAAATGAACAATATGTGTCTGTAGGTCTGACGACACATTCCTCAATTAAATATAGGAATTTGTTTTTGGTTTGCTACTACTTTGACAAGCTTTTTTGCGAAAAAAAAATAGGGTACCTTACCAGGCATTTGCACAAGATACTAGAGTATAAAATTTCCTATATCAATATTATTCAAAACAAGCTTGAGTTGTTGATACAAAATATTTGGCATAAATATATATATCTTAAAATTTTTATCATTTAAAAATGACAATAAGTAATAATAATTTTATTTGGTATATTGTCAGGCCGTTGACAATTTGAAAAATAATTATCATTTTTTTAGGAAGGTGTCGTCTGACCTTATAAATATTTTTTTTTATAACAAAACTTTTTTATTCTTAATAAGCAGTTCAATTTAACAATGAAGTCTACAACTTTGACTTGCGTGTTGGCGTGTGTTCTCCTTATTTTGGCACCGACTGGTCCTGTCCAAGGAAAGAGTCTGTTTGCCATCATGTCTAAACAGGCGGAGACACTGCAGCATGGTCTGGATTTGGCCTCCAAAGTCGGGGATATAGGTAAATATATTAATACAGTTGTCATGAGTTATCAAGAGTGTCAAAATTGAAAAACGATGGAATATGAATTACGAGACCCAAGTGTTCCTTCGAGAGATCAAGAACTTCTAGAGATCGAAGTTCGAGAGATTCAGAGTATATTTGCTTAAACAGTTAAAGTTATATAGAGAAACAAATGGGACTGAGATTTCAACTCGAGAGAGAGAGAAGTTCGAGCCACCGTGCCACCTGTAGATATCTTATATTTTTTTGGAATTGGGGTGTGCTTCATTTTGATAATCGTCTTAAGCCGTCTCACCGATATTGATGTATTAGTCTTAGCAATGATTATAGAACAAGGTATTTAATTGCACCATTTCATACCTTAACATCTAACCCACAAGTATTGTGGAGAAATTCAAATTTATGTAACTTGACAATGCGATTATAGGAGATTGAAAATTAGCTTAGAATATAAATGTTTACAATTTGAACCTTTTTTAATTTTATTTTAATTTGACTAAAAATCAATGCGGCAATAGGCGGTTAAAAATGATCGAAAGGTATATAAATAAATATAAAATATAATTTCAATGGAAAAACACAGTCATGTATTCTTTTTTTTTCCGCAGGTTCCAAAACATATTCCATAGCATTTACAGCCGTTACATCGAGCGGATCAACCTATAGTTCTGGGTCCACCATACAATTCAACCGACTTAAGATTAATCATGGCAATGGATTCAACACTGGCAACTACCGCTTCACTACTCCCATTGGGGGTCTGTATGTCTTCTCTTGGAACATTGGTGTGCACAGTAGCTACGTGGGAAATTCGAACTTGATAAAAAATGGAAGCATTTATCATCAAATCCACTGCCAGAAAACCTACCAGCAATGTGGCGCTACCGTCACAATGTGGTTGAACAAAGGCGAACAAGTCTGGGTCACATCTGGCTATTCCAGCATTTATGTGTATGCCACATATTCGTCTTTCTCTGGTTGGAAAATCAACTGAAAAATGTATCAGCCTTGATTTATGTCAATAAAGGGAAATGCATGTAAACTATATCTGGTGATGTTCTTTATTCTAGTTGTTGGGTTTTTTTGGAGTAAGTAACCAAAAACATAAAAGAATGAAGCAAAT
Source organism: Magallana hongkongensis (assembly GCA_015776775.1). Taxonomy (NCBI): domain Eukaryota; kingdom Metazoa; phylum Mollusca; class Bivalvia; order Ostreida; family Ostreidae; genus Magallana; species Magallana hongkongensis. The sequence continues at coordinate 143,043 of VIAA01000025.1, forward strand.
GGTTAATATTTTGTCATTAATCTGGTGATTTTAAACCTTTTATTAAAAAAAAAACCAATTCTAAATGAAACACAAGCTAAAAATATCAGTTAAATTTTTAATACATGCTCGCTGTCATGTAAACATTTAATAAAAAAATAAAGTATATATGCAATTCACTGGTCTTGGACATGTACAAAGCTAAAATGCAGATTACAGAATCACATCATGGAAGTTAATAGTGTAGAAATTATGCATTCAGTAATGATTCAGACAAACACTGGTGACCTAAGTACAATGTATTAAATTTAAAAAAAAAACGATAGCTGTTCTAATTTTTGTATATATACGGAAATACAGTCTTTAAACAGCTTGATATGTATACAGAAGTAAGTTACTGCTAACAAATATTCCTTTGTTTATATGTAAAAACAACAAAGATTAAACTCAGCAGCTAGCACTTGAAGACTGATGTCAAATCCGCTCCACACACATGGCTATCCCCATCCCCCCGCCCACACAGAGAGCGGCCACGCCCCTTTTCTTGCCTGTCCGTTTTAGAGCGTAGAGCAATGTCACTAGGATCCTTGCACCAGACGCTCCTATTGGGTGTCCTATAGCAATAGCACCTCCAGATGTGTTTACCTATAAAAGGTTGAGTTTCATTGCTGTCATGATAAACCAACTTGTGTACATTCTACATGTACATGTACTGTAGGTTCCTAATTATATAAGAGAAATTATAACTCCAAATTTCATAAAATCACAAAAAGCACCATTAAAAGATTTTAGAAACTCGCTATTATTTTCATGACAGTTTTGAACATGAATACGATATTTTAATTATTGTTTAGCCTTAATGATTTCAAATTCTCTTAATTTGATACAAAACACTGGAATCAAGCACTTGCAAAAAAATCTGGAATCTTAAGTACATAGCTAGTGCTTTGAACTACATGTACATGTAATTGCCTCATGTAGATCAACTGAAATATTTATAGGTGTACCAAATCAGTCAATATGTAAGTCTATAGGTCACATACTTTAACAAATCATAAAAATGTGAGTACTGCAATAAAACGCACACTAAGTTATTGTGACGAAAGAATTTCAGATTAGTACAGATAACGTACAATTTGAGACCAGCTCAGGAAAATATTGAAGTTATCTTGCTTTATGAAACTTATATCTATCAAGTCACAATAACTGAACCATTTAGGCCTTACCTTTGAGGGATCACATCCCAGTTCTTTAACGACTGCCACAGACTGAGCCGCAAAGGCTTCATTGAGCTCCAGCAGGTCTACGTCATTGATGGACCAGTGTGCTTTCTCCAACTGTTGAAATTTACAAGCAAAATATAATAAGACTGTTACATTCAGACACACTTACACAAAAATAAAAATTATAAGCCAATGAAACAGGTCTTTTCTCTTTTTGAAGAAAATTTTGTTGGCAATCTTAACTGCAGTTGTGTTGGAAGCAAATTAAATGTTGGGGGGGGGGGGGCTAGAGTGATCATCAGAAATCTTGTATACCTATGACTCCAATTTTCATTATCACTATTGATATTTCAATTTTTTAAGTTATCGTATATTTAGGAACAATTCTGTTTGCTGCGGGAAAAAGTGGGGGGGGGGGGGCTGCCAGGACTGCATATATCCATATATTATATCATTTTAACCTTGGTAAGATCAAGGTGTGGTAGAGTATGGCGTGTTCATTCCTTGTTTTTCATGGGGAATGGTGGGGGGTCCAAGGAATAATTGAGTTTTTCATGTTTTCTATAGTGGCCTAATTTTGGCAATTTTACGATTGGATACTCCAGGGAGGGGTTCAGACTCCTCCAACCTCCCTTCTAGATCCGCGCATGATGTTCATCCAACAATCCACCATAACCCCCCAACCTCCCCCCCCCCATTTTTTTTAATATAATGTTAAATGTCACAAATTTTTAATATTAGTATTAAATAAAAAATTTTAATGAGTGTTAAGGGTATATATATTTTGGCATTTTTCTTTTGCACATTTAATATGTGTACTCTGCTTTTCTTCCTTGCATTTGAGCCCCCAACATCACCACCCCTATAATGTGTTTTGGTATGTACGTACAATTTTATACAACTGTGCAACTACACAACTCAGTCAGTCGACAAGTTAGTTGACTATACATTCATATATAGTTTCACCAAAGAAATTCCTTATGACTACAAATCATACTGCAACTCACTGCTTTTCTGGTGGCATCCACTGGTCCCATTCCCATAATAGCTGGATCCACCCCAGCCTGTGCCCATGATACAATCCTACATAAAGGTTGTAAGGATCTGTTTCTGGCTTCTTCAGCACTCATCAATACACAGACAGCTGCCCCGTCATTTAAACCTGCAAATTCACACCAACATCTTAACCAAAAACTCTTCACAATATTAGTCAATTCAAAGTTTTATATTAATGTCACATCCATTAATTTCTTGTTTCTCATGTCATGAATTTTTGACAATGTTTACCCTAAACCAACATATGTTTAATGCATATTGATGCCTACAGGTTCAATACTCCAAGTTTGCAGTGTCATAAAAACTGTAGAATCATTATAATGAACAAATATGGTCAATCCTCTAATAATTTAATCAAATTACATGAAACTTAAACTTGGATTTGTACATTAACAAAAGGAAGGTTTCACAAATGAACATGTTGGGTACTTGTGCATTAGGGGAGAATTTCTCCTACATGTATTTTGATTTATCTGCCATTAAATGGTTCTGTTGCTTGCAAATAGTACATATCTAATATGCAAAACTTAAAAAATTTTATTAAGATAAATACATGTATTCGCCTTTCTGTTAAGATGTAAATATTAAACAACCAGAGGATGATGTGGTTACCAGAAGCATTTCCAGCAGTTACCGTTCCTGTTCCATCTTTAACAAAAGCTGGTCTTAGTTTCTGTAGTGCTTCTATTGAGCATCCCTGCCTTGGAAATTCATCTTTATTTACAACCTCTGGAAGAAAAATAACTATTTGCCTTTCAAGATTTTCATGGTTTAATTTAACTCAAGACATACTTTTTACTCTCGTTGACTTTCAACAATTCATACTTTTTATCATTACATTGTTTTGGGGGTTTTTTTTACAGAAAAAGTAATTTTAAGAACAAAATCAATAAAACAATATAATTGATCAATATGCAAAAGAAATATATGTTGACAACAAAATCAGAAATACAAGTTGACAACTAAATCAGCATTAAAGATTCTCTCTGACGTGCATCAATTTATGAACTTACTTGTTCCTTGTCTGGTTGTTATGGAAACAGGAATTATTTCTTCATTGAAATACCCAGCATTCTGTGCAGCCTCACACTTCTGCTGAGAACTAAGTGCAAAAAGATCTTGTTCTTCTCTGGATACACTGTATTTCTTTGCCACGTTTTCAGCTTTTAAAATAAGATCAACAGTCAACATTTCAAACCATTGAAATACAAAATTGAATTTTTATTTCTTTCTTTCTCAGTGTAATTTGCATGAAGTAAGAATACAATATAATATACACATGCATGTACAAAAATTCAAAATAAACCAAAGGACTAAGTGCGGTTTTATGCAATTTTTGCCCCCCAAAATCAAAGTTCTAGAAAGAGTTTTAAAATAAGGTGAAAGATAGTTAAAATCATATTGGAAATAAAGGTGTAAAAGGTTATCACCACAGTGACGTCATAATGTAGAAATGACGTCATGAAGATTGCATTATTTTGATAAATTGATGTTTTGTGGCAAAATATGGGTGTTTTCCGATGATTTTTCGACTGGGAAACATCGAGCGCAGGCTTGCTCAAGTACCATTTATTAGTATGATATGTATAACTATCTGAAGAAAAACATATGTTAAAATTGCACTTGAGCAGACCTGCGCTCTATATTTCCAAATGCAAAATATAGAGCAAAAATGAGAATATCTTCATTAGTTTGCAAATTTGCGGGAATTAGGTCATTTAGGTGACGTCATAGATAAACAGCGAGTGAGCAATGATGACTAAAATCAAGATTAAAGTTATAGGCATCCTCTTTAAAATGATTTGTGAAGATTTCATTTTTATACGATACTATTTAAAAATTGGTTGAAATCGGGGGCAAATATTTGACCATACCGCACATAGTCCTTTGTAATGCTTTTCAGTGATATAATTGTGTTTCTCCCAAATATGATAAATAGGTTATAGTCATTTCACTAATGAATAATGGCGCAAATATTTTTTCCAATTAATTTCTCCCCTTCTTGTAAAAAGTTTAATTTTACATTAAACCAATGTTTTAAAAAAATTGGCACTAGTTTAGAGCCCGAATGTTGGTAGTATTTTCTAATTGGCTTGACAGATTTTACCTGTAATTCCCATGTGATATTGATTAAAGGTATCTGTGAGGCCATCACTCATCATTGTGTCTGTAAGTGAAGTGTCTCCAAATTTGACTCCATTCCTCATGTGAATGCAGTGAGGAGCCTTCATAGTACAACAATTTGTTAAATTAATATATTTATTTATTATTTTTATCATTTTTCACAGCTGAACATATTTTGATGGATCAATAATCAACCTGACTCCTCTTTAATTAATTTCCAAAAATATTGCAATGTAAATATTCTGTGGAATCATAAAAATTCTGGTAGACCAATCATTTGCAGATTGTCAGTTTTTCACAGGTTCATGGGGACATAATTTCAGGTATTTCTAAATTTGTGGATTTACTCGACAAAATTACTGAATTAATACTGTGTTCCATGTTGTCTAAATATGTAAATTCTTTGATGAAAGGGAGCCACCACTGATTTTTATAATGATTCCACAGTGCTACATTATCAGTATACAAATCAACACACCAAGCTCATATTCTCCTGTCCCCCTGCCACCACGATGTCCGCATCCCCCGTCTTGATGGCCTGGTAGCCCAGAACGACTGCCCTCAGGCCTGACCCACACAACATGTTGACCCCACAGGACGGCACATGTATGGGCACCCCTCCATTGATGCTGGCCTTTCTAGCAGGGTTCTGGCCTTGACCTGGGAACAAGCAACAGGGTGCATGTGTTAGCTTAATCACAACTGCTGGTGGGCCATCCATAAAAAATAATGTTTGTTTGGAATTTCTGCCTGGGGGGTTTCCAGACACAGGACTGAGGAGGGAGTGGGGGAATTTATTTTATATTTCAAACTGTAAGTTCAGCTTATCAAATTTTGGTAGAAAACAAAAACCTGAATGAACTTGTAACTATGTAAACATTGCAAGAAAAATTTTTTTTTTAAAATTCCAAATTTTTTGCTGATAAAATTTTACCAGCAGGGGGTATTTCATTGAGGCAGGAGGCAATTCAAACAAACAATAATCTTATTTTGGCCTGATTGGCATTTTAATTTATGTATATGTGTTTCATGTAGGTATATCACACACATTTCTACATCGTCGGATACCCACGGGTGATCGAGTCTTTTAAGTAAAAGATGCAATCACCCATGGGTATCCGACGATGATAAAAGATGCGATCCCCCGTGGGTATCCGACGATGACATTTCTAGTACATGTATGTAACTAGCTTTCATTTTCTCATAAAATAAAAATACATGTATTGTAATGAGCAGAATAGCAGCCATGCATGTTCATTATATATACGTTAAAGTCATTGCATGTCTACCATATTTGTATCATATTTCTTAAAACATTGAATGAAAATTTTCACCACGAATTTATCAGCGTGAACCTTTGAATACGAAAAGTATTATTTTTTAAATGATTAATACATGTACATGTGTATTACAATTACACTTTCAGGTACATGTATTAATCCTTTAAAAAATAATAGAAATTTAAATTTAATCAAAATTTGAGCTAATAACCATATATCATAGAAAGAGCAAGAGAAAAGTCACTACTGATTCTTAAACAAATTAATATGAAATTAGACCGAAAATACACCTGTCGAGTATATCTTTCTTCATACATGTACAAGTACCTGCAGTCAGAACCTGTCCTAGTATAACCTCGGACACATTCTCCCCCTTGATGCCTGCTCGGCCTAAGGCCTCTTTGATACAGATGGTTCCTAAGTCATGGGCTGGAAGGGTAGACAACCCACCACAGAAGGACCCTTCAAAATGAATCGCAAAAACACAATTTAATATACACACAGCATTAAAGGTCGCTGGTTTAAAATTTTGCACCCTCTGTGCAGGGTATTGCGCATAATTGCCGTAAAACACAAATGCAGAGTTGAATGGTCAAATGTACAGGTTATCATGCAATGTTTTATATTCAGAAAAATTTCTTATCATAAAAAATATTTTTAGTAAATGGATCCTTAGAATAATGTTTTGAAGTATTTTAATTATTTTGCCACTTCTTCAAAATCGACGCTATCCACGTCAGCTAGAGTCAACGTTTTTCGATGACGTCAGTTGAGATTTTGATGTAACAATTAACAAAATAAACTTTGTGCATGTTTTATTACAGCGTCAATAATTAAGATTGAATATATAATTTCCAGATTAAAAAAAATTACGCCATCCTTTCATGTTCTGTGTGAGTGGAAAGTTATTTGTTTATCTATTACAAATAAAATAACATTGAATTCGTACACATCCTTTTATTCTATACAATTCTATTATATGACATATTTTAAGACATAGTTTTACGATAAATGTGGCAGATAGGTATAGAGGAAATTGACACAATTTTAAGCTGTGTAACATGTATGTACATGTAAAAGACAATTTTTAGAGGCAGCGTTTAGATCTAGTTTTAGACTATCGGAAACGCGTAACCACGATGTCGCCAGGATAAAGCAATTGTGGACATCGCCGCGCCGGTGAGCTAGTCTTCAGTGACAACAACAGAAATTACAAGAATATGAATTGTTTGGAAACTGTAACGTACAAAATGTTTTCCTGATTAAATAAACTAAACTATCTTCAATATATCAAATATCATTCTAACCAACTGGAGTTCGAACAGCAGCAACAATCACAACGTCCATAATATTCTACTTTCGATTTAAAATCAGTGTAGCTAAGACGCTTTCAATTTTCATAATACTTAATCGATGCCGAGAAACACTTGTGAGATTCCGATATCTTGCGCATTCGCAATAAGTACTTCCTTTTTCTACTATCAAAAATGGTAAATACACGAGAATCTTACGGATGATAGTAAATCTATTGTCATCATTCCGCTAAACTAGCTTATTGTCACTATAGAAGTAAAGATTACAAACTAAGGGACTCTCAATGACTTTTATAGCCGAGTAAATCCAAGATTTGCATTCATGTTAAATTATATTTGAGTATTGAAAGTTAGTCAATACATTTCGTGATGGAACGTTTATAGTTCAGTGTATATAGTATGATGTTTAATCTCTAGAATTATCATTCAATGCAATCAGGTTTTTTATGTTTTCATTATGCTATGTTATTAAAAATGTATATGTATATTGGTCAAACACGACAAAGTAGCAGGTAGAGATGATCATAAACATCATTGGCATAGTCAAAACATTTCTGGTCCGAATACATGTAGCTATCAGTTGTTACCTTCAGAACTAAACATGATTCACTTGTATTTAACTGAATAATCAAATAAATGTGCGCAATGATGGTTGGATGATTAAATACAACCAGTACCAGAATTTTATGCATGTTCATCATCAGGTTTTCTGGAAGAGAACGTTTCTTAGGGCAAATTACTTCAAATGAGTTCTCTCAGATTTATAATGCATTCTAAAATTGGTATAGAATGCTAAATTTTCCTGCTAATTCTGTAAAATGATCAGTGACATTGACATCTATGCTTGAAATATGTTCAGATATACTTGTAATTGTTGCATTATCTTTAAAGGAATTGAAACATTTTGCTCATTGCAAGAATATTTTCATAAAATGTTCATCATATGTCACATTTGCAATTGCAAAATTTATATAATATTGCACATGTAATTGAATGAAAGATTTATTATTGGTGTATATTGATGTGTGAAATGTGCATTTTAAACTACTTATGCAAAAATCATTTTGAAGGTTTAATTACCATTATGTACTTACAGCTGGTATGTTAAGAGTATAATTGTATTATATTTGGAAACATTATGTAACTAAAATTGTAGACCTAGGTATAAAGTTAGGCTGACTGAAACATTATTTTTTCAATCAAGAATATATATTTTTAAAAAAAAAAACACTTATAACATGGATTTGTGTAGTATTGCATATATGATGAAGATATAGTTCAACTCTGATTCATTTTCGCTCTTTATTCACGTAGGTCAACGTACCAAAATCGAGGAAGACCTTTTGCAAGGGTAAAAAGTGCAAAAAGCACACCCTCCATAAGGTGACCCAGTACAAGACCGGAAAAGCCTCCCTCTATGCTCAGGGTGAGTACAAAACATGGATTTTGTCTTCATTATTTTCCCTCTTTAATTGGTCAAAAGTTTCTTCGGTATTGATCATTTAATTTTTGGTGTTTTCTTTCTGTTAATTGCTTTCAATGTATAGTCCTCAACACCCTATTACAACTCTCACATTACTGAGAATAAAGCACATGGTCCTTGGGCCTTTTGTGTATTGCTTACTTAATATTTACTTCCGTTGTTTTGTGCAGTATAATGCATATACTGCACAAAAGCTCATATTTTCATTGGGTCAAAATTTTTGTTGTTTTTTAACAAAATTAAATTTCGTTGGTATGTAATTTTGTCATATCTTAATCTCTTTGTAATCATTAATACTTGGGCTAAAAATTTGTCATGGGTTTAATTGCATTGATTTATACATGTACTGCCAACGAAAATAACGAAATTAAATCCCTAACGAATAATTCTGCTTCTACAATTTACTTATTAAGAGGGCTTGATGGTCATCACCTTTTAAGACTACTGTATATCAATGTCTTTGCAAGAAAAATTGAGAGTTTTCTTTTTTACATGATGGTTTATGGCTATTATAAAATATATCATTTATCAAATTTTTATGGTAGGTCTGTTGTTGTCAACTTTTGTTGACGATCCAGCTTTATCAGGATTTGGAATGCAGCTATAGATTTTTAAAGTAAAGTTGATATGAATTTTGTTTGTTATTTCGACAGGAAAGAGAAGATACGACCGAAAACAGAGTGGTTTTGGAGGTCAGACAAAGGTTATCTTCCGAAAAAAGGTACGTTTTAAAACAGAACCATTTAAACAAAATCATGTAACCGGATATTTACACCATAGATGTACCAAAAGTTCATTGCCTTTTTAAATTGGCTGCATGAGGTTTGATATAAACCAAAATCTATTGTCATTGATTTATGTTTTACATTTCTATAAAGTCTTGTGTGATGTAGTATGCACTTGTACAGTCCCTGAAACATTCTATTTTCCCATTTGAACAGTAAGCGCATGCTGAACAAAATTTGGTGAACGCTTATGAACGGTGAGCGAATACAGAGTGCAAACATGAGCGCAAAGATAATGGTGATCGTACGGTGAACAATTTGAACGCAAGATAAACGACTTATTCGGAGTGCCTCAGGAATTTTCCTTTTATTGTATTTGTCAGTACCAGTAATCAGGAAAAAAATAACAAATAAACTACATGTATGTATAGTTGTCAGCCTAAATAAAGTATTATATGACTAATGATAAATGAATGCTGAACAAACGGTGAGCGCAAGGTTATCACTTTGTAAACGGTTAGTGCAAACGGCGTAGCAGAGAGTGCAAGTGAACGTGCTATGAGCACACGGAAAATGAGAAAGTAGAATGTTGCAGGGATTGTACATGATACACAATCCCCAATGGTTCAATCAAGATTTTAAAATGAAAATTCACCTATGTACATGCATTGATAATGTATTCCAAGAACTTACACTTGTGGATCTAACTAAAAAAGAAGATCCAAGGAATTTTTCAAATAATAATTATAGTCCTGTCTTTTTGATTGCATTAAAATAAACATTCACAAGAAATGTTTGTTTGTTGCATACTGTTATAACCAAGTTGTACAAATATTCAGTCTAGTTTAACAGAGTCCATCTTGAAACGAAAACTGCATATCTGGACACCAATTAAATTGAAAAAGTTTTTAGTCGCATTATCATAAGCATGAAATGGCCCAGTACTCAGTAGTGAAGTCCGACAGGAGACAAGTGCATACTTCATCAGAATTGTGAAACACTGAACACATGACAAGTCAGCAGGGGGCTAATTACATGATAGCCAATACACTGATTTGAACATTTTTATAATGATACAATACAATGATACATGGAAATTGAATTATTAAAGATTTAGTATTTTTGACAAAAGAAGTAAAATGTAATCCATAGAATTTGCACACCATGCCATATCGGTAGTCAAACTCTCGCAGTATCTAGAAACATTCCCTTAAAAAATGGGTCATTAAAATTTTGTTTTCATGTATAATGCGTATCCCCCACTTTGATCAAATTTTGGCTGTGGATTATACTCAAGACTTTATGGTGATATTTATTGGTGGGCTGTCTAGTGCCATTGAAAAAGTTGATTGCTACAAATATTCACCAAAGTCTTTTTCAGTTATGTAAAATGTACTAAATGAAAAAAATGTTAAGTTTTATTTCACTTGATATAAGATTAGTAACACATAAATGTATACAGTAATAATGATGGAAGTAATCAAGAGACTCTCTCCTACAGAAAGATTTGCCAAGATTTGGAACATGCAATATTTTTATTTTTTGAAAAAAATACTGCTGTATATGCACTAATTAAAACATCTCTTGATTTCAGGCTAAAATTACAAGAAAGATTGTACTAAGGTTAGAATGCACAGAATGTAAATACAGAAAACAACTGGCCATTAAAAGATGTAAGCACTTCGAGTTGGGAGGAGAAAAGAAGAGAAAGGTATGTAATCCATTAATCACACATTAATTTGATTTCACAATTTGTTTTCTCTATGAGATAATTGTAGGTTCATTCAGGTTCCAGATATTCTTTATTGAAATATTCAGGTTCATGTATACCTATTGCAGCAATAAAAGAGGCAGAATATTAGCAACATTGATAAAGTTACTGAAAATAGGAATTCAATGTGAAAGTTTTTGAAAATATGGAAAATTACTTCAAGTTATTTGAACACATTTTGAGTGTTTTCAAGTCAGGCGCTTGTTTGTCTGAGAGATATGATACACTTATAATATATATTGTGTATATGTACATGTAACTATTTCATTTGGTCAATTAATAGATAAATCAATTTAACAGAAAAACATGTGTAGACCAAACAGGAAGACAATATGTTTTTCTATTACGTGGATATATTTACCAATTGACTGTATGAAAGGGCTGTTCACGTATTTCTAAAATATAGAAATCAGACAGCTGTGGGATATGTATTTTCAATGTGATTTACGTGGTACTTTCATATTTTCCCATACCTTGCAAGTGTGGAGGTCTTCTAATGTTTTAAAATTAAAGAAAGTGGGCGCTTAAGATGTACATTCGGCAGGAATCTGGGCGCACAAGGAGAGTGAAAATTTCATCAATTAATTTTGAATATTTTTCGATTTATAACCGTTATTTGCTTTCTGTTGGATGTGGAATGAGTGGGAAAATATTTGAAATGCAAAGGGTTTAATCATAATATGGGTCTAAATATAGCAACACGATGCAATTCATGCAAGATCCTACTTATTTATAGCTGTTTTTAAATGATTTTGTTGTCATTGGGTCTTCTCTCCACAAATTTGAAACGAGTAAAGATAACATATTTCAACATTGAAAATATCGCTTTTTAAAAAAAGATGGAGAGATGACCCAGAGATGACTAATTATGTACTTTTTCAAATTATTTTTTGAAGGATAAAAAACAAAAGTCCATTTATATGACAATGTTGTTTCAAACAGTACTTTATAGAGCACATATTGACAAGTCTCGCATGGCTCAGTGGTTTCGTCCTGGATTAGTGAATACAAACATTCAGTGTTTTGGGTTCAAATCCAACTGGTGGTCTTTTTTTTAAAATTAAACTTTTTTGTTTTAAATGTTTGTTATTATACCATGATGTTGAATTATAATATACCGGTATATTTTAATTTGTTGTTATTGATTTCTAAATCTGCTGTATGAACATTATTTTCTTTTCTTATTAGTTATTACTAGTTTTAGGATATACACAATATAACTTCATTAAAATATGTTTGCATTAACATTTCCAACTAGTTATCGGTTTAACCCTCATTGCCATTTTTTGAAAGCTTGTGAGTTTTTCAATAACCGGAATAGCCATGAACTTCGACTCTCAATTTAATATATTTTTTTGAAACCTGTACATAGCCTTTCGAGGTTATAGACATTTAAATCCCAATTGATTCGTGTCGAGGATTCCTGCAAACTTACAATCTTGTGCGCTCACTTTCTTTTGATTGATACATGTATTGACATTTATATTTTTTTTCGTTTACAGGGACAGATGATTATGTTCTAAAGTGGTTGGTGTATTCTGTGCTGTAAATAAATGAAAAAAAAGGAAGTAGTTGTTTGTCAATATAAAAAATACATGCAAGACGAAAGGGTTAGCGTGTAATTGTATCAGATTTTGTAAAACTGGATACAAAATTTTATTTCTTCAATTGTTAATGTGAAAAATTCGGTTTCTTTATTTTAATGAAAAACTCAGTGATTTTTAACTTAAAATTTTGTCCTTTACTGAATATAGTATAAATGAACAGTTTTTGGGCACAACTCCTCTTTGACCGCTGCAAGGATATTGTTGAAACTTCGTAGGTATTGAGAACACAATAAGTAGATTTGCGAAATGTCAGCAAAACCGATTCCATTATATTTCTGGAAATTTAGGCCCTTTTGAAATTAAAAATTTGATCCTATATATATCGAATTATTAATGAATAGCTTTTTAAGCGGAACTTCTCTTTAACCGCTTCAAGGATCTCTTGAATCTTCGTAGGTATACTGTATTTAGGACATCATGTGTAGATGTGCAGGGAATTCCGATTATATTATTAACTCTATGAGAATATCGGCCATTTTGAACTTGTTAATTTGTGTTTGACAAAGGAATAGATATGCAAACTAGAAGGAAGAATTTTATATCTCATGATTTTTTTTATAGTTTAAATATATGCTCTTTATTTCACGCACCGGTATGTAATGCGTGACTAGCAATTTATTATTTGAAGCATTGACAAGTAAGGGGGAGGGTGGGGTATGTGACCTTGCTCACTTTTTTTCATTATTCTATGGAGTACGGTTGTCTTGATTACAGATATTATGAAAACGTAACATTGAATCTCGTTTTTGTCCCACTAGTTTCGAGTTTGTTCTCTCGTAGCTTAAAGTTTCGTAATTCATTCACATTGAAATTTCAAATAATATTTGATATATATATTCCAATTGAATATCAAATAAGCCTATTATTGAATGTCAAGATATGTTTGCTCGGAATATACACATATTAATAAATGTTAATGATACTGCAGTATTCAACAACAAAAATCACAAAATTTTGAATTAATGTTGTTTACAAACAAAACATTCCATGAAACGTTGTCTAAACACTCATCAAAATATCCATAGATAAACGGATTGACAATGTGGTTTATAATGGAGGAACGCCGCAATAGCATAATGAAATTCAAAGTAACAATGTCCATCTGATGCCAGTAATGAAATGGATCATCTGTCGCTAAAAGCATTGTTACGAACGTAGGGAGATACGATAACAAGTAAAAAAAGATTATGGTTATAAACATGTACGTAAAGTTATTTCTGACTCTAAAACTTGTGCCATGTCGTCTTTTGACATAGTAAGACGACACGTTTCCAGTTTGACGGATTTGGGATTGTTGTACATCCGAATTATCAACATTTTGCATTTTTGTATTAATCGTTGAGACGCAACTCATTTCCGACTCAATTGCGACTATTTGTTGATTTTGGCGTACGTTGTCTTGGAATGTATTAACAACGGAACCAAATTGCGATTCACAGTCAAAATTAAGGCCTTCTTTCGTGTATTTCTCAGAGCAAACAGCAGTTTTAACGTTATTCCTGTCGTTTTTATCAACAGAACAACGTCCTTTTAAGACGTATAAACCATGTATTTGACGCTTGCGTCTTGATCGTTTTAAAAACCGTCTATAAATTTGTAATCCTATTGGAATATAAAGACCTGTGGTTATCCCTGCATTAGAAAATATGACGCCTATTTCGATGAAAATGTATGTCACCTTCAAAGTATGCAGTATTCCATCAAAATCTCGTAACTCGCACATGGCTACCGTAACGTTGGTATTTAGACATGAAACATTCTGGTGGCGATTTCCAACAAAGTATATAACAGGACTTGTATTAACGATTGCAAATAAAAGACACCCATACACGGCCCACTTTTTACCGAAAAGAGTCATCTGTTTTCCTGTTGGACGACATATTTTCAGATATCTACTGATCGAAATCATCAACAAAATGAATGCCGACCACGACGATGTCACCCAAGAAAAGTAATGAAGCAACTTGCATAAAATCTCATTTGGAAAGTTTGCATAGTAGTAGTTCATCGTTATACTAAGGCCTGCTAAACAAATGCTCGACACCAGATCTGCGACTGCTAAGTGTGGAATAAAGAATCTTTCCTCTGTCTGCGGCATTTTAAATCCGTACAAAAACAATACTTCACCATTTCCGACAACACCAAAAGCTAGAAGCAGGCTAATCACAATTGTATTAAATGACAAATACTGTGTAAAATAATCATTGCATTCATGGATGCTTAAAGTCTTGTTTTCTTCCATTTTCATACACAACAGTTCGAAGAATGAAAGAATTATGCAAGCGCTAACATGTTTGAATTCTGAAAAGTTACAGAGGAAATACAAGTACAGGAAATCTGTGCATTTACAAAGGTTTGTCCCGTTCCAACTAATAAGGACATCCCTTTTCATTGTGTCTCTACTGATAATCCGAACATTTAGTTCCCACACCCATAATAATGTTGGTAGTTGTAAGAGGAATTGATCCAACTGGAACCCATTACCTATAGCTATTAGTGAAACGGCAAAACAGCAAAAGATTCTCTCGGGAAATATAGTTGAGTTGAAAATAATTAGTTAACAGTACCTGATGCTTAATTATATTGTGGAAGTTTTATTTATGAATTTAAGCCTTATTTTCATACCGGAGAGAAAATATCTATGAAAAAATAACTTATTATTTCTACCTGTTCTAGTTGTCTATTTAGAAAAGCTATGTGTTTAATGCCACTGCATAGCTTATCTATGACCTTTCATTGTTCATCCCGAAGACTTCCAAAACTATTACATAATACCGTTTTGATAGCGTAATTACTTATTTCTTTCAATATGAGTTTTAAGGTGGAATAACACACATGGAAAAAGTCGCTCAAAGTAACAGGAAATGTTTTGATAATGAAAGATATAATGATAAATAAACTGTAAAAATGTCAAATAAGCGAAAAATTTGCAGTTTGGGGATAAAAATGAATATCTTAAACAATTATGCCAGTAAGTAACAACAAAAGCCCCTGCGGGATTCGAACTCGAGATGTACGGATCACAGGTTCGACAATTTATCCACTCGGCTATGGAGTAAGTCATATGTTTCAGTCCGTAAAATCCTTTTAATAAAACGAAATGTCGTTTCGAGCAGCGGTCAGCCATTTTGTGATGATTTAATTTGTTATTCCACCTTAAGATCAGAGTGTTTCAGTACATGCTTGATGCTTACAAACGAAAGCTATTTCTTCAGACTACTGGTGTGTACTAGTAATCAAAGCTTCATAACTCGCACCATGCATGGGAAAAGTCTCCGTTGCGACATTATCGCAAATCTTGCTTGAAAGTGTACACTTCGGCCGATATAGCGATGCGTTGAGTGAGTCAGACGACATGATCCAACAGTTAAACAGGCCGAGTCAAGGGTTTCAGGTTTTTTTTTAAATATTGGTGCCCGCCCACTGTTGCGGGGTATTGATTCCCAAATTGCCAGATGAACGTGACGTTTAACTCTGTATCAGGACTGCAAAAACTAATTTAATCATCGCAGTACTAGTGATTGACCAAGAGTTTTCTCATTTTATTTCAATATGAAGCATTCAATTGCACACTTACTTTGACAAGTGTCCATGTGACTTCAAACATATACAAAAAAAAACAAACAATTAAAGCTCAAACTTTTTCATGTTTAGACTGACCTGCTATTAACCTTATTTGGTTTATTAATTTACCAATAAATGCATCAGAAAATATTTATTTTTTATGTTGAAGATTATTAACTTACTGCAAACTCTCTCTCAAATACGCTTACCGGCTTCGGAGTTTTGAGGAAGCTGGGTGGTCTACAAATTAAACGCCAGATCTACCTTAAAACTTTTACATATTGAAAACGGCTATTAAAGAAAGAAAAAAATGCAGCATTTAGTTTTTAAATGAACATGTTGCTATATGTTAATATAAAACTCTTTATCTTAAGGAAGTACATATTACATGTATAGCCTAAAATGACCATGACCGTCCAGTCCTCTTTAATTCAAGTGCTAATCAATCGCGAGACGCCATTTAACAGTTTTAGATGCAAACAAACCATACTTTTTGATATCAAAGGGCCAGCAAGTGATGATGTATCAAATATTTTCAGTACAGATTTATTGGAAGTAAAAAAAAATGAAGACATGTACTGTAACAGAAGCGTGTTCAACAGAGCTACGCTCGCGAGCGCTCGCCCAAATTTGTGTTGCAGGTATAGGGAACTCTTGTTCAACACGCCTCTTGTCTTACGGATTTCACGGCCTGTAAACCCGATGTTTCCCGTGGATCTACATTTTGGAGCAAGCTCTCTGTGAAGAAAAATTGACACTCTTGCAAGATACCAGATAACACGCTCTGTAAGTAATGCTATGTTCCACATATGGTATGTGTGTACATTGTGAACAGTAATGTAAATTATAAAATTATATTTGTTCACTAAACATTTTTTTTACGAACTTTTCTTCACAATAAATAGAATAACGTTATTCGATTACCGAGGATCTATATATATATATATATATATATATATATATATATATATATATATATATATATATATATATATATATATATATATATATATATATATATATATATTGCAGTTTACCGGTAAAAAACTAAAATAAAATGTATTATTTACTAGTTTTTTTAATTTTTATGTTCGTTTTTTTTCTTTTGTTTAAGTATCGTTCGTGGCTTCTTTTTTTTTGGGGGGGGGGGGGTTAGGTGGGGGGATGCTTATGTTTAATCCACATAAACACCGATTAACGGAACTTGATGTCAAACGGTATTAATTGTACATGCTCAACACAAAAAGACGTTTGAACGATATTAGCCTCATAGTGATTTCTTTTCTCAAAAACATGTACATGAAAAATCGTGATTCAGATTGCTTAAACTAAAATGATGCAAAAAAGTAACAGTTTTCCTAATTGCATGATCGGATTTAATTATCTGCATGGAGTACCTAAAAATAATAATACATTTTTAAAATCAAGCGCTTTAGATAAAATAGTGACATCTACATTTGGAATAGAATACAGTTTTCATAAGTAAGATAGGTTTGTTCTGAATTACTATGAAGTGTCTCTGAAATTATTTGTTTAGGAGTAAACGAATATTTTTTAGGAGAGGGGGTTCACGTATGTATCTATTCCATACCAAAATTATTTTCATCCTCATTTTTCATGTCTTATATTTGGCAATTTTCCATTAATTTTAGAAACACAATTTTTAACACAGAAACAATGTGAGTTCCTGTGTTAATTTTAATTTTTAACCGGTAAACGAGGCGATGCATGACCAATTGCTCATGGTGATGACAAATTTAAAAACACTATATTCTGCTAACGTAAACGTTATATAGAAATAAAAAAAAAAGAATCCCAAAGAGATACAAAGTCTTCATCGTTTTTAATGTTAAAGACAAAGGAATAGATGTGCATATTTGTAGGAAGATTTTTTTTTTTTGCAAGTTATGTCGTGTATCAAAATATTTTGAGTATCTAATGCATATATATATATATATATATATATATATATATATATATATATATATATATATATATATATATATATATATATATATATATATCGTCTTTCATAATGTGTATCATTGCCAAGTAATAGGGGAACGTGGGGTATGTGAGTTTACTCACTTTTCCGTTTAATTAAGAAATGTAAATAAAAGTAATAATTAATAATACCAGTTGGCATTGATGAAATCTATCATAAAACCCCTCGGGCTTTATTGTATTGTATTTGATCACGTGTTCAACTGTAATGATTACCTTATAAAAGTCAAAGAATGAATTTTCACTTTATGAATGCATAATAAACATGGAGTATCACCGAATTTTAAATACTTGGAAAAAATGTTGAGAAAAAATTGAATTGAACCTTTTTATTTTCATAATATTTTAATACTGGAAGACATGTTGAACAAAAACGTGTATTTAACTTTAATTTTTATTTTCATAATATGAATTCCTTCAAAAACCACTAAAATCAATATTTCAAATAAAAAATTCTACAAACTGTTTTTAGAACCTTCTCAAATAACCATAAATAAACGGATTTACATTGTGGTTTGATATGAAGAAACGAAATGAAATAACAACATGAAAACATTTAATTTTACAATATCCATTGAATACCAATAATAAACGGGTCGTCAGTGGTCACATTTCATTATACATTATTATAAATACAAGTATATAGTATGCATAGGTTTTGTATAATAAACATCGTATGTCTATCTATAGTACGGTAAATTTTTCTTTCAAACACCACAAAAATCAGTTTTGCAAATAAAAGATTCCACAAAATGTTTCCGGAAAACTCTATCAAAATATCCATAGATAAATGGATTAACAATGTGGTTTATAATGGAGGAACGACGTAACAGCATGATAACATTTAATGTTACAAAGTCCATTGAATACCAATAATGAAACGGATTGTCAGTGGCCAAGAGAATAATGGTAAACGTCGGAAGGTATGAAAGCAGATAAAAAATTATTATAGTTAAAAACATGTAGGTAAAATTATTTCTGACTTGTATATTGGAATCACTTATTGTGTCTTGTGATAGTTTGTTCTTTTCAAAAGAGGAATTCCTTCGCTCTTGATGATATTGAGGAATATTCTGCGCAATATCCGTTTCTATGACATCTTGAACTATTTTATTACAAGTCTTGGATGATATTTCTGATTCTGTTGTTACTCCTTGTTGATTTAAATCTTCCCTGCCCAATATACAATTTGATTCAATTTCGCATTTTGAATCTGGCGTATCGCTTATCAGACATTGTATATTACGTATTATTTTAGGGGTAGAGTTTTCATCATTTAAAGTTACTGCTTTTCTGACTGATAATCTACAATTGGTGCGTTTTGATCTTTTCGCAAACCGCCTATAAATTTGCAATCCTATTGGGACATAAAGCCCCGCTGTAATCCCTGCATTAGAAAATATTACACATATTTCGATGAAAATGTATGTCATCTTCAAAGTATGCACTAGTCCATCAAAATCTCGCAATTCACACATCACTACGGTAACATTTTTACTTAGACATGACACATTCTGGTGGCGGTCTCCAACAAAGTATATGACAGGACTTGTATTAATAATTGCAAATATGAAACATCCATAAACGGCACACTTTCTACCGAAACTCGTCATCTGTTTTCCTGTTGGCCGACAAATTTTCAGATATCTACTAATCGAAATCATCAACAAAATGAATGCTGACCACGATGTCGTTACCCATGAAAAATAATGAAGCGACTTGCATAAAAGCTGATTAGGAAAATCGGCAAAATAAAAATTGTTTGAAATACCTAAACATGCCAGAAATATAGTCGACGTTATATCCGCAACTGCTAAGTATGGTATGAAAAATCTTTCCTCTGTCTGCGGCATTTTGAATCGATATAAAAACAACACTTTTCCATTTCCAACAATTCCAAAAAACAAAAGCAGACTGATTAATATTGTATTAAATGACAAACTCTTCGAAAAATTATCGTTGCAGTCATAAATGCTCAAAGTGGCGTTATTTTCCATTTTTTTATTTACATATGCGCAATTTCCAGTTTCAAGTCGATTACTTGATACGTGACATGCAATGAATTTTATATACATCTTCCAAGGAAGTAAAAAAAACCCCACAAAATATGGGTAAAACTAATTTTATCTCGTGTAATTGAAGAGCGATGGCTGTCGTGATAAAAATATATATTTTTAGCATTCTAATCGTGTCCTTTTCTTCCCGTCTGCAAAACAGCTAAATGTAAATCCAGCGAACACAAATATTTTTACGTCTTTAGGAATCATACATGTTCTAAACGTTCCCTTCTGGTATCCCTGATCATCTAGCAGTCTAATATTGATCCTGATCCACTCTATCAACGTTTTTTCGTAAAATGGTGCTCATAAACTTATTTTTTGGTTATTTTGTGCTCTTTTATGTGTTTTGACACTTTATTGAAAATTATTAAAAAGATAAGATCCAAATGTAAAGAGTCGTCCTTCACTTAAATCCTAGTAATATACTAGTGCATCCTTCGCTAAACAGCTTGTGCTTAATATCCAAAGCTCAGAGCTCAATCGCAAATTTCTTGTATCAAAACATTTTTTTGTTTTGAAATGTAACGTTAAAAAATAATTAAACATTTCATTTTAAAAAATCATTGATATTGAAATTGGATAAAACAACCATAAAATAATATTATTCGAAATCAAATAATATATATTATATTTTGTCAATTGTGGAAGCATTACATAATGTGTTCTACAAATATATTATTCAAATTAACAATAATATTTGTAGAGCACATTATGTAATGCCTTCACATTTGACGAAATATAAGTAAAAGCTAAATATAAAAAAAATAATAATAATAAGGAAGTTTCAAATTTGAAATTATGTGTTGAGTTACATTTAATAATACGTTGTTTCGTCGCAGAAAAGTGGTTGATATCTTTAACGTTGAAAATAGGTTGGGTCTTCAACGTGGAATCAACGTTAAGATATTCTTTGGGTTTCAATGTTGGGACCTCAGCGTTGAATAAATGTTGATCAACGTTGCAACTTGATTTCAACCATTTCTCAACGTTGAAACAACGTTGTGTACCTCCTTGGATATTACATACAAGTATCAAAGAAGAATTGTTTTTAGATCATGTAACAATGTTAAACTTATTTCAAAGCAACTGTTTCCCGGTAAATCATTATTACATTAAAGTCTAAATTTAGAATTGTTTTAAATTTTAAAACAGTTTTAGTATTGACATGATATCATGTTAAAAATTGCAGCATAACACATTAATGATCACAAAATTTAGTATTACTGATGTTTACACAGGATGAATGACCATCTTTAAGTCCTCCTTAAAGATAGCTTAAAGGTGTTTAAAGGTAGCTTAAAGACGATCTTTAAGCCACCTTTAAGCTATATGTGTTGCTTAAAGGTGGCTTAAAGAATTAAGCGTAAAGATGGCTTAAAGGCAGCTTAAAGACTATCTTTTAGCCACCTTTAAGCCACCTTTAAGGACAACTTATAGGTCCTTAATGTCCAAACTTCTTGAAGCCACCTTTAAGCCACCTTCAAGCTACCTTTAAGCCACCTTTAAGCCACCTTTAAGCCATTAAAAAAAATTTATTTCAATATTGTGCTTAATTACCAACAAAATGTATTAACTTTATGAAAGAAAAGGCATTAAAACGGTTTTTGTTCTAGAAAGAAAAATGAAAAAAAACACACAAAAAAACGCCCATGGCGAGATTTGAACTCGGTACCTTTAGTTTACTAGCATCACCACATTTCCTCTGCGCCACAGCAACTTACATATATATTAGCGTTTTTATATCCTATATATCAGTGGATATTGAATCACTGTATTGAATGTGTTTACTTGAAAAGATTTTGACAAACCATTCAGTTTGTAACAATCAATTATATCTAATTTATAAATTACATGCATGCATGTATTTAGAATGAAATACGGAACTGGGTCTTCAGTGAACAAAAATATATTATACCTAAATGGAAACCGTTAGGTTCACTAAAGTAGGCTTTCTTAGTTAATAAATTTAAACCGAGTAGATATACGTTCATCTAATTTATAGCTATAAAAATGTAATAAAGAAAATGAAATCATTTCTTTTATTAAGGTAGCTCGCGGGTTTACCTGCTTGTGAGAAAACCTACCTTGAAAATTTGTCCACGTGATCCATAGGTTTTATAGTTTTATTTCTAAAATTTATTTAAGATTCGTCTGCGCGGTAATAATGTTATCATGTTTCAAATACAGTGTCATTTATAAAATCAAGCCACGCCATTTCAATGAAATATATAGTAAAATGCACATTAACCGAGAAACGCATTACAAAACTATGCTCCAAACTTTTAAACGATTCAGACGAAATAAATCATACTCAACACAAAAACAGAGGAGATAATTATGAATCAATTCATAAAGAAATATCAGTATGTGTTCTCGGCCAATTTTTGGCAAAAAAACTTTAAATATTTAAAAGATTTCTCAAAACCTTATATATTTTCATTACGACGTTAGCCTGACGTCATCATTTCCTTACTTCTTAGAACACCAACATTGAAATGCATTTATTGACAAGACTAGCTGTTTAACACATTTTAGAACATGTAAATGCTTATTAGACATTTTTGTGAATGTTATCAAATGCAATTAATGTAAAGACAAAGAAAATTGCTATTTTGTTTTTATGAAACTCTGAGTCAATCAAAGCAAAAATAAAATGCCAGGCAACTACTGGCATTATAAGTAAGTAATCGAATAAAACAGTTATCTCAAGCCAAAAGAAATTTTAGAATTTAATCGGTAGTACAGATTACGGAAGTTATAATTGTAAAAAAAAAAGCGAAGTTAATGCGTACATTCTATTTTAAAACATGACTTTAAATGGAAGAGTTCTAACACACACTCATTCTTTATCTTTATAGAACAAAATGTGACACTGTATGTGACATCTTTAAATTTTCAGCACTTGATATTATAAATCTTTGTATAAACAGTCATAAACCGCATATAAGCTTTTAAAAAAATGTCTTTTATACTTCTAAATTTCTTATTTGTCATTTAAAAAAAAATTATGAGTTTACTATGGCGGTCAACTCTTTACGTCGATTCCTATTGTGACGTCAGCAAACCCGCGAGCTACGTTAAATGCATTGATACTATTAGGGTATTTGTTCAATTTCCCGCAATTTCCCGGTTTTCATGATCGCGGCGCCGTTCCAATATGTTTAAATATTTACATGTAATTGTATGTACATGATTTTTAAACTATCAATTCTATAACAAACAAAATTACCAATTACCGGTGACGTATTTACTGCATGTGGCAATTGCAAATGACTTGTACATACAATTGTATGATGTGCCAGGCCAGGTATATTTGACATATTTACCCTTATCCATATATTTAAATAATCAACCCCTATTTATGATCACCGGTACATTAATTAATTAGCCTCAAGATTTTACTCTTACAAACGTGTATCGTTAATTTGTAGACGTAACATTTTTGAAACCCAGAGCTAGGAAATAATACTTTGAAAATGAATTACAAATGTAAATTAACTTTTATTCACTAGACTTATCGTATACTCGTACATACTAAGATTCAACGCCTTTAGAAACCCTGATGTGCACCTGGGCACACGACACACCTGTTGTGTATATCTTGTATATTCTGTGTTAGTTCCAGGGGTTTTCTTAAGTTGGACAAACAATAGACTTTAATTAGATATAGACAAACATGCACCTGGGCACACGACACAACTGTTGTGTATATCTTGTATATTCTGTGTTAGTTCCAGGGGTTTTCTTAAGTTGGACAAACAATAGACTCTAACTAGATATACACAAACGAACAAAACTATGTATAGACAAACAAAGCAGTAATATCCTGCCCGATATAACAAAGGCAGTTGAGAGTCTTTTCATCTTTAACATGTATCTAGCAGATCTAGAGTTAGAAATAATGAAAATTGAAAAAAAAATACAAACCTTAAACCGATTATCAAATTAAATCATGCATTTTTTGGTTTGAGGAAGTTTTAAAGGGTTTTTTTTTTCGTTCCAGAAGGATAGTTCTATCAAATCACTTATGATGACTTCTATCTGTGCTATACTTGTCTATCTAGAAAAACCCTATGTGTTGAAGCGCACTGCAGAATTTAGCTTATATATGGACTTATATTGTTTATGTCTAAAACTTCAAGAACTGTTACCTATATGGTAAAACGTATAGATCGTATGGTAGGTAACACATATATAAAACTACCTCAAATACATTGAAGTGTTTACAGCTCTTTTTACATGGTTGAAAAAGCATGTTAAATGGTGGTAATAATGGCATAGCTGGTGCTTTATTTATATTAAACGGTTATAAAAATGAAGCAATTAGTCAGAACGTAGAAGATTATGAAGAATCCTTATACAGTTATTGCCGAGATCAAAGAGATGCCGCGGACATTATTCTCCAATATACCACGAACGTCATCAGTAAATTATTAGATCAGAAATACCTATTTGTCTCGCACTGACCATGAAAGTACAACTTCAAACCGTAAAAAGTTTTTAAACTATGTCAATTTCACGTGTTAGTTCCAGTCAATACGATGTGTATTGCCTCAAATGTTTATTTTTAAGAGATCAATGCAGCTATTCCTAGGACCTCCCTAGCACATTTTCACTGCGTGTTTTATATAAAATATATAACGTGTAAAGGTAATAATCGTTTTTAATTGCCCTTAAAATATTAGGAACATGATTTAAAGATATTTTATAAATAAGTAAAGCGTAATAAAAATCCAAAGAAAAATTATGTCGTCTGCGTGTGATTCATTTGATCGATACACATGTTAACATTACTAACAAAACCATTGGGGTTACACGGAACGGCTGTCAAAATGACCTAGATCTTCTCTCTATAGGAGAAACGATCTGTAGAAATACTGGACTGTTAGTAGAATAGGAATAAAGTTATTGTTATCGTGAATGTTGCAGGATAATCTCCTTGGTCTCGAAATGTTGTGTGAAATATGAAAGCCTCGGCTGTTATATTTCAAAAACATTTCTCGACCTCGGAGGTTATTGTGCAACATTCACGAAAACTCTTACTTTATTTCTCAATCAACTAGAGAATGCGAAGATTTCAATTAATGAAGTAAACAGATGTGACAGTGCTTTATTTACATGTATTTTATTTGTTTATTTTGTTTTCTTAGACTCCAACTAATATGCTATAACAATTTAACATTCATTATTTCATGTATGCGGTATAAACATCGCCTCCCTATTAATTAGGTTGAAGCGATTTTCTACATGAATAGTCGTGTGTTGCACAGATTGGTCGTCGAAACATATATTACATATACATTATATAAATGACACTTGATATAAGCGGATCTTCAGACGACTGAACATTAACACTGCTTAAAAATTAAATTCAAAGTCCCTGTCATTTAGCAATAATAATATGGGTAAATTCCATTGATTATGGTAGCGCAATTCCTACTCAGATCAAAAACCAGAGGGTGGTATCTATAGAACACAAATGATGTTGTATCATGGTGCAGTTTTATTTTTTTTAATACCTTAGCGCTATATTCTTGTTTACCATGGCGCTCAGACAAATATTTAATCCAACAATTCCGGACTGTCGTGGTGGAACCCCTTGAGAGATGAAGTTTTTCCGGTTTTTTTTTTCGATTACGACAAAGAGCGGGTATGATCGGTAAGCAAAGGATGCTTACTCCTTCTAGGCACCTGATCCTGCCTCTATCTTTTTGGAAGTCCGTGTTGCTCAGGTTTGAATTTGTATTTCGTTTTATGGATTTTTGAGATGGTTGATAGTTTAATATTGTCATTTTTACATTCATGTATTCATGAAATTGTGGAACCTTTCATAATTTTGGACACACGATCTGATCAACTTAAAGAACAGATGGTACTCATTATGTAAGCGTAAAATTAGTTATATAAGAAATACAGAATACATGTAGATGTGTCATACAATGTCCTCCCCCCCACAAAAACAAAACTATATCCCTTATTTTATTTTTTGTCCCTTTTAAAATTTACTCAACCTAAACATAGGTATGTATAAATGAAGCAGGTAATAAAAGAAAGTAGGTAGATGTACATAGATTATGAATAAAGTGTTTTTAGCTAACGCCTGTACTAAATATAGCATGTCCTTTAACTACAGGAAATAAGATTGGATTTAAGAACAAGGTTTTCATTCATTCCCTTAACTTTTTCGACACAAACAGACTATTAGCAACTTTATATATTCCTTTATAAGAGCTGTACATGTATTTGTCAATAGGAACCTTTAACGTGAGTTGAAATCGATCTCCATATAAACAAGAACTGGTATGCAATTTACGAAACTAATATGAACTGGGGTTTTTCAATCTCATTTCCCTTTTTATGTTTTTTTTCCTGTTTAAATTCTAGAGTCGGATGCATTAACGCCGAAAGAAGTAGTATTTCATAGAAATACAATTTTTGTCCCTAAAATATGTATTTATGTATGACTAATCGTGATTTCTCTGATTTAGAAATATATATCTGTATGTAAATGGTGTAAAATTTATTTTTAGGTGTCGTGATTTTATTGATATTATACTTAGGTATTTTTCAGGAAGATGGAAGGTATATATCAAGTAATGAATGGAGTTTATGTTACTTGACATACCGGCTGCTTGTTTAGGTTTTGGAAATTTTCTTAATTTTTCTTTTAGGTTGCCAACATTTTTATTAATACATGTTACATAAATTAATCGATTAATTTCTTGGGAAAAAGTAGCAATATGAATTGGGATTTTCTTTTGATCATATTTTACCATTTAAATACACGTAGGATATCACAAAAGTATTTCTAATCAGAAAACAATAAAACAATTAACAAGTTTTAATTTCATTTATTGATTGTTAGGCTTTTGTCATATTGCATTTTGGCGTTAATTTTATAATAAAGGTAAGCCTCTTTGATACAAATGTCCAGTAAAATGAGTATTTATAAATATTTACAGTACAAATCATTCAGGAAATAAATAATCATCAGTTTTATATGCATACTATGCTTAGTAAATTTTTTAGAGAAAGTAGCTCTATATATAAAAAAATAAAGTTGTACATTTTTTATCTGAAGCATCGTCACCTCAAAGATTGTGTTCACCATATTTATTTTAATGTTGTACAGAGGTTGCAGATTTCTTTTTTCAAATGAAGTTGTCGAATTGCAAAACATTAGAAAGAATAAAAAAACAATGACAATTAATAAACATATTGTATCATGATTTGTCGTAATTACAATTTTTTATCAAAAAGGTTACCCCCACTTAGTATTAATCATAAAATAAGTTTTACGTGATGTTTTTAATCAGGGAAATGAATTTTAATTTCATAATCTTCAAGTGCCATTGGAAGTGTTTACGTCTAGGTTTCTCTTCTTTTAAAACAAACAAGTCTTTTTTTATGTACCAACTCCACCTAATAATTAGTACACTCTTTTATCCATGTCCAATAATTAGAATATTTTCCTGCATTTTCGTTAAGAGGACTGAATACTCTACAAATGGCAATGACCGTATAACGAAGTCTCACAAAAAAAACAACACAAAAACTTCATCCACATGAAATAAGTTGAATGAAATCAATAAAAAATATAAGAAAAGATGATGTAAATATGATTTTTGTACATTAGCTTATGCTTTAAAGGCCCTTTCTGGCAATGCATTGATTGTAGGTTAACCATATATCATAAGATTGCTAATTAATTTGAATTTTTTGTTTTACATGTAGATGTGTGAAAACTTCCATTTTGTTGTATGTACATTTTGTACTCGATGTTACCTTTACCACAAGAGAGGAATCAAGTATATTATAACACTAAGAAATGAAATGGCATGTCATTTTTTGAAGTAGTCAAAGCAAGACTGAAACATATATATTCTAAAAAACGATAAACAAAGGAAAAAGAAACAGAAGAAAGTCATTAGCATATTAGCTTTTTTTTGCAGACAAAACAAATCTTAAAAAACTTACGATACACTCTATCAAAATATCCATAGATAAATGGATTAACAATGTGGTTTATTATGGAGGAACGACGTAACAGCATGATAACATTTAATGTTACAATGTCCATTGAATACCAATAATGAAACGGATCACCAGTTGCTAAAAGAATAACTATAAAAGTTGGAAGGTATGAAAGCAGATAAAAAATGATTATGGTGATAAACATGTATGTAAAATTATTCCTAACCTTTATATTATTTTCATATCTGCTTAAAGACGTACATTTTTTTGATCGCTTGGTTTGCGATGATGGCTTGATATTTTGATCATTTTTTCCGCCATCTTTTTGACTCTCGTTTTCAGGGTTTTTATCCAATTCCCATTCGTTTCTAAAGTCTAACTCTTTTTCGGAAAATTTTGTAGAAACTGTCAATGGTTCAGAATTGACCGTCTCAGATTCATCCACAGAAAATGATGGTTTTGTTTTAAGACCATCTCTAGGTTGATTTGCATTTTGGGGTTTTTTCCTGAATCTAGTATAAATCTGGTATCCTATTGGAACATACAATGCGGCTGTGATACCTGCATTCAAAAATGTAACACAAATTTCAAAGAAAATATATACCATCTTAAGAATGTGTGTTGTACCGCTGAAGTCTCGCAACTCGCACATCACAACTGTTATGTTTCTTTTTAAGCAGGAAACATTTTGGTATCGGTAACCTGCAAAGTATATTACAGGACTTGTATTAATTATAACAAAAAGAAGACATCCGAAAACAGCACATTTTTTCCTGAAGACCGTCATCTGTTTTCCTGTTGGGCGACAAATTTTCAGATATCTGCTGATCGAAATCAGCAACAATATGGATGCAGACCAAGATGTCGTGACCCATGAAAAATAATGTAGGAGTTGGCACAACACCTCATTGTAAAAGTCCACGTAAAAGTAATTTATCGTTATACCCAAACAAGCTAAACACACACATGACATCAAATCTGCCACCGCCAGGTGTGGTATGAAAAACCGCTCCTCCGTCTGGGGCATCTTGAATCTGTACAGATATAGTACTTGGCCATTTCCAATGATACCGACACAGAAAAAAACACTTATTATTGCTGTATTGAACAACAAGTTGTTTGCAAAATGATCATTGCAGTCGCTTATGCTATTGCTAGAGTTAAAATCCATTATGTCGTGCGTTTGTTGAACAGGGGTTGTTCGTTATGAATAAGTGTGAGCATGTTTTTGTACAAGAAGGAAGTTTAGTCAAATTACAAGGAAGAAAAAGAAATTACAAGGAAGAGAGTTTTTTTAAAAACAGAGGCCTTGTTCATCCACAGATGTATAATGCCTTCTGTAACTTTTTATTTGATTTATCGTGTTTATTTCATTTTCTTCTACTTCTTTTTTGAAATATTTACATTTGCTACTATATTTCCTTACATGAACCTCTAGAATAGCAGAAACGTTCTATTCTGTGTAAACTTTTTAATAACGTCAAAATGGTTATTGCATGCGCGCTTATTGTTCGACGGTTGTATATCTATATCGTAAAGATATAAACACGCAAATGTTAATAATTCTAAACGATTTGTTTTTCTCAAACCTAAATAAAAGTAATAAACAACAATGCTAAATAGTTCGCCGTGATATGAACTTGTTTGGTACGTGATTAAATAATTTGAGAAGCCCTTCGTACACTCTAAAACGACATTATTTTAAAACCATTATTTTTTTCATATTAGCACATATTATGTATTACAACGCGGCGCAGCCAATACCGTTTTCGGTTATGCTATAAGACACGCACATTTTGTGTCACTCAACTTTTATGAACTTATTTGCCATTATATAAGGGTTCAAAATTTATTTGTAATGTTAATACTTAAAACGTATCTTCAGGAAAGGATAAAGTTATTGCTAAATTAATTAAACATAATACAATATTTTAAAAACTATACAATCCCCGATTTAGTTTTTAAAATATTCTTAAAATGATAATTACATTATAATAATCCTAATAATTCATAGAGCATGGTCGAGCAAAACGAACTTTATTTCAAGATCTGCAATTTAGTTAACTGCATGAATGTTAAATGAATGGTGGACGGAAAAAGTTGACTGAATGGTGAAGATACGTCATTCAATAAAATATTTAGTTATGTTTCACTCACTTTTTAGTTGACCGAATGGAAGTAGGTTATCATATGAATAGACTTTATATGTGATTTTTGGGAGGGTATAAAAAATGCATTTCCTAAGCAGACGCAAAATAATTCAGATCCGTGGTATTTTTGTGCAATTATGATGATGAGCTCTTCGATGTTACATGTGTACATGGAATATGCTGCAACATCCTACTTTTAATTACGTTGCAGTTGGAAGAGCTTGGAATATGACATTACTTTGCATGTGTTTTCTTAATTCAAATATGCAAAAAATGTTAGCAATTGATTACACTTAATATTTAGGATTTTTTCCTAAAACTAAACTCTTTTCATTTGTTGGTATATTTGAAAGATCCATCAAATAAATTATGATCATAAGCTTAAAAGATATGGACCTTTTGATGTGGTCACTGCATGTCAATAGGCTCACGCCCTTATCACTGAGTATGCATACAAATTAGAGTAATAAAAAAACCCAGTCAATGTACACTTTGTATACCTTTCTTGAAAATGGTTGGGTAAATATAGACTTCATGTATATGGTAACTGTCTTTAAACAAAAGCTTTATTTTGGCAAAGGTTAGCCTCACCACTAGTACGTTTTCCTTCCCTAGATATTGCCGACATTTCCATATAGTTAATATCTATATATATATATATATATATATATATATATATATATATATATATATATATATATAAATGTTTTCAGTAGACGATAACACAATAATCCATTTCTTTCAAATTTAATCCAGAGCGCTTTCGCCTGATCGGCTCTTCAGTGGATTCCAAATTATAACAGAAATAACAAACGTTGACGTCGTTATTATGACGTCATAAAGTAGACAACGTCATGAACAGTGTAAACAATATTTGGAGATGGCGGCAAATATTTTTTACAAACACATGTAAACA
Organism: Magallana hongkongensis; assembly: GCA_015776775.1. NCBI lineage: Eukaryota > Metazoa > Mollusca > Bivalvia > Ostreida > Ostreidae > Magallana > Magallana hongkongensis. The sequence goes on from VIAA01000025.1 coordinate 174,272, forward strand.
TAATAAAATATGTACAAATGATATTGTTTTAAAATAAGAGGTTATTGAAATGAAAACTAAATAAAGTCAATGCAGAATAAATAATGGAATTATCGATTAAGTTTAGGTTTAAATTTTTTTATGAAATATTGTTCTTTTGCAAGTCGCAGCTGATCACTTTCCTCGCGGACTTTGTAAAATGGAAAAATTTCAAACCGGCCTCTCCCGCACATATCAAAATGTTCACTACACGGAGTGTTACGAACAGAAGGATCCCTTATCTGCTGCTTATGTACCCTCACACGGTCGGCTAGTTTGGTCCCTGTTTGGCCAATGTAATCTCTCCGCATCCATTACAGGTCATGCAATAAATGATGTTTTTAGATTTGCAGTTCATATTAGAATTGACTTTGAAAACTGTACCGTTTTTAAATGAAATTGTTTGTCCTGTCTGAATATAGGCGCAAGTCCCACATCGAGAATCCTCGCATTTTGAAACCCGAAAAATTTCTTTAGTCGAAGTAAATTTGGCTCTTGTAAGAAGTTTTTTAAGGTAAGGGGGTTGTCGTCTAGATCTGCTGTAGATAAGATTTTTTTCCCTTATAATATCCTTTAGAATTTTTGACTGATGTAAAATCGGTAAACAATGCCTCGTGGTATCGAAAATATTATGATTTCTAGGATTGTAGGTTACGACAAACGGGATCTCTGTGGAACTGTTTCCGGGTGTTTTCTCCCTGTTGAATTTTCGTAGTTCAGAAATAGGTACTTGTTTTGCATTTCGTATGGCTTCAGCCACAAGACCGTCGGGGTATTTTTGTCTACAAAGAAATGTTTTGAGTTCCTCCAATCTTTTGTTCCTTCTTTCTTCATTTGAAACTATTGTGCATATCCTTCTGGCCATATTAAATGGAATGTTGCGTTTCGTATGAGCAGGATGACATAAATTAAAAAGAAGGTACTGGTGACTGTCTGTTCTAAAGACTAATTAACCTGATTGATATCATTCTAAAACCACTATGTAATACAATACCCAGTTTTATCCGAGACGATATGGACTTTCTAAATCATTTACCAAAAACCGTGGAAAACAACACCACTTTAGTAAGCTTTGATGTCACTAGTCTCTATACGAACATTCCGCATAACTTAGGTCTAGAAGCAATTTCTTTCTGGATGGACAAGCAAGGTCACCAAATTGACCAAAGATTTCCAAAAGAGTTTATATTGGAAGGATTACAACTCATTCTTGAAAACAATCATTTCTTTTTTGACGATAAATACTATTTACAAATCAAAGGAACGGCAATGGGCACTAAAGTTGCACCAACATATGCAACCTTGGTATTAGGCTTTCTTGAGGAAAAAATGTATGCTGAAACCCATGAAATATTTGGAGATGATTTTGCAAATTACATAAAAAATCAATGGAAGCGTTACCTGGACGACTGTTTTATTTTTTGGAACAGATCACGCGACGATTTATTAAATTTTCACAAGTTACTCAATGATCTGCATGAAAACATTCAATTCACGATCGAAACCAATGAGAAAGAGCTCCCCTTCTTGGACGTATTAATAATTAAGGAAAATACCAATATTTCTACCGATTTATTTTACAAGAAAACAGACAGTCACCAGTACCTTCTTTTTAATTCATGTCATCCTGCTCATACGAAACGCAACATTCCATTTAATATGTCCAGAAGGATATGCACAATACTGTGGAATCATTAATTTTCGTGGGGGCCAATTTTCGTGGATTGCTTAAATTTTACAGCTTCGTGGGGACATAATTTCGTGTATTCTCTCAAACCTACAGAGAAAATATGACTTTATTACCCGAATTTATTAATTCGTGGAGAATGTTAATTCGTTGATGAGAGGTACCCACGAATTCCACGAAAATTGAGCCACCACGAAATCTAATGATTCCACAGTAGTTTCAAATGAAGAAAGAAGGAACAAAAGATTAAAGGAACTCAAAACATTTCTTTGTAGACAAAAATACCCCGACGGTCTTGTGGCTGAAGCCATACGAAATGCAAAACAAGTACCTATTTCTGAACTACGAAAATTCAACAGGGAGAAAACACCCGGAAACAGTTCCACAGAGATCCCGTTTGTCGTAACCTACAATCCTAGAAATCATAATATTTTCGATACCACGAGGCATTGTTTACCGATTTTACATCAGTCAAAAATTCTAAAGGATATTATAAGGGAAAAAAATCTTATCTACAGCAGACGACAACCCCCTAACCTTAAAAAACTTCTTACAAGAGCCAAATTTACTTCGACTAAAGAAATTTTTCGGGTTTCAAAATGCGAGGATTCTCGATGTGGGACTTGCGCCTATATTCAGACAGGACAAACAATTTCATTTAAAAACGGTACAGTTTTCAAAGTCAATTCTAATATGAACTGCAAATCTAAAAACATCATTTATTGCATGACCTGTAATGGATGCGGAGAAAATTACATTGGCCAAACAGGGACCAAACTAGCCGACCGTGTGAGGGTACATAAGCAGCAGATAAGGGATCCTTCTGTTCGTAACACTCCGTGTAGTGAACATTTTGATATGTGCGGGAGAGGCCGGTTTGAAATTTTTCCATTTTACAAAGTCCGCGAGGAAAGTGATCAGCTGCGACTTGCAAAAGAACAATATTTCATAAAAAAATTTAAACCTAAACTTAATCGATAATTCCATTATTTATTCTGCATTGACTTTATTTAGCTTTCATTTCAATAACCTCTTATTTTAAAACAATATCATTTGTACATATTTTATTATGTTTACATGTGTTTGTAAAAAATATTTGCCGCCATCTCCAAATATTGTTTACACTGTTCATGACGTTGTCTACTTTATGACGTCATAATAACGACGTCAACGTTTGTTATTTCTGTTATAATTTGAAATCCACTGAAGAGCCGATCAGGCGAAAGCGCTCTCGATTAAATTTGAAAGAAATGGATTATTGTGTTATCGTCTACTGAAAACATTTTTCTATATCGTTACCTATACCAAGGACTTATTCGTTTATATATATATATATATATATATATATATATATATATATATATATATATATATATATTTATATATATATATATATATATATATATATATATATATATATATATATATATATATATATATATATATATATATATATATATATATATATATATTATACAAATACACTTTTGTCTACCCATAGGTATCGTGATTTATTCCCTTTATACATGATTCCTTAATTCTACAAACTAGGACATTAATATTTGTGTACAACAAATGCTGTGACATGACTCATATCCCCTGGAGTGATACTCAAAACTAATGAAAAGGGAAATATTACACTGGGTTTTACACGGATGTTGATCACACATGTACATTATCAATGTTTTATGACTGACTCAATATCCCACTAGAGCATTTAAAAAACAAAATTATGGAATTTTTATTAAAGTTATTCATATTTTTCGAGCAATTATAATCTTAACTTAAGACATGCAAATAAAAACTAGGAAATAGATTCTTGTCATTTCTAAGAAGACAAAATTCTCAAGATTGATTTTATGATTGCCATGTATCATTTTTGTGTTGTTATTCAGCTGTTGAAATTCACTTGCTGTCCTGTCTGTTAAAACAACATACTAATATATAGCAAGCTTTGTCCCCTCTTTTCTTTATAAAAGCGTTTGTTTTGTATGCGCATGACTACTCGAATTTCTTTATTTGACTTTTTTTCGATGTATTCTTTATCTAAGTTTGTTTTATTAAAAACCTCCTTTTCAAATTCAAATTTAATGTTAACTTTGTTTATTTGTATCTTCTAAATACTTTTTAAAAAATTGAATGTGTTGATTATGTAATTATGTCGTCTTTGATAAAACTTAAGCTACAAAGAGAACACAAACAATAAGAAGTGTGCAGGTTAAGGTCTGACTTCTAGGTAGTTGTAGTAAAATTGTACATGTATAGAAGAATAAGGCTCTTCTTTCCACGCAACATATTGTTAGACAGTTTATCAATAGACAAACTTCTATTTCTTTACATGAATATCACAAAATCAGACACACAGAAAGATGTTAATAAAACTGGTATGTGTTCCTTTGTTTGCTATTAAATAAGCACTCATTATAGAAAAAACCTTCATATTTTTTCCTTCAAAGATTACTTTTTTGGTACTAGCATCAGCTTTTTTGGAATTTGCCAAAGGTCCTTTAATATCCCGTCAATGCTACAACTTAATTTTATCTTTGAAAGAGAAGGCATAGATTAATATTTATATAAAGATGAGAAAAACTGAAATGCAGATATTTATACCAGCACTGTGGAATCATTAGATTTCGTGGTGGCTCAATTTTCGTGGGTACCTCTCATCCACGAAATAACATCCTCCACGAATAGATAGATTAGGGTATTTAAGTCATATTTCCGTTTGTAGATATATAAGAATACACGAAATTACGTCTCCACGAACCAGTAAAATTCAAGCAATCCACGAAAATTGGCCCCCACGAAATTTAGTGATTCCACAGTATGTATCCAACAGCGCATAGGAACACAGATACAAGGAAACATCTGTCAATCTGGTTCACTAAGCGTCTGTTTTTATGACTTTTAGTGTTTACATCCTGTATTTGATCAATATAGAACAAGTGAAAAGCAATCTCCTGCGAGAAAATGAAAGTTCAACAGCTTGTAATTTTTCATAAATTATCAAAAATCGAATTCCAAGTTGCAATGTATATGCACATCTCTAATATATATACAACTGCAAAACATCAACTTCCTATCTTGAGAGCTGTAGAAGGAGTTTTTTTCTGTACAATAGGGGTACCCTATATGCAATACTCTGCGAGAACATGACGAAGCTCAGCAGCTTGTATTTTTAAAAAAATAATCAGAAATCAAAATATATGTACAATTAATCTGCAAAACATCAACTGTACTATCTTAAAACCTTTAAGAGGAGTGAAAATATGGACATAAATATAATATGATTCAATAGTTTTGACTTACTTTTGATGTTTACTGAAAAAACTAAAAAAAAAATCTTCTTTTTTTTTTTAAATTACTTCTCCGTCATTTATATATAAAAATTTAAAATAGAGATATTTACATATATGTAACCACAGTATTATCGTTACAATAAATTCTAAAATTTCTTTCGCCAATCTTGTTATGTAAATGTCTCCAGAAATCAAAATCCAAGTACTATGCACAACTCTAATATATGTACAATTAATCTGCAAAACATCAACTGTACTATCTTAAAAACTTTAAGAGGAGTTATCTGTTCAATAGGGGTTTCCTTTGGAAAATCCGGTTAAAAATATTTCTAAACTTAGCCTATCTTTTTATAAATGCCTTAACTCCTAACAGTTAAGATTTCAAACTTTATTAAAAGTGAAAATATGGACATAAATATATATATATGATTCAATGGTTTTGACTTACTTTAGACGTCTACTGAAAAAACTATAAAAAAAATCTTTTTTTTTAAAATAACTTCTCTGTCATTTATATATAAAAATTTAAAATAGAGACATTTACATATATGTAACCACAGCATTATCGTTACAATAAATTCTAAAAAAAATTCTTTCGCCAATCTTGTTATGTAAAAGTCTCCAGAAATCAAAATCCAAGTACTATGCACAACTCTAATATATGTACAATTTATCTGCAAAACATCAACTGTACTATCTTAAAAAACTTTAAGAGGAGTAGGGGTTTCCTGTGGAAAATCCGGTTAAAAATATTCTAAACTTAGCCTATCTTTTTATAAATGTCTTAACTCCTAACAGTTAAGATTTCATATTTTATTAAAAGTGAAAAATATGGACATAAATATATATATATATATATATATATATATATATATATATATATATATATATATATATATATATATATATATATATATATATGATTCAATGGTTTTGACTTACTTTAGACGTCTACTGAAAAAACTAAAAAAAAAAAATTTTTTTTTAAATTACTTCTCCGTCATTTATATATAAAAATTTAAAATAGAGATATTTACATATATGTAACCACAGTATTATCGTTACAATAAATTCTAATATTTCTTTCGAAAATCTTGTTATGTAAATGTCTCCGATTATGATCCCTATTCTGTGCTTTTACGATTTATTTTATTTTGCCATTTTTAGACATTTTGATATATTTTTGTAAAAAAATTATGATTCTACGAAAGCCCATTGAGCTCATTTTCGTAGGTAAAAAAAATATTTTTTTCGCGAATAAACGCGAAAGTTTCGCGATTAAACGCGTAAGTTTCGCAAATAAACGCGAAACTTTCGCGATATAACGCGTTACTTTCGCGAATAAACGCGTAACTTTCGCGAATAAACGCGTAACTCGTAACTTTCGCGAATAAACGCGTAACTTTCGCGAATAAACGCGTAACTTTCGCGAATAAACGCGAAACTTTCGCGAATAAACGCGAAACTTTCGCGATATAACGCGTTACTTTCACGAATAAACGCGAAACTTTCGGGAATAAACGCAAAACTTTCGCGATTAAACGCGAAACTTAAATATAAATATTGTTATTTCATAGAAAAAACCCTATGAAGAATAATTACTGAAAACAAATATATTAATATAAATAAAGCAAAATAATATTATATAAAGATGTAAATGAATTAGATTTAACCTTATACAAATTAACATAAATTCAAACGTAGGAAATCTTTAAAATCTTAGTACTGATTTTCAAAGAACATACTGCATCGTGCTTCTCACATTGTAATGGGTGCTGTATTATTGAAAATGGGGCAGCAACATATTTTAATTATAACCATTTTAATTCGAATTAAACGTTTAATTAGGTATCATTTTAGAATTTAAAGGATATCATTGTTTAAAACGTTATGATATATATTATATCGCTGCAAGATAACTTAACGTCTAGTTTTATATCAGAGAGATAAGTCAAGCTGTGAATTGAAATTTTCAAGCTTTTGTTCAAATCTAGATGACGTAAATTCGTCCTCCAAATTTATCACATATGTCATTTAAAAATTAATAGTAAGATTTAAAAGTTTTGTGACGGTTAAATTTATATCAATTTTATAAGAAAAAGATCATCAATGAATGCCTGTTCGAACACAGGGTCGGCGAACAACTGAAAATCGTAATATGATGCGCAAACTTATTATATACTTTGGACATAAAACATATAAAAATGTTATGATAAAGTTTTATCAGATTTATTAATATCTGTATGCCAAAAAGATAATTTTGTCTTCATAAATCAACGTAACACGGATATTATAATAATGATGAATAATAAGTATTTATTATATAAAACTTAAAATGTGTTTGTTTTCCATCGTTTTTCTTCATATGGGTTCTGTATGAAATGACAATATTTATAAAATAGTTTTGCATTAATTCGCGAAACTTACGCGTTTATTCGCGAAACTAACGCGTTTATTCGCGAAAGTTACGCGTTATAACGCGAAAGTTTCGTGTTTATTTGCGAAAGTTTCGCGTTATATCGCGAAAGTTACGCGTTTTATCGTGAAAGTTACGCGTTATATCGCGAAAGTTTCGCGTTATATCGCGAAAGTTTAACGTTTATTCGCGAAAGTAACGCGTTTATTCGCGAAAGTTTCGCGTTTATTCGCGAAAGTTACGCGTTTATTCGCGAAAGTTTCCGCGTTTATTCGCGAAAAAAATATTTTTTTTACCTACGAAAATGAGCTCAATGGGCTTTCGTATGATTCTAGTTACATCAACAAAAATTTTTAGAAAATAATTACGCATCAAAGACCATATTTACATGAAGTCAATGTAATTGTATCAACCGTTTCTGCAAACAAAACATTCCATGAAAAACTTACGATACACTCTATCGAAATATCCATAAATAAACGGATTTACAATGTGGTTTATTATGGATGAACGACGTAAAAGCATGATAACATTCAAAGTTAAAATATCCATGGTATACCAGTAATTGAATGGTTCGTCTGTTGCTAAAAGGATAACAATAAACGTAGGAAGGTACGATAACAGGTAAAAAATGATTATGGTTATAAACATATATGTAAAGTTATTTCTGACTTTGATGTTAGTCTCGTGTCTGCTTAACTGGGCAGACATTGTGTGCCGTTTGGTAGAATATCTTTTCTTAATAACTGTCTCTTTGTTGATTTGTATATCATCTGGTTGGTCATTGCTGCCCATTTCTAGATTTGAATCAGCGGGTTGGTTTAAATTTTCCATTTCGACGTTTTGAACGGTATTAAACTGGATTTCTATATTTAAATTTGAGGTTTCGTCCAGACAATTTGTAGCCATGGTCATAGGTTCATAGCTTTATCAATTGAGGCAGTCTGTTCAGCTCTAAGACTATGATTTGATTGATTTGAGGTAGTTGGCAGTTTTTTAAATCGCTTATATATTTGATATCCAATTGGAACGTAAAGCGAAGCTGTAAGTCCTGCGTTAAATAGTATAACACAAATTTCAAAGAATATATATATTACCTTCAGAGTATGCATCGTCCCATTGAATTCTCGTAACTCACACATCACTACTGTAACATTTGTGCCAAGACATGTAACATTTTGATGTCTGAAACCTCCAAAGTACGGTACTGAAGTGTGTTTATAATTGCAAAAAGAAGGCATCCATAAACAGCACATTTTTTCCAGAAAAGAGTCATCTGCTTTCCTGTTGGGCGACATATTTTCAGATATCTACTGATCGATATCATCAACAAAATAAACGCTGACCATGATGTCGTGACCCATGAAAAATAATCTAGTAGCTTGCATAACATTTCATTTGGAAAATTCGCGTAAAAGTTATTCATTGTTAAACCCAAACAAGCTAAACACACACATGACATCAAATCTGCCACAGCTAGATGTGGTATGAAAAATCGTTCCTCCGTCTGCGGCATCTTAAATTTGTACAAATATAGCACTTGACCATTTCCAATGATACCGACACAGAGAAACAAACTAACTACTGCAGTATTAAATAGCAAGTTGTTTGCAAAATGATCATTGCAGTCATCGATACTTATACTAGCGTTAAGATCCATTTTTTAGTGTAGTTGTGAAAAAAAATGATAAAATGAAAAATACATCATTTCTTATAAAGAGGAAGGAAGGAAACATATAAAAATAACCATACTTGAAAATGTCATGATCAACACAGATCAATGATGATTGGTAAAATATTTTTAGATGTTTTCATGCATACAACGCCACTATGCAAGTAAAATTTCCTCTCCAAAAAGGGATGTCAATTTACAATTACTTGAGTACTCGATAATCCCTTGGTCATACCAATGATCGATTAAAATTTTATTAGTTCATCGTTGTGACGGTATTTATACTAACCTTGACAAAAAAAACTTTTCATGTTTTATCTAAAAATAACCCAATCTTTATCTGTACTTTTGGTCTGTAATTTGTTGTTTGTTTCAGGAACTGATATCTAAGTTTTTTGAGATAGTTTTAAAACCGGCTGTCTATCTTATTTATAAATTAAATCTTAGTTTGAATATGTATACATGTTAATGAGAAGATGCATGTCTATGTGCATAATTTCATTGTTTTTTGTTAATGTGTACTATTAATTTTTGTCTTTGTTCTTTGTTCTAGATCCATCCATATCAGAAATTATATCACAGTGTTTGTTTTTTTTTACTGCCGATCGGCACGGGTGAATTATTAATCTAAATAAGACGCCATTTAATGGACTATATGTATATGATAAATGTATAGCTCAATAATGGGTAAAAGCATTTGCTTAATTGCAGATATCTAAATGAGACAAAGTATTTACAAAATTAAATACAATTAGTACTAACAATTGATTTTTTAAGATTTTTGAAAGATACATCGTATGTAAAATTAGTGGATTTTTTCTAAACACACGAGATGTAATGAAATATCAACTTGTACTCGACTATTGTTTGATTTAAGCCCACAATAATTAAATCATGACACCGCACTCCATACTCTTCCACACAGAATCATGTTTTCCTCAGCAATGTAAATCCGCTATGTGACGTTTTGCAGAATTTTGAAAGCATTTTATTTTTCAGAATTTTCCTCAACAGATGTCGTTTAACATGCTACATGTATCCTCCTCATTAATAGAACGGCTGATGCCAGTAAAATTTATATAATATTTTCCAGTTAATGAGACCACAAACTAAGGGATATCAAATGCAGCTTTCCGACACCTGGCCTCCAACAAGTCAAATACCGACCCTGTGAAAATTGTCTTTTCTTCATCTATACTATCCCAGTTTTTGTTATAAACATATGAACATTGAATTCGTTTTAGTTGTGTCATAACTAAAATATACCTTATCATCTAATGGAATAAATTTGATCCCCTATTTTGTAAATGCATATTATTGCAATATTGTCTGTTTGATCAGTTTTTGATTGTATTGTTCATAACACCAATTTTTAAAAAGGTATTCAATCATGCAATAATTAGTTATCGATAGGTCAGCGTATATCAAAGATATGTATTACAAGTATCCATTTTTTGCCACTAAGGTCTATGAAAGTCAGGATTGCTAGGTTGCTTAAGATCCATATTCATGTATTTGAATAGTTGACATCAATGTACATGTCAACGAGTGAGTAAACATGCTTCTCAAATAAAAGCCAAGAGGAAACTACCCAAGCTTTGTATAAAACATCAACTATGTAAAACACATTTGATTTAAAAGTGCAAAGAGTGTAGCTTTATTAATAGTTTACAAATAGAAAATCATGTGCAGTTACTCAGCGTTTCTTACAGTCATACACATAATTTAAATCAATAACGTTCTCCACTTTTCATTTTTGCTTAATACAGAACTGCATAAAAATCAAAGCTTATTATAATGTTAAACAAAAGAAGCAATGCAAATGTACATATTATTTAAAACTGGTTTTGCACATATCATCAAAATAATGACCAAAGTGTATTTAAAATGTGTGTAAAACACGTCCTCATGTTTATGTAATCATATCGCTAATGCAAATATGTTCAAGATTACTCTTCATATGTCAATTCATATCGTTTGATTTATCGAATAAGATAAGCAAAACACTTGTTTCATCAAAATTACAAACTTTTAAAACTAAAACAATCCACATAAACATCATTGCATATTAATGAAAACGCTTGAAGAATTCATCTATGTAAAATAATCTAAGGAAAACCAAAAGTACATGTAGCAAAGATATAAAAATAGCCATGACTAAATTGCTTGATTTAGCGATAGTACAAACATTCGTACACCAGATTTGCAATACTACAATAAAATCATAGTTAAATAGTTTATTGTAAGTATTTTCAAACTTTTTCTTCTTTTGAATATTACACTTTTATCTGGTAACAATACTTAACAGAGGCCTTTAAAAGTAACTAAATAACATCTCGTTAAACAATTAAATATTTATCTGACAAGTTGTAAGCCCAAGAAAATCAAACAAAATGACAAACAGCAGCATAAAATAAAGGTATATTGTGTCACCCTGATTACAGCTTAACATGTTAAATACGTCATCATAGTTTAACACACAAAATATATAATTTTGTTTTTGTTATTTTGTTTTCATAAAGTCCACATTGATGAATAAAATTACACTTCATAAACTATCTTCACATCTGTGATTTGTTTATTTGCGACTACGGACAGTTCTGTGGATTTTTTTCCAAACTTCCACATGCGTGAAGTGTCAAGATGCTGTCTGGTATTTTCTCGACGTCTTCTCGTCCAAACGTTTTCAAATCAACCTCACGGTATACTGGATTTTCCAAATGGACCATAAGTGATTCGCTCAAACTTAAAAAGACAAGCATTCAAAGGTAAGAATTATTACTGGTGCAATGAAACTGTGTAAGTCAAGTGAACATATTGGTCACACACACAATTGAACAAACTGTGTGGATGAATTTATTTCTAGATCTTCAATACAACTTCTTCTGAAACACTGAGACAAAGACAACGTATTACTATATTTAGAATTCTACAAACAATTCGATGCAAATTATTCTGAACAAAGGTTTAGTAATTCTTTAGCAAATCAAAATTATCCTTTGAGATCATTTTAAACGTCATACAATACAACGTGTGATCAGAACAGTCAGATATTAGATATGCGTGTAGCAAGAAAAGAGACATCCATTAAAACATGAAGAGCTGAGCAATGAATTTGGGCTTGAAGTTTAATTACAGGACATGTTTTCTCACTTATGCACACACTTTTATATTTACATGTATGTACCTGTATTGGAAGGAAACGATGTCTCCTTCGCCACAATTCAGGCTGAATATGATACACTCCATCAGTTGTTCTAAAAGTATCTCTAATTTCTCCATAGAAAGTTCGTTGAGATAACTGTCAAGTTCAAGGACACTGTTTTCCGGCAGGGACTCCTGTATGGAACTGTTCATGCTGTCAAATGCTTCCTGGTTTTAAACAATAAAGTCGTGATTTTAGAAATCTGTATTACAAATAGTTTCCCACAACACCTCTATTATTATACATTATTGATTTCAGGTAAAACCATGTTTCATTATTCAATCAAATCAAATATCAATTTTAAGTAGAACATGTCACATTAAAGATGTTGACAATGCATAAATTCATTGTAATTTTGAACATATTTTAACCTTTTCACTGTAATGAAGTCGCTTTGTCTTTTCATGAAACAACAAGAACCATAGTGACTGCACGTGGGACAGTTTGCAGCATTGGGATGCCTGTAAAAACCAAATAATTATTAATAATTTCGTATATAGATATGGGAAAAAAGGATTCTAGTGAGTAATTTACAAGTAACAACCTTGGAACTTGGGAGTGTTTTCATCTGTAATGTTTCCACCATAAAAGAGTTTAACAGAACCTCTCCAGAGGCATGGACGGATAGTAAAAAGTTCACCACCACATCAATGTTTCCAATTGTCACATACAACTCTGGTAGATCTGCAAACTCTTCAGCTATCTGACTTTGAACTGCCTTATTCAACGCTTCCTAAAAATAAGTATAAAAAAAAGGTTTTGATATTTTTTCTCTCTTTCAATATACACTTAAGATTTACAATTTCACCGATAGATAGATAGATAGATAGAAGATAGATAGATAGATAGATAGATAGATAGATAGATAGATAGATAGATAGATAGATAGATAGATAGATGTCGATAAAACATTCAAATTGTATCATCTCAAACCTGTAGGATTTTGGTTACAAGAGTGTTAAATTTCATGGAGACAGATGTGTCCGCTTTGTATGACATCAGTGGAAACTGTTACAGAAAATAGTAAATTTGACAGCATGATATCAGCTACTGGAAAGAGTTTCTTAATTGCATTTTATGGGGAAACTTTATACTAGTGCAATTTGCACCTTTACTTCAAAGTGACAGACAGCATGGTCAAGAATTCATTCTTGCAATTTGTACAAGGATATCTAATTGGTTTTTTGATAGTCCACTTCTGTAGCTATAGTACTTGTAATATTTTTCTAATATAATTCATTTGTTGTTTCGAAAGAGGGAAGATATGTAATTGTTGTTCTTATCATTTTTTTTTATTTTCGGTGCTTTACATTTTTTAATTTAATGACATTGTAAGTATATATAACTAGATTTTACACTTAAGGAGATTTACAGTTGTTTATCCTTTAGTGTTTGATATGGCATTTCTTTCTGTTATAAAAATTAACAGACAAAGCACAGAAAAAGCATGACATTGTATGATGAATTAAAACCAATTCATGAAATTTATTAATCATACCACAAAGCAACTCATTATACGACAAATTATTCTCATTGATTTCTAAGCAACCTTTAAATTTTTTATCGTGAAACGAAAACCTGGTCATGCAAACTCTTAAATATCAAACATGGTCTCCTTCATTTCTCATTTCATTAAGCTATATTAATAACATTAACCAAATTGTTTTACTAGTAAACTTAATTTCAGTTCATCATCGAGATTCGTAATATTAGAAAGATATCGATAAACATGCATATTAACAGTCAACTTACTTCTTTGATGGTGTCGATAAGAGGTTTTCCAAACAAAAATTGATCTTGAAGAACAGCTTGTATGTTTTCAAAATCATACTCTAACTTTGTACTCTCTTCTTGCATATACGTGTAATTACAGTTGGCGATAATAACTGGGAAAATATCGGCTTCTCTGTTGAAACTTATCAATTGCATGGCTGTTACGCTTTTCATCGTAACTGTTTTCTCTATGGAAAATCTGGGGGAAAATACAACAATCTAGCAAACTTTTACCTTTCAAATTATATTTGATATTTTGTTGATACGTGTTAAAAGTACATATAAGAATACGATTGTAATAAAAAATATTTTAAACACTAACCTTGGATCAATGCTTTGACCACAGGCTGTGACAAATTCATTCTGTTTCCCAATCAAAAATTCCAAAAGTATCCGAGAACAAGCTCCAACTCCCCGGATGTCCGGCAGTACAGCTCGAATATTTGTAGATTCTATACTGATATCTCTTCCAAGGAATCTTTTCATTTCATCGTTTGCATCAAAAATTGATATCAACATGTATCTGAGGGCATTCCAAACTTCGCAGAATGAGGTAAAACCTGCAGCAACGATTTTTTGTGCTGGATCTGAAATAACAATAATCATGTGTGAATTTTTCTTAGTTTAAACTATAATAAATTTACTCAATTTTAGTACAGAAACTTTTATTTTTTCACAGCCTCGAAATAATAAAAAAAAACTTATTAATATTATGTTCTCCTTTAAGTACAGTAGAACTTGTCTAATCCGGCGGAGGGCGGTTTTGAAAAATTTGGCCGGATTATGCAATATCCGGTGGAGAACATTGTTGTAACTTAATATATAGTATTTAATGCAGAAGCGTTAGCTCTTGATCGTCTATTCTTGCAAAATGTTTAATTCTTCTGAAATATGTTAGACCTCCTTGGTCGTGATTACGGTGCAGGTTTTCATTTTCTATTTGGAAACCAATATTTGCATAACGGAATACGTACGATGGAAATACTTTTCAATCAAATTATCGTAATTGATGAATTTTCAAACACCCGATAAACCTGAGAAGTCCGATACGAGACAAGTGCATGAATCACCGGAAATTGTTAAACAAACATTGACCACGCGACAAGTCAACAGTTGCCTGATTACATAATGGCGAGAACTGTTTTGATGCAAGGAATAATAGATAAACATACGGGAATTTAAATATAAAACGGGAATAAACAGGAAATTATCAAAGAATGGAGCATTTTGACAAAATCTGACTCTGTAAGTGTAACCATACAGCGCACATTACAAACAACATCGGCAGTCTTACTTCCACGGTATCCAGAATAATGGCCTGAAAAAAATGAGGTGAAGTATAATACACAGTCCCACTTAAGATGTAATTCTGGCAGAAAAAAATGCGTATTTATATATAACAAGACCTAAAGGTATCAACTGAAATGAGTTGCTAGTTTGGACTTTATTCACAGTGCAACGAAGGAAAATTGATCGATAATTGAGCAGTAACCATCCCGCATAAGGCTGATCGAAAAGTGGCCGGATTACGGGAGATTTCTCTAAGTAATAATAAGTAGCTGGTTCTTTCATTGCGACCGGTTTACAGAATAGACAAGATCCGGATCGCACAACAATTTTCAAACAGAAAATGATAAGAAAATGTCAAGGGACTGAATAATTTCACCGGATTAGACAACATGCCGGAATGCACAACATCCGGATTCAACAAGTTTTACTGTATACATCTTTGAACATTTAATCAAGTGGGGCACAATGAAAATGTCTTTGAATTATACATTATATAAAATATATTGTTTGTAATACATGATATTATTACCGTTTCTGAACTGGTTTACGCAATCCTGTAGTGTCATTGTTTCTGTTTCCTCTCGCGTTATTTGTTTTCCATACTTTGTTATTAGAATTCTTAGCATTTGAAGAATGTTTGGTATATGCCTTAAATGACGAAGGTGACATTCCTGTAAAACAATAATGAATGTTATAAACATTATCTGTTGAAATAATTAATTAAATTTCATGCTAACAATTTTGAATACTTTAATCATATATAAAGATCAGAAGAAACTAAATGCAAGAATGATTACCTGCTGTAAAAATTTCTCTAAGACGAAGTATGGATTTCGGAATAACTCATTGTTTTTCATTACATAGAACTCCTGTACGAAGTGCTCGAATGTGACTTTTGTTCTGTGTTGCCAAACATGAGGTGATGATTGTAGGTTGGAGGTGGAAAACCCACTGCCAGAGTCCACGACCTTTTTGAACACTGCTTCGCAATATGGGATCAGATCCTTAAAGAGGATGATAACGTGAAAAACAAACCAAGTTAATTTTTCATTGAGTCATACTATCATTAAATAAAACTCGAATAAAGAAAAAAAAATGCTGTACTAAAAAAATTGTAAGCCGGTTTTCAAAATTAATTTCATCATACTACTTAAACATAAAATCTATGTTTCAAAGATAAATCTTCATATATAATCGCAGAATTTTTTTTATTTTTCAATTTAACCAAATTTAAATAAAATACCCATGCTCCGGTCATTGGACAAAATTTCTTCACACTTCTCAAAAAGTTCTTGACGTTCCTAAAAATCACAAAAAAGTAAGCGAAATATTTATGTCTTTATAGATAAACTTGATATTAACAAATGATTTGGATTTTTTATAATTGATTGTTTGGTGTTTTCCTACATCTTTATCTGACTAATAATTAGAAACAAAACTTTTGTGGTTTTTAACATACCTGCAATAAACGAGAGAGAAATTTCCTATCAATGGCAGTTTCCCATGCTGATCTTCCCTCTTTTGAAAACCAATCGTACTGATTCAGTACAGTAACCCTTCGCGTAATTCCTATTGAACAAAAAAAGTTTATAAATAATATTTTCATTTTGTTTGTGACCCAGGTCACAATAAATGATGACCCATGTCATCTCTGGGAAATATAGTGCCTCAGACAAAAATGATAATTTTCCTAAAATTTTTGCAAATTTTGACATGGAAATGGATAATTTGAAGAAATCAAACAATAATTTATAATTTGAACTATCATTTAGCTATGATTTTAATTCAATATGAAGTTGAAAACATGTAGTGACTATAAAAGTAAAATCTAAGTCAAAATTCAAAATCTCTTGCTTTACTGGTGGCTTCAAAGGCCAGTACATAATGCACATAGCAACAGATGTTACAAAATTTTGGAGTAATCAAATTATAATGCAAATAAATAAAATTATAGTAATGTCATCTTTCCAAAACTTTGCATACAAATAGATAAACATTTAATGTCTCATTTAAAAGTAAAACAAGTAGGGGTCACATCTCAAAAATTTGAAATATAGCATGAAATAAGCTAATTTTAGGCCAAAATTTTCTTAACGTGTATGAAATATAAGCTGAATATGCCAAAATATATCGATAGAAATATCAAAATATTGCTTAACATCGTTATTGTAAAACATTAAGAATATGTCGTCATACACAAACTATCTAGAAGTTTGGTCTGCGCTGAAAATTAAGAAGCTATAGTAACAGTACTCTAAAACTATTAAGTTATGAAAATTGTTCATTTCCTTCTTGAAAACCTTTCGCCACAAAATATAGTTCCTTACTTAACTTTGTAAAAATGTAATTTTTGTTAATCAATTTCATTCAATAAAGTTTATTTGGCATGGTAAAATAAGAATATTTTACTAGAAATAATATGTTATGCATAATTCTCAGACTACAGGTGACCCAAAATGGCTACCGAAAACCTAAGGAGCGAACCTCTTTAAGAAAAACCTCTAAAACTGAGGCGTCATACCCTACAAATAAGAATTGAATACCCTAAAATCACTCACAAACACTATATACTAAAACAAAATTATTTTCATATTTAATTAATCTATCGGAAAAGATTAACTTCTTCACAATTTTTACGATAATTCTGTCGTCTAAATACGATTAAATACTGAATCTTCCATACAAAAAACAAAAAAACATCAGTTATAAAAGTTTTGTTATGATTATATTTTTTCTTGAGTATGTGTTAATTTAAGATTGTTCAGTTAATAAAGTAGAATGATTATTCTCTGTGTACAGATTTATACAAAAAAAGTTACATACAGCAGTATACTTAATTTATGTATTAAAGAATGAGAGTGTGATATATTTACCAGCATAGCTCGTATCCTCTTCCAAAAACGAGTGTATCGTTGAATGCAGGAACATGAATATATCATCCAGACTCCTATCCAGAGAAACTTGCAGGGTGTCTATATCTTTGTTTAAATGTGCCCACAGGAAATCGGATACCGTAAAAGTTGGAATAGCGGGTTGAATAAGTTGATACACATCCTAAGTTAGAGGAAAAAAATGTTTACAGAAAAATGTATAGAACGAGCACTCGACAAATTGATTGACTACTTCATTTAAATAATTACATCTGAATGTCCATTTGCCCCAATAAGCATTGCCATATGCGTGAGTAGACGAAGAAGAATGTTAGAAGAAGGCGATAATGTCCTTTCGGATATTGCTTGTGTGCTTCGTCCTTCTGCTGATCCCAAGATGTGCCCTGGTTTGCTAAAATCAGCTCTGTAAAGTTACATACAATCATGTTATAATCATCATTGCAGTATCAAGTTGATGACTATACTTATTTTACTTAATTTAACACTTTCTATAGTAAAGGGTTGATTAATCTGGGTGTTGCTCCAAGATTCAGTAGAATGAGTATATATTCTAAAATGTATCAATTATCTTTGCATCATAAAACTATGTTTTGCTCCTATACTCTTTTAAAAGAAATACATTGGATTTATATTTTTCCCCTTTTTTTTTAAACGTAATATATTACGCCGAAAATAACGTAGGTTACTTTATTGTTAAACCCTTCACAACATTAACACTATTATTCATGCTTAATTTTTAAAATATACTTGTGAAAAAACATTATCTGGTGTATCCCATGTTACCATACCGTATAAACTTCTAGAATATCTTTCACTATATAGATATACAGGCAATACGAAATACATGACATTGCCTGTTTGATCTCCAACTGTTGTTCCCTTAAATGAATGGGATTTTCACATTGATACGGTTACTTTAATTTTATTTCGGTCTTTTATTACTATAGTTTTTCCCAAGTCATCTAATTTGTTTTTGTAACTCCCATGTCATTGAATACCAAATCACAAGTTCTTTAGCGAAGATCTATTTTATTTTTTTCATTTACGTACCAAAAAGTTATTGAAAGGAATTATCATAGACTCAACAAAACTTCTAAATGTACACCCAGTATAATGTATTTGTAACCTACATGAAATAATCACATCTATCTGTTTTGACATCAGGGTGACTTATTTCCACCTGAATTTCAAATAGTTAAGAACGATGCATTGACCTTTACCTCTGCAATGCAGATAATATTGCAAACGACTCTTAGTGCTTTCTCAATGATCATTTTGGCCATGGTAAGTGTTTTCGTTTTTAAACTATCACAAAAGACTAATGCCAATTACAAAAATGCCAATCATATAAAGCGACGCGCAGATAAAATACCAATTTAATGTTTGACATTTCGTTACTAGTAGTTAATTTTAACCGTTGTTGTCTTAATTTATTTGTTGCATGGTTCCCTTACAATCACTGCAAATTTCCATTTAATTTCCCGTGGTATATAATTGATGCCTGCACGGGTTTCTTTGAATGGAAAGTGTTAATTCATTCATCATTGGACACTAGAGACGTAAGAGCTTGCAAAAACGTAAGTTTTAGACGTGTAAGACGTATAATGATAGCCATTTTTCATATGATGTATAACAGATTTATTTTTAAGTTATAGATAGATTTAGAAAATTTAATTGTGATTTATTGTTATTAACTGTACAAATGCAATGAATGAAAAAAAAGAAAGTTAAATTTTCATTCTGTTTCTTTTAATCCACATACAAAAACGTGAATATTTCTCAGAACACTGTTAACTGTTTATCTAATTACTGTCCTTACCAATCAAACACTGAATCAAAAGAAATTCATGTCGGCAAATTGTACATTATAAATACACCCCCAAAAAAATTAATTGTTCACACTGATAAATAGAACAGTTTTGACATTGCGCCAACTCAACCAATCTAGTAAAATATTTACCATTTTTACACAAGTATTTTCAAAAATTGTTCTTTTCCTAGCGCACGTCTCTTTTTTCTTGTGACTTCATAAAATAAATAATGTCGCTTGTCTACACAATAACAGACAGCCTTCTTGCACATATTTTTTTCTTCTAAAAATGCTGAACTAATCCTTAAAATATTTAAGTTATGATAGAAACTAATTTCTAGAAAAATGTTTCAAACATTTAAAAATTGTTGATACAGTTTTTTACCCGTTATGAAAACTGTAAATAATTTCAAGTTTTCAAAGAGTGTTTTCCTTTTTTTGCATTCACGTCAACGCAGTTAATTATTTCATCTTTAATATTTTTCAATTTTAAAAAAAATCTTAAGCAAATATTAAAAGTACAGCTTCTTCAGTTATCAAAATCTTTTCATTACCCTGTATCTTTTGCATTGTCGTCCCTTATTCTTGATTCGCCTCCAATTTGTGCTTTACAGTGGTAACATCGTCCGACTTGAGTTGGATTTCCACACTTAATGAATAGTCGTAAATGTAGTTTACATTAACAAAACAAAATGTAATAAACAATTGAAAAGCAGTTAACATATTGCATAAACTTGTACAGTTATACTTTTTACATATGATCGAACTTTTTCAGACGATCCCGTCTTTTCTTCAAAATATTATTATACTTAATAAATCCTAAATCAGTTCATAAACTGGTTTTATAAAAATAAAAATTTTCAGCAAAAGCAAATTCCTTTGAAACGCAATACTTACATCCCCAACAGCATAAGGGTGACCATTTGGACATCCTGAAAAAACATTAAACACATACAAACGTTGTTGATGAAAAGAATACTACACAATAAAAGATTGACACTTACGGTACCACGTGACTGTATGGTGGACCTTATTAGCAATTTCTTCCATTCTCTGGAGTTCAGTTTTAATTTCTCCCGACAAAACCTCTTCTGGCATCGTTGGTAAAAATGAGTCCTTAGATTTAAAAAAAACATCTTAATTAAAAGTAGAAGTTTATTTAAAGAAAAAAACAAAAGTGGAATGCTTGTTTGATAACATATATACATCTAAACTAGGCTGTATCTTACAAAAAGCCCAATGGCCTTCAGGCCGACCCGAGTATTTTGGCGCAGGGATTAATCTCATATATGTATTTAATTCTTATTCTACAGCATTTTGTGCAGAGTTTTATAATCTTAGTAAATATGCAAAGAACTCCTAGATTTGAAGCATTTAAATCAGTCTATATTTAGGAATTACTAATCCCCCAAACACATGGACAAATGAATGTATTTCACGAATTAGGTAAAAGGCGTTATAAATATTATACCCAAAATGTTTATAGTATATTCCACTACTGAGTTCATTAGGAAAACTGGTGAGTAAACATTGCTAGCAAGATTGAATTCTGTACTGGAAAAGTGCTTGCCAGGCAAATTAACTTTATATTTAATTTATACTTTATACTTAAGAATGTATTCACTTTAATGTTCTAATTTTAATGACGTTATACATAAATGAATGTAATACATGCATACTTGACAAAAAATGCTTATCTTTAAAAAAGGAATGAAATCAATAAAAGTGTAAATTGGTTGAACAGTTTCAGGTATCTAAAGTGTGAAGCGGTATACATTTTAAACCATTAGAGTATTTTTCTTGTATATCCTAAATTCATATGAATATTTTTCAATTGTTTCTACTTAAATAATACTTATGATAAAAAAAAAAAAGCTGTTCTCATGAATAATTGTATGTAATATGTAATCGTGGATTGATATAGTTTAGAGCTAAATTAGTTTGACACCAGCAAAAACGTCTACACAAATATGAACTTTTTAAAATCCATTTAGCCAATGAAAGGATTTCTTGACAAGTTCATAACAACATGAGAAAATGTCTCTAGAAAGAACTTTAATTTCTAATTTGATAATAAGATTGTAGCGCGATGACATTATGGAGTTAAATCACACGAAGTTTATGTGCAGGTATCAGTATGATGAGCAAATTAAAGCACAGT
Source organism: Magallana hongkongensis (assembly GCA_015776775.1). NCBI lineage: Eukaryota > Metazoa > Mollusca > Bivalvia > Ostreida > Ostreidae > Magallana > Magallana hongkongensis. Next base: position 196,494 of record VIAA01000025.1, read on the forward strand.
TAGGGCTTAAAACTTGAAATTCGATTTTATAATTATAAATGTATATGATAATATGTTGACTTAATTACCGCTCAGTGATAACCAAATTCAAAAAAAAAATATAGGAATATTGTTTAAAATGCCTTTTTTCAATGAATCAACTTTTTTAAAGATCATCAAGTCTATATGAACAATACTGCACGAGATTTACAAATAGCATGCTATTAATCAAAACCTTTTGGTTACAAATATCAAAGCAATCGTTCGATAATAATTCAATCATAAAAACTGGTAAAATTGATAGTATACAGGTACTGCTATTGCCTATTCATCGTTATATGCGGTGCCGTTTTTGCTGGTGTCGTAAATTATTTCGTATTTACTAGTTCTATAACTATTTAGACTGTTTTTTTTCATTAAATGAAGTATATGCAAAAATTTCACTGTAAACAATTAGATTTTTAAGACTATATACTCTATTATGAATACTAAGTAAACGACATACCGGTACCTACAGGTGGCAGTTCGAGTTTGCGTGGTTTATTAAAAAAAAACTCGGAAGCAAAAATATCCGTAGCGAAACACTTTAAGGGGCCCCCCTCATGCACAATATTTGAACGATAAACTGGTAATTAGACCTTGTTGGCTTCATCCCAATAACGGTAGATACAATCTTAAAGATTTACCATATGCCCATTAAATCAAAAACAAATTCAACAATTTGTGATTTACATTGTTTACAATTTTTTACAAAGTGAAATTAGTGTCGCTTTTCTAAAAGGTATGTTGATGTACTCCCAATGTGTACTTTAAAAGATGTTTCCACAGTCCGTTTACTTGGTTTGAAATTAAACGCATTTAGATTTTTTTTTCAAATATTATTTCAAAGTGCGTTGCTACAGGTACAGAGCTATATTCATTTTTTTTCGAAAAAATATATTTTTTTAAGAAAGAAAGAAAGAAAGAAAAACAACATATCAATATATTTGTCATCTTATATTATGATAATCAAAAATTTGTTGACATTACCTTCAATGAAATTGGATTGGTCGCTAGAAGAACTAAGGGTTGTAACAGCTCATTTGAAGGCAAAGTTTTCAGAACCAACAAAAAGTGAAGAAGTAAAACGACTATTCCCTGCCCCCTGATATCACGGTGATATTGAATCTGCAGTTGTTTGCAAAAATGTGCGAACGAGTCTCCAAGTACATTATCCAGATATTTCTACAAAAATGAAAACTTTCATTCAATGGTACCTTAATGATAGATAAAAGCATACAGAGGCGATCATAAAATTTGCAAAATTGACTAAAGATTGACAGATTTCTAGATACAAATAGAGCAAATATTTTTGATTATATATTCTGGAAATATCTAAATAGATTATTTTATTTCACATTTTCAAAAAATAAAATATATAAAGAAAATACAGTTATGTTTTCATATACTTGTACTGTTTGCAAGTTTTTTCTTGCAAACTCCTTTTTGAGAGCCTCAACAAACTGTTTAGGTAGTGGTTCGACGTCGCAAAACAGTTCCCTGACTTTTATTTCTTTTAAAAGCGCTAGGAGATAAAATATCTGCACAGATGCTGACCTCTCTGTAATCTGAAAGTTCAATTCAAATCAAATATGAAATTTAATTTAATAAAATTTTGGAAAATTATAGAAAATAACCTATTTATTGAGGGGTCATATTCTATTTCTAAAAACATACCTTTAAACTAAGTCGGTTGTTCTTTACCAACAACAATTTTGCAACATCATCTCGTATTTCCTTGTATGTGTTTCCAAGGACAACACAGTAGTCTGGGCATTCTTGCATTCTCTTTTAAAACAAATATTTACCATCTCAAAAAAGAAATCCAGTTATCAATCATGATGAAAGTAAAAACACTTTGCAAATAAAATAATTATGAAATCTATGATAATTTATTTAACACCCCAAATTTATTTAATCTGAAAAAAGACAAAATTCGTACGCAGACAGAAAATGTGCTTTATTACATAATATGCTTATTGTTATATTTATATTTTCAAGATGAACTTGATAACTACTTACTTCATTTACTCTTCCTTCTGTAGGAAACAACCATTGAACGTTCGATTTCAAGAGTAGCTGATACAAATCTAATCCATATGATCGACAAATATGGGTTAGAAGATAGATTCTACAACAGTAATAAAACAGTTTTTAAAAAATCCACATATACTTAACAATTAGACAATTACAGCGAAACATTTTAAAACGGCATTGACCTTATGTGATTTATAGAGAGATCACAGAGCACAGTTGTCAATTGAAAAATTTCTTCATAAACAGAGCCATTTGATTCAGGTTTTACTGAGTAGCACTCTTTCAGATACTTCGCAGTGGTCTGTAAGCAATATCTCGCAGTTGCAACATTTCGAAGTTTTTCAATGACAGCAGTACAGTTTTCCAAGTTTTCTATTACAGTGGAAAGTAATTCCCTCACAAACGTAGCTTCTTTTTCACGATCTTGATTCAAATTAGCTGCCTGTTCCACGAGAGAATCCTGCAAAACAAATTGAATGGGATTTATCGATGCCTAAAAAACCCTTGATTATGATACTTAATTTAAAATATCGAGAAATATCTGTATGAACATGCATTTACCTCAAAGCACTGCATTAACAAAAGGCACAACTCTATTTCATGATTTTTGTTCTGAACTTGTAACACGGTATCAGTTTCTCTCAAGAATTCCTCAAGATGTTGAAAAACAGCTTTCTCGCTAAAATGATAACATCAATGCATGCTTTTGATATCCAGTAAACAAATATTTAGTAGCAATTCGTTGTCTTAGAGTGCCAATTAAAGCATGAAAATGAAATGGAATTCTTAGTTAAATGTACAGGGTCAATAGGTTTCAAAGGCTTTGTTAAAGAATCGATCTCAAAGAGAGGTTTCAATTCGTGATCTATTTTTTCTTCAACAATAATTTTATCTAGAACTATTAAAAGAAGTTATCTTACCTTTGCTACAAACTGTGTTACAACCGATAAACAGTTTTGGAAAAGTTTATGTACACGTGAAAAAAAAGATAAAAAAGTAAAACTTTAAATATTACACAGGACAAGCTTTACCTTGTCCTGATCAGCAGTTGTAACAAAAATGATCTGAACACTGGAGTGGTATCGACCACTGTTTCAAATATAGTCATCTGCCTTGTTCGTATAATCGTCATATTGAGTTGTGGTATTGTTTTCTTGTGTATAACAAGCTGAAGAAGATGCCGCATTACTTCGTCTGATGGTGGAGTTGAGTTTTCAAAGCACAATTGTGAAACAACTTGCATGTAAAATTTATTACATCTCTCTTGATAATCATTGAAAAGTTTCATTTGTTCTCTGCAATAAACCAACATTACAGTGTTATTAAATTTGATCAGAGTTTTAAAGAGTAAATTACAATTATTCATTGTTCGACTACAGTTATTGTCGAGATCAAAGAGATGCCGCGGACATTATTCTCCAAAATACCACGGACGTCATCAGTAAATATCAGATCAGAAATACCTTATTTGTCTCGCATTGATAATGAAAGTACAACTTCAAATGGTAACTTTTTTTAAAACTATGTCAATTTCACGTGTTAGTTCCAGTCAAAACGATGTGTATTGCCTCAAATGTTTATTTTTTTATTTTTAAGAGATAAATGCGGCTGTACCTAGGACTTCCCTAGCACTTTTTCACTGCGTGTTTTACATAAAATATATAACGCGTAGTAGTAATAATCGTATTAAATTGCCCTTAAAATATTAGGAATATGATTCAAAGATATTTTATAAATAGGTTAAGAGTATTAAATTCCAAAGAAAAATGCATTCTGTCGTCGGCATGTGATTCTTTTGATTGATACACATGTAAACATTACTAACGAAACCGTTGCACGGAACAGCCGTCTCTATAGGAGAAACGATCTGTAGAAATACTGGGCTGTTAGAAGGGCTGTCAGTAGAAAAGAATTAATGTTCTTTTTATCGTAAATGTTGCAGGATACCCTACTCGGTCTCGAGATGTTGTTTGAAATATAAAAGCGTCGGCTAACGCCTCGGCTTTTATATTTCAAAACAACCTTACTCGACCTCGGAGGTTATACTGCAACATTCACGAAATCTCGTACAGTGTACTTTATTTCTTAATTACATTACTTTGTTATCATTTTGATTTAAATGTAAAATTTCATACTTTTGTTTTTCTGGTGTTTCCTTTTCATCAAAGTTTTCTGGAATGCTTTGTGAGCATCTGTTAACTGGACACAACTTCTCAGCATCTGTCGTTTGAACTATGATACTGAAACACTCTTCTCTGCAGATTCTATGTCCACATGGCAATAAGACAGGAGGGGAAGAATCGAAGTGTTTGTCACAGCTAACACATTTTCCAAATTTACTACAATATATTCATGCATTCAGAATAATATTGACAAAATAACGTATTTTAATTAAAACAAACACTGAAATTAAGCAACTTTGCTTGTATAATTTATCAATATGTCAAATCAGTATTATCTTTTCTGAATCTATTAAATTGTGTATGTCAAGTTACATAAATGGCATATATGTATATACTCCTTTCATCAGAAAAGCTATCATGTATTGGAAACATCCGTGTGTTTTTTCCTAATCAACGAATTCGAAAGAAACAGGATCTAATTTACCCTAAAAACTCTGTCATGGCTTTAAGATTTGATGCTTTTAAAAATTTCTCCAATTTCTCCAAAGAAGGTTTTTCCTTGAAGTTGCTGTTGTCTCCCATTATCTGCAAAAAATGTTTTGGTTGAATTTCTTTTCGAATCTAAGAATCTTAAAAATACGTGAATATCAACCATCAGTTCTCAATCATGAAAATTACCTTCCACAATATTTTGCATGTCTGAGCCATCAGCTTTTCCCTAGTTGTGTTAATGCAAAGGTTTTGTATAAATAACTTCAAAACCACAATTTTGGTCCACCTTGATCTGAAAAAACGCAATGTTTCTCTTACTAATAGATCTATACCATATTCTTAATCTTACAATATCTATTTATTATGCGTATGGCTGACTCCTATTTAGTTCTGTAGGTCATAATGTCTGCCTAATTTGTTTTTATTTCAATAATACATGCAAGTGTTCATTTCTCTCTTCATCTTTAATGGGAAAAAAGTGTTATAAATAAAGTCAATTAACACAGAGAAAAATGGAAATTATTCTCACCTGATAGCAAGCATTAATCTTCCTCTGGCCGATGTTTTATCGTAATCCGCGTGTAAGAGACGCTCTATTACTGGTCTGTATTTTTGCACATTTTCAATCCACTGGTGCTGTCCATCTGGTGTGTCTATAGATGTTTCATTAGGTTCCATGACTTCCAGTAAATATTTCACGGCTGTGATGTCCAGTTCCTGTTTATACAAGGAATTATATAACTACATTAACCATAACTAATTCAAGTAGTCATCTTTAAAACTAATTACATATCCATCATATTATACAACGATTTGAAAGAGAATACCGGTATACGTTTAATTAATTCACTAGTGTTTTTTAAAACGATTATCGTATGAGAAGTACATTCACAGAGGTTTATATATATATATATATATATATATATATATATATATATATATATATATATATATATATATATATATGATAGCAATTCAAAGGTCACTAACATTTAATATGAAAAATCACTGCTCATTGATAAACGATCCAGAAATGTATTAGACTGATTTGAAAATTTAATAAGTGAAATAGGAATAGGAAAACTATATTTATTACTTCAAAAATATAAAGTATTTGTATAATTAAAAGAAAACATGTCAGGACAATAACATGTACCTGTTAGTTTTACGGAAGCGAATGTGATCTTAAATGTCTTAAGATTATAACCATTTAATGCCATCAACTAATATCCAATCATCTCTACAAGTTATTCAAAATATTTAGCAATGGTCAAGTTGAACACTAAAAGAAAAGAGGATTACATTTCCAATGGCAGGACAAAATGTAAACATATTTTAACCTTGATGTCGCTTTCCACTTTTTGGTAAAACGATCCATCTCCTTGAGGCACAAAACACATCACTTCTGAGAAGATCTCTAGTTTTGGTTTGATATTTCTAAATGTTTTGTGTATGCAAAATACTCTGCTAGTAAAATTGTCTTCTTTGCCAGCCATATACTCCTCAAAACAGACATGGAGAAACTCACAAACTATCTATAAAATAGGAGAAATAAACAAACAAGTAAGACAAAGCTTAAAACAACAAATATTCATTGTGATATAATTCTTCATTAGAGACAGGATAGTCCATTTGTACCATTTCCTCCCTAGAACAGGATGCCTTGTGTGACATTTTCACAAAATCCGACATGTACAATCTTGTGGCCTCCTTCAGATTTTCTATGGCTAAATGTTCCAAAACAAAATGTCCTATCTCTGTTTCCTGGAACAATTCCTCTGCACTCTTTTCTATACCAAAACGATAGGTAACATTTATCATTTGTATATATCTTCTATGAATTTCTTCGAAAATATTATTTTTATCATAGTACGATTTTTGCTAATACGACAGGCATTTCTCAAATTTTATATTTTTTTTTTCAAATTAAAAAGTATGCAACTGCAATGTTCCGTGCACAACAAAAACAATTATTCAATAAAATGATATCATACGAACAATGTACTTTATCGGCAACAAATCAATAACAAAAGGAAATCGTTGATGTTTTAATTGGAAATTGTTAGATATAAAATACTTTACATATACCTATTGCGTTTTCTGATGTAACCAGAAGAAATTGTTCAACAGCCTCATATATAAGCCATGAAAAAGGAAAAGTCGCTGACGCCAAATGATTTGCACCGGTATTCATAACCTGCGGAACTTTGATTTTTATCAGAATTTCAACGTCAATTGAGCTGAATATTCCAAGCCAAAGATCTGTTAGCCACTGTACTTCACGATCAGAACTTTCCAGAATCGACAGATTGTTATTTGTATCCACAAAGGCAACAATTTTTGCAAGGAGAGGTGTCACTCTGTCCTCAATGATTCTTTGACAGCTTGCCCTGGAATATTTAAACACTTAATTTTTAACACGTATATTACTAATTTAATGTAAAGAACTATATATGATAAGAGTTAAATTTGGCCCCCATAATTCGCCATTTTCTAAGTGTTTCGGGTACAATAAAATGTTGACTTATTTTTTAAAAGAGTTGATATAAAATATATTTTTCATCTATTTATTTCATTTATTTGCATTCACTGGCAGTATATGACGTCAGAAGTGACGCCATTTCTATAATTCAATCAAAATCAGCCAAAAATTGACATTTTTCTTCTCTATTTACGAATGGGAAATATAGAGCGCATGCTTGAACAAGGAAACTTTTTTTGTCACTTATTAGTCTTTGCTAGATACATCTCTGATTAAAATATTTTTTTTGTTCAAGCTTGCGCTCTATGTTTTTGGAAGGAAAAACTGCTTGAAAACAAGCTGTTTTACGCTAAAAATGCAAAAATGGCGGGAAAGGGTTGTCTTTACAACGTCATATTTCTAAATTGTGGGCACTTGAACCAAAATGAATACTATGTTAACACATCACACACATATCTGTACTAAGAAAACAAAGAATTATAGTAAAATGATGATATTCATTTCAGGGGGCCATTTTAGGCCCATATCATAATTATATAGTCCTTTGTTGTAATCTTGTGGAAGAAATACATCAAATAAACAAACTGGTCATAGTCATGATCCAAGTTTATTGGTCAAGCTTAATTAGAGAATAATTTACAACATGTATAAGAATTAGTATTATACCTTAAAGTACCGGTTTTATTCACGCTGGTAGACATAGCTGCTTCACTTTGTATCCACGATTCGTTGTACAAAATTGAGTCGGCACTGTGCTTTGATAGTATTGTCACAATGTGTTTTATAAGACAGTATCCAAATCGTCCTAAATAATACAGTTTTAAAGCAAAGCAAGTTTAAATTTGTAATTGTGAATAATTATTATCTACAGAAAAAAACTATATATATTTCTCCATACAACCAAGAATTATTAAAACTGGTTTGAAATTATCTTTCAAATTAATTAACATATTTTTTCGTTTCCTTCAACACGTACATAGACATTACCGTTTATTTTGATTTTCTTTATATATTTTTTTATTAAATATGTTATGTTTATTAAGAATTTGGTTCGGGACATCCAATTCCATAGAAAAAAAATTGGCGTGCAGAAACCTTCCAAAAATAAGAGATTTATCTAGTTTTATACTGACAATGAACAGAATTGCTTTGAAATGAAACTCTTTCAAAGGGTTTTCACAATTATTGGGCATTACCTTCTGTCAATTGGTTACTTTTATTGAGTTCCTTGAAGATAAATTTTATTCGTTTTATGGACCTCTCTTGATTATCGTCAACTTCGGTTATACTCGCCAAAGCAGGATGTATACAGTTAAAAAGAACTGTTCTTAAATTCACATGGCGTTCCTTCAAAATGAAATCATATGTCTAAATTTATTATGAATCACCCTTCACACGTTTCTTAGCAATACAAAACATATCAAATAAAGTTTTGAAAGTATTTACAATCTAATAAGAAGTCATTAAACCATCCGATCAGACTATAAATAATTTTGCACATATCTAAAAATTAATGTTCGTGTATTGTGACACAGTTCTTTAATATATTATATTGGAAAATGGTAGTAATAAATCTGCTTAGTAGAAAGTTGCTGAAAAAATTGTTTATTGTTCTCGTGTAAGCAAAAAACTCATTAAAATGACATATCATAGAAATGAATATGTGATTTATTTGACATAATGGAATACAACCTGGTTTCAAGAACAACTCACACACATACTATTTGAAAATTGTTACATATAATGAGCTGAATATTTACATCTACCTGTAAATTTGCGACCATGGCCGATTCATATTCAGCTTCCTCTGAAAAATTTACTTCAGAGCAAAGACTCTCCTGTAGGATTGCGGATATTGACTTTGTCATAAGGTCTTGGATGCAAGGGAGTGAAGTCAACCTCAGCTCATCAATGTGAACAGAAGTCCAACGTCCTGTCTGATGATTGGAAAGAAAATCACAATTGCTGATACGTGTTAAAGCAGATTTGCAGTCTTAAAATAAATCAATAACCATTAATTCAAATTTTAAAACTTATCACATGTAGCTTTCAGTCAGTGTTTACCTGAAATCCGGAGAAAAAGGATTTACTGACTCTTGATAAATGCACTAAAAAGATTACGTAGAGATCTAGTTCGTTAGTTTGCAGCTCTCGTTGCACACAATATCTGGCACATTCAACCAAACTAGAATTTTCGTCTCCAGTGTCACACTGAATGAGCAACAGTTCTTTTCCTTTTTGCGAGATTTCTCTACAAAAATAATAGGAAAAACAATGGTAAAAAAAAAAATCAACAATTTTTCGGGACACCAAAAAAAATGCAAATCGTTGAGAATAAAGCTCTTTTTTCCAATCAGAATTATGATATAATTACAAAAGCTTCACACTATACAATATAATATTAGCTTAAAACATATAACCTGATCTGGTTAGAAAATTGCTGCTCTGTGTCAAATGCTTGCAATGAAAGAAGAGAAACCTTTCCCGATAAAAATGGTAATTTTCTTTCTATTACTTGTTTGTCAGTCTCTGACATAAGCTTTGAGTGTGTTGTGATCTGCAAAATGAAAACAAAATAGTATCTAAACTTAATACATGTATTGGTTTCACTTGTTATATGAAATAAATTGTTTAACCATTGAAACCTCTAATTAACTTCACAGATTACCGAATACCTGAATAAAATTTCCTCCAAATCCATCATGTTTCTTTCTAAACTGAAGAAAATCACATAAGCTCTCATGGCATTGGTCCTTGAAATATACTTGCATATATTGTTTTGCAAATATTTCCTGTTCTGTCTTGTTTAATCTGAGCACAGCGTCTGGAGTACATCCCCATAGGAGAATATGTTTTGCTGCCTCTAGGACTCTCTTAGAAAAAAAACATCAAAATCAAAATATTTTATACCTCTTAATCTTATCATCATTTGGTCGAACGAGATTACTAAATTGCTCATAGATCAAATAACCTAAAGACCACAATTTTTTTATAATTACATGTTTTACATCTCAAATTTTGGAGAAAAACGCCCTATCCAAAAAGGACTAAAGAAATTTTGTTGAGAGGTCAACTTTTTATCAATAAACACAAACATTCAAATACGCAAATTTAATGCAAACATGGCCATAGGTTCATTATGTCCCTTCTACACAGAGGGAGTGCTTCGAGGATTTACATTCAAAATATTATGAACTCGATTTAAAAACATTCTTACATGCTGTAAAGAGTCATTCTCCTCCATGCTGTTTTTGGAGCATATTTCCCAAGCTTTGAGTACTACTCCTGCTGCTGTGTCTTTATTGTAGCCAATGAAAACCTCCTCTATTCTAATAGTCTCGCTGAAATAAAAATATTCTCTTCATACTCCTATGCAGGGATATTAGTAAGTATGTATTTTTATTTTCAACAGTAATATGTTTAAGTGTGTTTATAGATGTGATCATTTATTTCGCGGATTATTATCCGTTTGGCTGCATATTTGATATACAATTACTTAGGCCTCCTTGTCTTTCCATTGAAAATAGCCTTCATTCTTGTTACACGACACAATCTAACGGATGTATGCTATATCTGAAACACGTTAAACTTTATACTTTGATTTAATGCTCAAACCTGTCAGCCACACTGGAAAATTCTCTGGCCCACTGCTCCAATTTGTGAGACAGTCTTAGTTGGACGTCTGTGAGCATTCCTTCTACAGTCAAGAAATGCTTTTCCATTCGATTGATAAGTGGAATTGGAAATTCTCTGTAGACAACTCTTTTTTCTGCTACAACCACTAGCCTAAAACATTATTTTAATGACACATAATTTTTTCCTGAGCTGTAAGAACGTACATGTCAGTCACTCTGTTTTCTTACATGGCCCTCTTAAATTAATGAATAGAACATTTTAAAACTCTCATGATTAATGTGTGTATTTCTTTTATTAAATGATATATTATGCATTTATAGGTTAAACCTTGAGTAACAAACATTTTCGAGAATGATATAGGTTAATGATCATCAGCAAAAAAAGCATAATTAAATCAAAGTACTGAAAGTACTGAAAAGCGCTAACCTAGCTTGGTTCTAAAGGAAATTTACTTTGTGCAAGCTTAGTTAGAAATGAGACTTATCGACATTTATTGAAAGTATCTAATGCCAGAAGGGTCTAAATGGCGTTTAAATTGTACTCATCCAAAATGTATCCTTATTTAATTTAATTTGGTTAAGAAAATTTGGTCGAAATTACGTTTCTTTTATATATACATGTATATTATGATTTATCATATACACTAAAGTTAATTTAAATCAAAGCTGAACACGACTTCTAAATGGACACCTGCCAGAATTTCATATCTGTACATGTACCTTGTGTGCAACGTGTTAAATGCGTTTGTTTGACAAATGTCTGCACTTGTATTGTCGTTATACGCGTGCATTTTCTTTATAAAGGTATTGCATTGACCATTATAATTGATGTTCTGAATCTTCTTCTGCATATGTACTGCATTTATCTGGTAAGTTGTTGCGTCTAAGTAACAAATGTAAGCGACGTAAAATATACGTCCACACAGATGAGATCTACTATGCAAAATTAAAGTGTTAAGTTTCTTATATATGTGCTATGAGGAAAGCGGCGAACACCAAGAACTATATGTGGCTATTTACAAGTCGTTTTGATTTTTCTACATTCCAGCTTCTGTTTATGCACTCACAAGATTAGCTTTTTTAAAAGCTAAGAAACTCAGCCACTGGAATATACATTTTAGGTGACAAGAGACTACACACTCTACATGTATAAAAATACAAGATATAAATATTTTGAATAATTAATATGCAGATGTACTGTGAGTGACATATATTTTTAAAACTGTATGCGAGGAGGCAAGTGTGTAGCAGTGTACACGTATACAATGCAGTTTGACCTAAAACTGACCAGTTTCATAACTTCTTCGAATTTCACTAACACGGACTGTCTAGTAAATCCTTACCAGATTTCCAATTTACGCAAGCGTATTTAATTGAAGTTTCACTATAACTTAATAAATCAGCCCGAAGGCTGACTATAATCACTGCGTAGCAGCCCCTGCATTGATGTACGTAAGCCCTGCACATTAAATTCACAATAGTCCGTGCAGTTATGTGCGTAAACCCATGAAACTGGTTCCCCAACCAGTTTCAATGATGTATATTTCTGCTAATAGGGGGCAGTTATTCGATGCACCGGAAGTAGAAGTCTAACGCCAATAAAGCGCTGAGCTATGCTTAGTGCTTTAAAAACGGATAACTAGGCTAACAAATTTTTGTCAAAGTGTCTATACATCTTCTGCGTTTTAAAATATGATTTAATTCCTTTCGTCGTTCTTTTTCTTACATGTACGTGATTACTATAATGTTAACCTCTTCAAACATATATGACAATATTGTTTTGGAAACAAAATAATCATTGATGTTTTCCTAATTTAACAAAGGATATGGCTCAAATGGGGAAAGTTTTAAATCAATGAAGCATTTTGGCAGAAAAGAGATCATTCCAAGCATTTTAGGGAATATAACGAGAGGTACATGTAAAGTAATGTATGTTTAACTTATCTACCTGAACTTTTTGTCCACCTTGCACTTCACTCTGTGGGTCCCAAGACCAAGATCTATGTATCTATCGGGGCCACTTTCCATATAATACTAAAATATATATTGATTGGGAACTATTATCAAAACTTAAAGTTTACTTTCATGAAATTAATAATAAATGTGAGCATTTTGGTACAAACAACTTGAAAATATATATTTACTATAACTGTTTGAGGTTATCAAAAATTTGTAAAACGATAACTTTGTTATACAAAATATATACAAATCAGAACATACTTGATTAAGAGCATCATATAGACTTTCATATAGGTTCTCTAAATTCAATAAGACAACCGTCTTTCCTGTTTCCATGAAAACCTTTATTCGGTTTATATTTCTGCAAATCTAAAGTCAAAGAATGAAAAAAGGAAGAATAAGTTCAATTATTATAGTATAATTTTCATTTTATAACAGAAGAATCATCATTACACTATTGGAAGACTATATTTAAGTTCAAAATATTACTAGAATACAAGGTTCTGTGCTATAGTCTGTCCCAAGATATTTATGCTGCATATTTGAACGATTTTTAATAAAAATACACATACCTGTGACTGAAGTACAATTAAAATCGATGAAAGGGAAAATTCCCAAGATAACTTCATTCACACATTATCATTTTTCCCCCGTAAAAATTCACAGGAACGAAAACAGATTTACTACGGAGATTTATAATGGGGAATGTTGACATCTTTTCTCCATTCGGAAATACTCGGGACCCCTCGCGCAATTTTTCAACGTTATCATCCGGCGTCTTCATCTCCTTGGCAATGGGAAAAACCTCGTAGACTTTTTATTTTTAGCCGTGTACTGATACCCGACAAGCTAGCGGGGGCGTTTCAAAGGGGAAAACTTGGGATTTTTTCATACTATTGAATGAACATCGTCTGAGCCAAGAGGTATTTATAAATATTGAATAATTTAAGAAAATATGCGGCAAAAATATCTTGGGACAGACTATAACAACAAATTACATATGTATGTTACTTAATGCATAGTAAAACTTTTTGGTTAAAAACATTCAAAATATTTACGCATTGTCTACAACAAATAACACAGGTATTGTGAGCTCACAAATGATACCCTCTGCAAAGAAAATATAATAACTTAAGTACCGGTTTTTCTCTATTGGAAAGTAATCTATGCATCATTTTCTTACAGTTACCTTGAACTTGCAAAAAAGAATAAAGCTCACATGTTTAGAGGTCTCAAGCAATTTCTGTGTCAAATTTTAATTTTAATCATTTTTTCATTACAAGATATGCCGCCCATGCAGGAATATGTGAAGTAGGAGTGTCCAATGTTTCTCTTTAAGAAATATATATAGCAGATATATAGATAATCTTTGTGTGAAATAAAGACTTCAAATATTTCTTCATAAGAAAGATATAGACCACACACGAATTTTACACTTTTTTTCTTGTGAAGTAAGAAATTTCAATGTTTCTCCTTAAGAAACATTTATAATAGACCGGATACACAAATTTTGCACTTTTCCTTCTGGGTACACACACTCATGTCATAAGCAATCTTTGTTTGAAGTTAGAAGTTCCAATGTTTCTCCATAAGACATACATGGACCGGACACGATTGCACAGACAGAGGAACGGATAGACAGACGGCCGGACAAGGTGATTCCTATATACCTCTAAACTTTGTTTGCATGGTGATATTATATAAATAGTGCCTGTTTGGGAGGGTAACAGTTGAAATTGACACCCCGAGAAAACCATTGTCAACCGACGCGAAGCGGAGGTTGACAATGGTTTTCGAGGGGTGTCAATTTCAACTGTTATCCTCCAAAACAGGCACTATTTATTTTGTTATACTGAATGTCTTAATTTTAAAGAAAAACTTCACTGCTTAACATGGGAATAACGTGAATTCTACGGCGAACCGTAGGCGCATAATTTTCGCGCATGTAACAATTTTTAATGTTACCCGTTGCTAAGTGCGTTGCTAACGCTGAGGGTAATAGAACGGATTATGAACTGCGTCTAAACCAATCAGATTTCAGTATTTAACATGAAAGTATAACAAAATAAAAAAGAGACATGAAGAGAGTTTGCTCTGAGAGAGAGAGAGAGAGAGAGAGAGAGAGAGAGAGAGAGAGAGAGATTATATACTTCGATGTATTCTTGGTCTCTTGGAAAACTTGAGCCGAATATAACGTGAGTGTTCTCTTCATTTCCCATCAGTTGATGAAGAAGATTTAATGCCCCATAGTTCTCAGTCAGCAGTAGAATGTACCTCGACTCTCTATGTAGCATACAGTTAAGAAATGTAAATAACAGTGAGCAAATCATAAAAGATTAATAGGTGGGAGGCTAATCATTACTTAAAGGTAGAATACTTTTGCAAGTTAATGATCATTACTTTTTGTTTTCTTCATATTGCAGGCATTCTCGCAGTAGTGCTGTATCCGTTTTAACACCGCTGGTTCTCTGGCTGAAAATTCATATAAAGCTTTCAATGAAAAATGCATGGCCCAAGTCTCTATAATAGTTAATGATATTCATTTTATCGTTTGAATAAGTAATCTCGTTACCGCCAAAGACTTATGATATTTGAAAATCACTTAAATTATCGAAGTTTTTTTAAGTCCCCGGGGTTTTTAGAAGCAAAAGTCAGCCTTTAACAAGTTGGATTATCCTTTTTTATAGCGGCTATACATTTCCATTGTAACTTGAATGGAAATCATTTGATAGTTTCAGATGCATTTTGAAAATTTTTAAAAGTTTACTTTTATAACGTGCAAAGAAATATGTTTTAATAATTTGTATAAATGTAAACTGTTCAATGCAATACCCGTTCTTGCAGAATGAACGGTAAAAACTCTCCAAACTCTTGAACAGGATCAAGACCTTCTAGCCCACCAAAGTTCCTTTTAATTGCAATGATTACTTCGTGCGGAGTAGGACTTCGACGATTTTCCACAGCAACAGCACAGATCATTTTTACTAGACTATTAATACAAAACTAGTTTAGATATGGCAATCTTTAAAAAGGGAGCTGTAAGGATAAACTAACAAATTCAAGTAAAATTAATAATCCTCAAGAACCTGTAAAAGTCTCTCAATCCAAAAAATTCTCTTGCTTTCAGAAGATTTTCTGAAGGAACATCATCAATGTTTCTAAACAGAGTGTCGCTATTGCAAGCCGTGTTAAAGACATGGAGATAAGCCTGTGCCAATCTCGGAATTAGATCTTCAATCAACAGATAAACATCGTCGTGTTCACATATTCCTCTACAAAAACAAGCGCAAAAATTATATGTTTATTCATTTTTATCATGTTGGTTACATTATTTATGTTTGAATATTCCTTAATGATTAATGAATTACCTAGCACTTTCAATTAGGTCCTGCTCATCAGGCACTTCTCTTTGAACCAAAATTCCACGATTCATTTTTGCTGGATCAAGAGCCCAATTTGATATTCCAATGAAAGAAACCTTGTAAAAGATTATAGATATTATTGCCATTTGCCATATCTCAAAAAAAAGTTTTACGGGTTTTTTTTCTGCAAATGTGTAAATTATGTTTCGATTATAAACCTTTTTATAATCCTCGTATTCTTCATCATCAGGACAACCATCCTCTAACAGTGGATGTAAAGCCTGGATGAAAAAAATAATTGTATGGTTGATGGCGAAAAAAGATATGCAGCAGGTTTTTTTCTCTTAATTTTTTTAGCAACAATAAAAAAGAAGCCAATACTTCAAGACACTAAAAATGTGCATGAGTTATGTTATACATTTTTTTTACAACAAACTATCAATAAGATAAACAGTGCTTCTACGTTTTTATAACTAAATATTTTCAACAGTAATAATTACATTATGCTAATAGAAGATTTAGTATTGCAAAAAGCCTAACGAAATAATGTAAGATATGTTTAACCTTCAATGGCATTCTTGGTGAATCCTCTGCTAGTCCTACTTCATCTAGAACAACAACAGATACAAACTTTTCCAAATCTTTGCTCTTCTGGAAAGAGCTAGCCTGATTAAATGTTTTTAAAATACCATCGGCAGTTGCAAGTGGGCTACATTGAAAGGAAATAAGCTGCACCTGTGAACAGTAATGATCAAATTAAAAATATACTATGCACTTTTATACTGGAATGTCTTTTTGTCATTTGAATACGGGCCATTTAATAAGTAATGAACTCTCTAATCTCTGCTTCATTAATGTTTGAAAATTTCCAATAATTTATAGTTATACGAGGGTTGTCCCAAAATAATGTAAACAAGACACATAATTTATAATCTGTTCACTGCAATTCCATTAGACTTCTATGTTTTCTTCAATGACCCTTTGGCAAACAATGCTGAAAAGTTCAAATCTGTACTTCATTTATTTCTAGAGAAAATGAATAATTAGTAACAACAAGTATTGTCAGGCGGCGCAATGAGCGACGTCGACAATTACCAGTTTTACGTTGTTCCTAAACCCTCCACATCGTTTACGATAACATTTACGTTTTATTTCCGAAAATGTCTTAGAAAAAATAATATCTTTAAACATGTACCCAACATGTACATTCAATATATATTTCTAGTTTTGTTTTTTTTTTTAAATATTTTTTTAAGTACAAACGATCTGTCGGCTCCAAACTTGTCCTGTATTACTTGTTGTCTAACGTCCGTCTTACCGAAATGTGTCGTTCAACATTTTGACGTCCATTGATATCGTTCGGGGTTTCTTTTTTCCACTTATGTCATCATACTTGTTCAAATATTTTGAATGTTGTTTAACTACTTATTCATAAAACGCATTTCTCATCGATTTTGTTAAATTCATTTACTTCTAAAGCCGCTTAGGATTTATTTCATGGTCTTTACAAAATTGTTTCAGTTAATGCTGCGCCGCCTTAAACGCTGACGTCATTTTATTACTAGTTAACTTTTCAACTTGTCACAAAACGCGCTATAAAATATTTAAAGGTTTTGTTATAGCCAAAACATTTTCTGAGTAAATGATAGAAGTATTATCAAATATCAGTGTATGTTTTATTTGATTTTTTTTTATTCGAAAAGTACTTTTCCGCCCAATTTTCAATTCATTATGTTGTTTTTAACTTTTTGTTTTAGACATTGCGCCGCATGTCGATTTTCTGATCTAACATGCTTTCATTTCACTAATTTAATCTCAAACAATATTCGATTTTAAAACATTATTTGAATGCAAATTTCTTGTACCCTTTGTGACACAAATTTCATCTTCCTTTGTCTTCGATTAACTGAATAACGCCACTTGTCTATGCTATTTTGGGACAACCCTCGTACTTGGCCTACCTGCTTAAGGCTTTTAAAAAGAGACGAATCTGAATCACGACCTTGCATGTTGTGGTCAAGAATTGTTTTGGACAGGGATTTCGAACTGCCGGGTTTTCCAACAAGGAATAATGGGATTCGAAGTTCGACACACACAACCATCATGAAGAAATTCTCTCTCAAAGCAAGATTTTTTGCAATGTTGTCATTTAATTTTAAATTCTGTAAAAAGGCCATCTGGCACCTGTTTTATGAAGCAAAAAAACATTAAAATGACACATAACTTTTATATGTTAGATTTAATTTTATGAACATTTTGTATACCTTGTTATCTCCCTTTTCATTTCTTCTGCTCCTCTTGAAAGTTCTAATGGCGAAGCAAAGTAATCTGTGATGTATTCTCTATACTCCTCTCTGGATTTTAATGATGAATGATAACAAACTCCTAGAGCCAGTAACAACGCTTTTGTCATTTTTGCATCTTGAGAAGCGCTGTAAGAAAAAAAAATACTTAGTTGAAATAATTTCATATATACATGTACACAATGTACACTTATTTCAGTAAAAAAAACCTAATATTTAGTTCTTATTGTCATCAACCAAAACCTTCAACGGAAAACGAATAATTATCCCCAACATTAATAATAATGCTTTGTTAAAAATATATGGGAGTGTTTTTTCAGAATATTTTAGTCTACCATTCGTAGCTAGTAAATGATGTTCTTAAATATTTACACTAGCCGCTGGCTGAATCATATCTTCCTCATCGTCCTGTTCTTCTAGTTCCACGTCATCCATGGCGTCAAAAATCTCCGTTTGATTGTACATCCAGCCAAACACTTTGAGTGTTCTTTCAACGTCTCTTAGACTCACAAAACTGCATTCATCCTATTAATAATCAAGATATGTCCAAACAAGATACAGTCAAATGTTAGTACTCAATATTAGTATTTACAAATGATTCTAAAGTAATTACCTTCTGGTTTCTCATAAATTCCTGTGATGCAGCAAGAATATCGCTCAGAATAGATATAATTCTTCTGTTGACGGGAGGCAATGTAACCATTTCGTACCTTTCAAGATATGGACAAAAAATAATATTTTTATAAGTAAAATTTATTTTTTTGTTCGTATATAATGAGTGTTCAGAAAACAAGCTGTAAGTGTATAGGCAAATTTGTCTCTAAAATTCTTCAAGTTGGCTCTTTATTATTAAGACGGAAAGAGATTATATTTCATTTGATGTCGAGGGTTCATCTTTTACAAAATTTCAGAACGGAACTTTTTACAAACATTATATAATATCAATCATCCTTAGCATAAAGACTAGCTACTTGTACACAATGGGACATGAAGGTTCGTTTTAAGTAATTTGAGTAAGTCGCTTGTGTATCATTTCCAAAATGTGTTGTACTTACAATCAGCATAATATAACTAAACATACACATCTTTGAACCATTTGTATGATGTACAGCTTTTCAACATTGTTGTCAAGCTGTCCAAAATCCCAAACCAAGGGCAACATGCTCTGAGGAAGGGGTTGCACACGATACACTAGGTGACGCATAGGTATTCTTCCTGTGTCAAAGAATATATTGCTTTTTGTATATGTAAACACAGTCATACCTGTACAACTTCATTATTGTAAAACTTCATTTATGTTAGATAATATGTTTATTGAAATCACGATATTGAATTTTAGATTCAGTACACAATTCTGTATTTGGTGTATTGTAAGTGTGAATGATATTTCATTTTAATGTATTTATTTACCAAGCTTGTCATCCGTTTCATCAGAATTCACATGATAGCCAAGACCTGCTCTTTCAAGTCTGTCAATCATTTCGTCTGAATGTCTACAATTAATCGCAATAGACTAAAAGAAGGGTCTGAGTATTTGAACAAAAATTATATTTTCAAACACTGTGTATTTTTTCTACCATATTTCCGATAAATCAATCTAGCTGTGCTTTAAATTGTATATAAAGCCATGAAAATAAACAACCACAATCTACATGCATCTAATTTTAATTAATTTGTCCGCGTTAAAAACTTTATTATGACGCATTGTCTTCGCAATATATTTGTTTACCTCCTTATAAGAATATTTATCGTTATCAACAAATTTTCATTGTTTCATTTACAGTGTTCTACTTACTCAATATGAATAACTGAAATAAGAGTCAGAAACAATTTTGATATAAACACCTACTTTCGGTATGGGTTGCAAGCGGCCACGAGTTTCAAGTTCGTGTTTAAAGCTAATGGTTGTCCATCAATAGTTCCGTCACACATGATTTCTTTAATGCAGCCAACTGCCTCTGTCGTGTTTGCCTCATCAAAGAAGAGAACAGTGATGATATGCTTTCCATGTTCTCGGCAATTGGATTCGGCAAGAGACTCAGCTTGCTTGACCTTTTCTATAATGTGTTTCTTTGTCGTTCCACCATGCACCTAATAAAAGATACCAGTTCTGTCATTTATTTGCGTAATGTATGCTTTGTAAAACTTTCTTACTGCGATTACCCCAAAAATACTTCGTTATAAACGAAACTCGTTATAATTATATTCAATTTTAAAGAGAATTAATGATAACTATGCAAACAAAATCGTTATAAAGCAAAAATCAACGTGTGTAAACATTTCAAATAACTGTAGTAACAAAAAAGTATAACAAATTTATTGTTTAAGTTAACAAAGATAAAATTAAATTTTGTTAAATCTCTATTTTAAGATATGCGTTTTTAAATGTAAAATTATTTACATTGCGCAGACGAAAGTGTAAAAATCAGCAAAGAAAATTTGTTAAAATGTGTTCATTATATAAATGCCAATTCTAAACATGTGACAATTTCCATAGTTACTAATGCCAGGACACAAATCAAATTGTTTTCACTACAAATTCACACCTTTTAAAAATTTGCGCGTTTGCAAAAGTTAAAATTTCATAACAATTGCTTAAAGACAGTAAAATTCTGGGAAAGATTTACCTTCATTAAAGTCATTGTATTCATAGGTACACCGGCCGGACATTGCAAGGAGCAGAGGAATTTTATCAAACAAGTCTTTCCACATCCGGTTTCACCCATGACAATCACTGGTATGTTACATCTATAAATAAAAATACAATTATTAACATCTGACAAAGTTCGGCTACGATAGTTACAATGGTCTAGAAAATAATTTAAAATGCGTGCTAGTTTTGCCTTTATGGGTAAAAACCTTATTTTAAAATGTTATATATAGCAAAACTTTCAATTTAAATATAGGTAATCAAAGATTACAGAGCTTACCGAGATAAGGCATCACTTTTATGAAACTACTTTTATCATATAAAATGAAAACCATAGTTAATAATCTTTATTAAAATATTGAAAATTGTTGTGGGTTTTTTATTATTATTGTATAACATATAATACCAAATTGTATCATATTACATGTTACTTGCACACTGTATTGTATGATAAAAAATATGAATCAATACACTTCTTTACAATACAATATTGTATAGTATGATACAACATCATATTTTGTTATATGTTATATCAAACAAAACAATGCTGTAAAATTTTATCATAATATTGTATTATATGTTGTTATACTTTCATGTTAAATACTGAAATCTGATTGGTTAAGACGCAGTTAATAATATTTACTATTACCCTCAGCGTTAGCAACGCACTTGGCAACGGGTAACATTAAAAAATGTTACATGCGCGAAAATTATGCGCGTACGGTTCGCTGTAGAATTCACGTTATTCCTATATAAAAGCAGTAAAATTTTCTTAAAAATTTTAAAAAAGACATTCAGTATAACAAAATAAATAGTGCCTGTTTGGGAGGACAACAGTTGAAATTGACACCCCTCGAAAACCATTGTCAACCTCCGCTTCGCGTCGGTTGACAATGGTTTTCTCGGGGTGTCAATTTCAACTGTTACCCTCCCAAACAGGCACTATTTATATAATAAAACATTGTATGAAGATATGATATCCATCATGTTATATGATATTGTGAAATATGATATGATATCGTATAATATATGATATTTTATCATAAAATTTCCTTTCAATTAATGCAACAATTTTTACATGAAACAATAATGTATCTTATGATATGATTATACAGTATTGTTTGATAAAATTTTATTCAAAATCTTATCACTGATATTCTTTTAAATAATAAAACATCATAAAAAATATATAGTTTGATTCAATACCACATGATATTGTAACATATGAAATTTTTTATATGACATTATATCATATGATATTGTATCGTATGATATCGTATGATACAATATCATAAGACAATCATACATGTATATGGTATTGCATAATACGACACAATAAGATAATATTTGACATGATTCAATATCATTTTAATACTTTTTATACCATAAAATATTAGATCAAAAAATAAAATTTCATCAAATACAAAATCATATCATATGATACAAAACTATAATATATGATATCATACCAAAATATGATACCATATCATATTGTATCATGTAATATTTTACAATAGTATCGTCATATACTACAACATCATATCATTACTACAATACAGCACCACAACATAGAGTAAAATATCGTAAGAATCACAAGTTGAGACTGTCTAATATGTTAAACTTGCCTAAGCATCTAGATACTGTAAATTCATAGGTAAGATAAAATAAGTTAGTACTATTATTTAAATAAACATGTGACCTGCTCCAAAAACCTTAACCTCCTCCATCATCCAAACCCAGATTCAGTACTCAGTATTCAAGCCTTTGGAATGCACCAGTATCGCAGGATGCATCAACTATTTCATAATTTTTATAAAAATTGAACCAATAATGATTTAGATTTGTCTATCAAAGGGCATCTGCTTCAAAAACTTTAACCAGCTGAAAAAACCTAAACCTCATCCAGCATCTGAAACCTTTGCCTCCGATTCAACATTCAAAACTGTCAAGTGCAGAAGTATCATAAGATGCACGACCCATGCAAGTTTGGTGAAAATGGGATGTTATAACTTAGATGTGGCTATCAAAGGGCACCTGCTCTAAACAAAAACTTAAGCTTTTCCAATATCCGAAACCTCTGACTCAGATTCACATTCAAACCTATTAAGTAAAACGACATCAAATGATAAACAATCCATGAAAGTTTGGTAAAGGTTGGACTAATTAGAAGTACTGTGAGCAAGCTACAAATTAATGTAACAATGTTGCTCAAAGACAAGACATATTTACAGGTCACAAGCAATCTTTTGTATCGAATTTTAAATTTTATCATTTTCCATTACGAGTTATGGTTTACACAGGAATTAAACATTTCTTTCAACAATGACCTTGAACTGGCACAACTGACCTTTGGTCAGGTTTATGATTCTCCTCATGTCATAAACAATCTTTATGTGACGTAAGTACTTCCAATGTTTCTCAATAAGAAAGGTAAAAAGCAGACAAAAATTATAAACTTTTTCTTTAAATGACGTTGAATTTGTCCCAATGACCTTTTGTATAAATCATGGCATTCACTCAGGTCATAAGTAATCTTTGTGTGCACTAAGAACTTCTAATATTTCTCAAAAAAAAGATATAGACCGGACATGTATTTTGCAATTTACCTTCCAGTAACCTTGAACTTCACCGAATAAACTTAAGTTAAAATAAGGTCATAAGCAATCTTTGTGTTACGTATGAACTTCTAATTTTCTCCATAAGAAAGATATAGCTCGGGCACGATTGTACAGACAGACGGACAAACAGAAGGACTGACAACCGGACAGACAGCCCAACGAAAGGACAGATGGACAAAAAGATTCCTATACACAACAAAAACTTTTTTTGCACGGGGCATAATAATAAGGTAGATATGTCTATCAAAGAGCATCTGCTCAAATAACATTAACCTGTTCTAAAAGCCTTAACCTCCTCCAACATCTGAAATTCATGGCCCAGATTCAGCATCCATAAAACTAAAGTTCATAAGTAGGTCCAGATGCATCATCCATGCAGATTTGGTGTTATAGGACAGGTAATAACTTAGATACAGGACTAGCTCCAAAACCTTCAAACAGGTCTGGTAGCTGAAGCCAATACCGGATGTAAAGCATAAAGCTCCCCCCGACTTCGTCTCGGTCAGCTAAAAACTCTTATTTTCGATATCGGTAAACAGATTGTACTTTTTTAATTTGATTGTTTGTGAATATATAGTAAGGAATCTATGCAATTATGTAAAATTGAATGGTTTAATCAAAGACACATGGGTATTCGATCAGAAATCTTTACCTAAATCTCATATATATAGCCATCATCTTCTTTACATTGTCTGTCGTGAGTTCATATGTTTCATCTGGATCTTGTGGAAAATCGTTTCCAACAACCCTACAAAGTCTTTCTATTTTTTGTTCTCTGAAAACAAAAATTAAAAAAGCAATTATAAATAAAAAATTTCTTTCGTGCTAACGATAAGCAAAGCTTTAAATGTTGCATTACTTTTCTTTAATACCTGCTCAAATCATCGAAGTTTTCCTGCAGTGGGACATTATTTGCTCGCAAAGCACCCCAAAGCTGTTTGCTCATGATGTTTCTTTCCAATATCATCCTAGTTTGTTGATCAACCAGATTTCTGCTATATCTATCGATGTTAAATCCAATGAACGTAATTGTGTTTTGATCCGGGTTGAAAAAGAGGTAAGGATGGGCACTAGTTATAGAAAAAGGAAATATACATACATTTAATATGTCAAATTGAAAAGTTCTAAACTGGTTATTAAGTATAGGAACAGACTTTCAGTATCGATATTCATAAACTGTGAATTAACCTTTTTTAAAAGATAAATAGTAGAAATTTGAATTATTATTGTTGCTACTTTTTTAACCCAATTGATATTTTTTCCAAGTAAGCTATTTTAATACATACACCTATGATTTTTTTAATTTGTTTTTTACTATTATTCATGCAGGTTTAGATATTAAAAATTACAACATTATTTAAACCTTGTTTCCCATTTTCTACGCATTTGAAACTGTTTTATATCTTCATCAGTTTCAGAATAATGCGATTCATCTTCCATAGAAACAGAGGATTCGTCGTCGTTTTCGGCGACAATCCTTATGTCAGTATATTCTCTTCCCTCACTTATATCTAATGACCTCGTTGAAAAATCCTTTACAAAAGTTAAAACAAAATATATTGTTTATTATTCCATGTATCAAAGGTATAAACGAATCTTAACACGATTTCATAAAATGTGTACTGATCATAATACGATAATTTGCATTTATACTTTGTTCATTACATACAAATTGAAAGGAAAATTACCTTAGACATTTGAATGAGAAACCGTAGAACAAAGACTGGAAATCCAGGTAGATCTTGTTGTAAAATTGCACTGCAATATACGGATTTTTCGAAATCTTGCAATTGGGTGTTCAAAAAATGAATAAAGTTTCTTAACTCTGCCCAGCTTGGATTTTCCACACAACAGTGACTGAAAAAAAAATTATATATATATATATATATATATATATATATATATATATATATATAAATATTCTGTACATGTTTTTTTCTTCTAAACAAATAAGCTTTTAGAAACCAATTTTCTATGAGAATACAAATTCTTATTATAAAAAGAATGCTTAAAGTCACGTCCTTATTACAGTACACTATCAATCTATAAAAAAAAAAAATATGAAAGAAACTCTGATGAGTTTACAGTGCATGGTATTAGAAATCTAAAATTTGTAAACAAAGGAAAGGAGCTGATCTTTGAAATCGTTCTCACATATTTATTATAAAAACTTACCGAGTCAACACCTGCAAACATTGTTTTGTGTCTGTCTCTTTGATATTTCTGTTGAAAACCGGAATATCTCCAACACTGTTCTCATAGTGCATCAGGTAATGATATGGTCTTTGATATTCATCGGACTGAAAATTCTTTTCATCAAATCCAACTACATGTACGTCATTTCCACTGTCTATTTTAAGAATCGTGCAATTACAAATTTATATTTTATCTATTTAAAGTATGATTAAAAAGGATATCTTTTATCAAGAATAATTTACTAAGAACAGTTTATATATATTTAATATCTAAAATACAATGTAAACTTCAGTTTTGTAAAGGTTTAAAACAGAGAAGTTTAGCAAACCAACGTGTACGCTTACGTATACGTGTAGAAAGGATATTATGTGTATAACGTCATCAGTTTGTGTAATGACGAATTTCTACACGTATGTACCGGAACAAACATACGTGTAAATTGCAAAGTACCTGTAAGGTCGATATTGTAGCTTCTGTTTCCCTGTTGGCTATGTATTTTAACAAATTTGTTTATTTTTCTTAAGCCTGAATATTTAATGCGAATACTAATATCAACAAACATAAATGTTCATTAGAATTTAATGTTATCGAAATTTTAATACACGTATCTCTTCCTCCAAAACATGCAATGGCTCTGTTATTTTATTTATCTGTGATAAATAAAAAGATACATATAATGTATAATAAGATTAACACATGCAGAATTCTCAACTTTTGTCTTTGACTAAAAATCTCAGCTTAGTAGATGATATCTAGAATTACATTAAAACATTAACTCGTACAGGTACACGTCACAACTGTTAAACAAGAAGAGTAATGTGAGCTGGTACGCATAGTTCTAACTTGTAACCTACACATACAAGTACGCGTACCCGTTCGTCTGCTAAACCTCTTTAATATCAAATAAACAATTCCTTTTAACTAACGAAATGGGCAAATAATTACATATATTAGATGATTTATATCTAAGGCTTATGTAAAATATATTAAAAGTCAATACATGTACATGTTTGTAAAAAGTTCATTTATTCTTACCATTGGTATCTCTTAGAACCTCTTCCGGCGAGATGCATCTTACACTTGGAAGAATATTCAACAGTTGAACTGACGATTCAAACTCGCTTTCCTGTTAGTTGCATATAAAATCATAAAATAGAAATAGATAGTAGATATCCTTTGTTATAAGACGATCAGAACGGTTCAAATATTACTGCAAAATAGCTCAGTGGTTAGAGCACCTGATTAACCCGTCACTATATCTCCCATCCAATTACATACGGAGCTGTGACCAGGATTCGAACCTCAAGTGTACACCTGCGCCGTACGAAATGTAACGGGATAGGAGAAGTTTATGACGAGTTTAAGCCCAGGGCCCCTTAATTCCTTGTAAGATACTCTGCATGTATACACCGAGCTATATGGCGCCGGTATTTGAACCGGTCTGGCCGTCACCTTCCTCTCCCCTTTAATGATATTCGCCTTCGAATGTTACACACCAGGCTCTTTTTCCTGGCAAAACTTAACCTGTCAAGGCAGGTGTTAACAAGCCACTAAATGTTACGGAATGGGAAAAATAAAGACGGAACCGATTCGAACACGCACCCCCTGAATCCCCATTTAAGTGTACCAACAGAGCTATCCGGTGCCGGTTTTCAAACCGGTCTAACAGTCACATTTGTATTCAAACAAAGAGAATTGGTTGTAAAAATTTGCATAATGGTTCAATTTTAAAGATAAACTCTAAAATATAAATCGACTAAAATTAAACCATGCTCGTTCGTTCGTTCGTTTGTTTGGTTATTTTTTTTTCCGTTTGGTCTATTTTAAAAACTTGTCTTCAAGTAAAACAACTGAATATGAATATTACAGTTTAGAAATATCTCTTTCTAAATCAAATCGATCTACTAAAATAAAGACCTTTAAATTGTTGAAACTATGCACTCGATAACATTCAATCTAAAACTAGTAGTATATTGTAGAGCGGAGTTTACAATAGACCACTTTGCAAAAAAAAACAGTAATTACATTTTTCATTAATCACTGATGGTCAAATAGTTTACAAACACAAATGCTCTGGAGGAAAAACTGATTACAACTTGATTTGGAAAGAGACGTATATACATGTATGTTAGCAATATTCAATTTCGTTTGCTCTTTTTTGTGATCCCTATTTAAGTCTATGATTTTTCTCGTTTCGAGGTGTAATGATCTACTTATTGCGCTAATATAGATCTACATGTACATCTTACATTTCTATTTTTCTTAGTGGCAAATGCATCCTAATATACGATGCTGGTAAAAAAAAAAGTAAAATCATTACACAGGCAGTGTTTATCAAACAAACCCAAGTACACATTAAAACAGGGAATATAATTGAAACACCAAGATAACGTACAAATAAGCGCTGACCACACGTTAAAGGTGTAAACCCAGGTTTAACCAAATGCAAAGGTAATACACAAATTTGTAATGATAAATGGGAAAGACAAAGTAATAAGGATATGACTTTTTACAAGCCTTGTATAGTTAAATGCACCCTTATATATATATATATATATATATATATATATATATATATATATATATATATATATATATATATATATATATATACATACATAAGTAGAGTTTTACAACACGACATAAAACATGCTGTGCAAGATATGTACATATGTTCGTAAATTTTGCGATATTTATCATTAAATGCACAGTTTTGCTATGATGTTTTTACTTTATATCAATAGCTTCTAACAAATTACGTACTTGATCTTTGTCATTTGGTAGAGTTGTTTCAACGATGTACAGATCAGTTTCTGATCTGTTAAATATATATCCACTTTCGTCAATTAAACTGCCCAAGATTAACATGTTGAACAACATGGAACTAACATATCTTTCAACCTAAAACAAAAACAATTTTCCTGTCATAATGAAAAATATTCGTAGTAAAGAAACTCAAAAACCACAAGTAATAATCCTAATCAGTTTATTATATAGAAATGCATTTGAATTGTATGATTTGGTCACATACTTCTTGACAGAACTCCCCTGACAAAAAGTTTAAAAAATGTAAATGGAAGTATCCAGTACATTTAATAGCAACAAAACAGCAAAGAACTATACATTGTGTATGATATGAGTAAAGTGAGGCCCCATAATTCGTAATTATTTAAAGTGTTCTAGGTAAATTAAATCGTTATGTTAGTTTTTTGAAGAGTTAATATAATATTGTTATATATAACCATATATATAACAATCATATATATTGTTGATATAATTATATGTTCACCTATTTAATATTTAATTTATTTACACTCACTGACAGCATATGACGTCCAGAAGTGGCGCTATTATTGTAATTTAATCAAAATCAGTAAAAATTGGCATTTCTCTTATCTTTTTTGAATGGGAGATATAGAAAGACGCTTTGATTTTGAACAAGAACAGACTTTTTGTCACATAAGTCGTCGATAGATACATCTGTGATGCAATTATTTTGTTTATTCAAGCAATCAATCAATGTTTTGTGAAAGAAAAACAGCTTGAAAAAAGCCGTTATGTGATGAAAATGCGCAAATAGCGAGAAAAGGCTAATTTTTTAGATGCCATAATTGAAAATTGTGGGCATTTGGATCAAAATGAAAATTATGAAAACGTGTACATCTGTACGTAGGAAGCAAAGAATTACATTAAATAAATGATAGCTATTTTAGGGGTCCACGTAAGCAGTACATTTTTACGCCTTTACTATATATAACTCTTTGATTTAGATTATAGTAAAGTTATTTTTTTCTAAAATTATAAGAATAAAAATGCAAATATTTTTAACCTACCTCACGGAAAGCAAATGTTGATATTTAGAATTTAAACGGTTATTGTTATAGAATTCAGAGTGTAAATATACCTTAAAAATGTATTTTTAATGACACAGAATTGTACAACAAACCAAACATTTAAAACAACTAATAACAAATAATAATCTGCCTTACATAACTTTGCTTTTACAAATAAATGGTCTTAATTTTTTTTATAAATGCAAAAAATGTTGTTTTACCCCATAAGCAATATCAATATGGAATATCCGTGGATACAAAACATCATTTGGCAGTGTACATTTCAGGATTCTACTTGAAACTTCGACAACATCTATCTGTTTTTGGCTCAATGGAATTGTAACTGATAAAGGAAAATCTTCCACAGCTCCAATTGGGTTTTTGGTTTGAAGCTTTTCAGTCAATCTCTTTTTGTGAAGACTTTTACCCATTCCAGCTTTTTCTGATCTCACTACCCGTACACAGTGCCTAAAATACAGATTTGATGCCATCTCACGTGTAAAAGTTTCATCGAATGTTTTATAAAGTTAATGTATTTTCTTCATGTCACATTCTTGTTTCATATCAAAAACATATAAATACTTCTCGGTCAAACCGCTCAACTAAGCATGATATGTATCTACCTTTTGTACAATTATTTGCATCAACTTTTAAGCTCTAAATAAATCCAATTACATCCTCCTGTTTTTATAATTTAAACTTATATAACTATATATAGTAAATTATTTTTATGATACTATAAGTTTTAAAGTGTTAGACTCTTCAGATAACATTTTTACGAGTTCTGTTTCAAAAATTCTTATTAAGACCACTGTATACCTCTTGATATTAATTGTTGTTGATATTACAGACACATAAATTTAACTTCAAACTACAATACATAAATTTTTTTGCCCCTTTTGTGATAAGATATTCTAAACTGCTCTTCGATGTTTGTAATTGTAATGTTACAAAATGTTGTTATCTACATGTCAAAATAAACTATCTTAAAGAATCTTCTCAATAGTTTAAATAAGAATTATGTCAGTAGTCAAAGAACTTGTCCAGTCTTTTTATTATTACTGTCATATTGAAAAGAAAAGAAACCAATTTATTGAAAAGTTCCAATTTCTTTTTTTTTTAAATGATATTTAAAGTAAAGTTTGGTTAACCAAGCTTTTGGAAAAGAAGTAGAAGAGCTGAATGATTACAGACAAGCCTACAGGCTTTCGTACGTCTACCAGGGTTGGGGTCAAATATACATCAATATTTTGTCAATTACTTGCAATTACAATTACATTGATATTTTCAAATCTAATTAATTATTTTCAATTACTTTTACAAATGTAATTAAATACAATTCAATTTTTTTAATATGTTAAGAATAAATACATGTATAAACAGCATTGGGACACACACAACTTTTTTATGGTAATGTCTTTAAAGTTTTGCGTTCATTTTAATAATTATTTATAGATTTTGCTTTTAAATTTATATTTCAAAATAATACATTAATATCATAATGGGTACTAAATCAGTGACATTGGGTTCATGTTTGGTTCTGAACAATAATTTTTCATACTAAATTTTTATTCAATTCATTTGTTCTTGGGTATGAGAGGGCATCAGGCCTGAACAAATTAGACCTTTTCTAGATTGTCTTGTTGTTTAAACACATCAAACATTATGAGCCACTTAATTAGTGTATAAACACAACTCTCAAGCCAATTTTAAACAGGTATGCAACCTAATCAATATTATTAAATTTCTGTCTGCCATTCTCCTGTTATCCTTATATACCTGTACATACATATAATAATTTTGCATTTACTTGTACTGATAATATGTACTGCTTAAAACTTAAATTGATTGAAGAACTGAACTGAATATGACACTTTTTTAAACTTTTAACTTGAAAAAAAGTAAGTAAAATGTAATTGAAAAGTAATTGAAAATACATGATATTTTTTTGGAATATATTTAAATACATTCAATTACTTCTAATTGACGGGAGACTCAATTATAATTACTTCCAATTACTTTGAAAAATGTAATTAATTAAACTCAACTACAAATACTTCTTTCAATTACCCCATCCCTGATGTCTACCAACAATGATCAGAAAATATCACCTCAGCTTAAAGCTCATGTAAGGTTACACGTTACAAAAACAGTCAGTTGAGAACATTCAACATGCAACTTTACCCAATTGAATCAACATCAGCAGCAGAATCAAAGACATTTTCTGGTGTGTATTTTTTCTTTAAGTATTCTTTGATTTTTTCAACTCCAGCAACAGCTATCTTAGGTGCCCGATATTTATCCAGCGCTGAGATCATCGGCGATTTGTATTCGTTTTCACTGCTGCAGATGATTACAAGTTTGTAATCTAAAAATTGTATACAATATTTTTTCTTAAATCTTTACTTTTTACAAAGCTGTAATCGATAAAATGAAACAACATGTTATGATATATTTTTGCAATTCATTTCAAAACAATTACTGGGGCATTGCTGCTTCAATAACAGTTCTTGCAAATCACTTTATCTCAAAACCTAAACTTTCTTACATATTCAATAAAGCTTCAACCAAAGAATTTTTTTTAAAGATATACATTTAATGTTGTTTTACGTTTTTAACAAACTAATTGTTAATGTGATGAGATCAAACAATTGGGCCGTTTATTACATCGTATATTAACAGCAACTGACAACATTCAGAAATTTATTTCAAAATCAACTTTAATAAAAATAACTGCATAACATGTCTAATACTTTTACACTACATCGTTTTGTAGTGTAAAACGTATTTTACCTCCAGATGCAGATTTGATGTATTCGGTAACATCTTTCAAGGACTGCTCGCTTGCATCGTACTGCAGCTTATCAGCATTCATCAAGCAGAATATGCGTTCATTCTGGTCACCCTCACTTTGGAAAACTGCCCGTCGGAAAAAAATGTCAACCTAAAATTGTATTGTGAACCATTTTTAAATATCTAAATGTAAATGCCTAATGCGCTTGTATTAATCATCTAAAACTATGAAATTCTAGATTATTTTTCCACGAGGATTTAATGCGTGGTGTTAACATTCTATAAATAAGGTTTTGATAGCTTGGTATCAAAGTTTTTAATTAATTTGTTAACATTTTAATTTAAAAAAAAACAGTTTTAAATGTGTACATTTCTGATTTTGTATATAAAAACTGAAAATTATTGTGTCAATGGTCAGTGAGTTACCTAAAAGAGACAGTTCACATTTTATTCTAATTTTAAATAATTAACATTATGATGCCGGTTTTTTTGGAATGATATGTATTTGAAATGAAATTGTTGTAGAGGAAATGTAATTAAAAAAAACATTTGAATAAAAAGAATTACATTTAACATTACAAAGCTTCGATTTCAGCGTTTCTGAAGAAATTCTTGCGTTCATATGATTTAAAACAAAGAAGACTATCATATCATAATACGATATTAAACTTCGAGCGATTGCTTGTATGCTTTAAAATATATGAGATCATATTAAACGGAATGAAAAGTTCATATAGTTGATTCATAAGG
Organism: Magallana hongkongensis; assembly: GCA_015776775.1. NCBI lineage: Eukaryota > Metazoa > Mollusca > Bivalvia > Ostreida > Ostreidae > Magallana > Magallana hongkongensis. The sequence continues at coordinate 229,745 of VIAA01000025.1, forward strand.
CCATTTAGATGGCATATGAAATATGCATCTTGATTTGTCGTAACTTATAAATTATTTGCTTCTGAAGTTTTATTCGAAACTTACCTCTTCTTTTGTAGTATGATCAGTGCACAACAAAACTTCATTTCTGGAGGGCAGAGGTAAATTTGGATCGACCATGTATATAGTCAATACCATAGGAATCACTTCGCCTAATGTAATTAACATAAGATGTGAACAAAGAATACAGATTAATATCAAACATATTGACAAACTCAATAAAGATATTCAAACAGTTTAAGTTCAGAGCTACAGAAACCTGTTAGTGTCATACAAAATATATAAAAAGAAAAGTCAATAAAAGAAAATCTCATTGTATATATATAAACACAAACATATATAAAAAAAACAAGTTTAAAAATATAAACAGCTTTATATATAAAGAAATTACTAATATATATAAAGAACTGTGTGTATATATAAAGCTAGGTCGTGTATATATAAACAGTACTGTGATATATAAAAGCAACGGTGATTTAGCAAACTATTTCTACTTAGTAACCATCACTTAGTTCCGCCTAGCGTCTGAATGGCAAACCTGCCTACAGAGGCGAGGAACAGCAATTTATTATCCCGCAGATTAATGAAAGTTTGCACGATCTAAGTAATGTTGCAATACTTGATTCCGTTGCGGTTTTAAAGGGAGGGCAAAAGACACCCTTACCTAAATTTCAAATTTTTAACTTTTTTAGCTCACCTGAGCTGAAAGCTCAAGTGAGCTATTCTGATCATATTTTGTCCGTCTGTCCGTTTGTCCGTAAACTTTTCACATTTTCAACATCTTCTCAAGAACTACTGTGCCAATTTCAACCAAACTTTGCACAAATCATCCTTAGGCAAAGGGGATTCAAAGTTGTGAACATTAAGGGCCACACCCGTTTTTAAGGGGAGATCATTAGAAATCAATGAAATATTTCGAGAATTTTTCAAAAATCTTCTTCTCAAGAACCAGAAAGCCAGGAAAGCTGACACTTGTGTGGAAGCATCATCAGGCAGTGTAAATTCAAAGTTGTGAAAATCATGACCCCCGGGGGTAGGGTGGGGCCACAATGGGGGTCGAAGTTTTACATAGGAATATATAGAGTAAATCTTTAAAAATCTTCTTCTCAGAAACTAATCAGCCAGGAAAGCTGAAACTCGTGTGGAAGCATTATCAGGCAGTGTAGATTCAAAGTTGTGAAATTCATGACATCCGGTGGTAAGGTGGGGCCACAATAGGGGGTCGAAGTTTTACATAGGAATATATTGAGTAAATCTTTAAAAATCTTCTTCTCGGAAACTAATCAGCCAGGAAAGCTGAAACTTGTGTGGAAGTATCCTCAGGTAGTGTAGATTCAAAGTTGTGAAAATCATATCCCTGGGGATAGGGTGAGGCTACAATTGGGGGGTGTTAAAGTTTTACATAGGAATATATAGAGTAAATCTTTAAAAATCTCCTTCTCAGAAACTAATCAGCCAGGAGAGCTGAAACTTGTGTGGAAGCATCCTCAGGTAGTGTAGATTCAAAGTTGTGAAAATCATGACCCCCAGGGGTAGGGTGAGGCCACACTGGGGGGGGGGGGTCAAAGTTTTGCATAGGAATATATAGAGTAAATATTAAAAATTTTCTTCTCAGAAACTAATCAGCCAGGAAAGCTGAAACTTGTGTGGAAGTATCCTCAGGTAGTGTAGATTCAAAGTTGTGAAAATCATATCCCTGGGGGTAGGGTGAGGCTACATTGGGGGGGGGGGGGGGGTTTAAAGTTTTGCATAGGAGTATATAGAGTAAATCTTTAAAAATCTTCTTCTCGGAAACTAATCAGCAAGGAAAGCTGAAACTTGTGTGGAAGCATCCTCAGGTAGTGTAGATTCAACGTTGTGAAAATCATGACCCCTGGATGTAGGGTGGGGCCACAATGGGGGGTCGAAGTTTTACATAGGAATATATAGAGTAAATCTTTAAAAATCTTCTTCTCAGAAACTAATCAGCCAGGAAAGCTGAAACTTGTGTGGAAACATCCTCAGGTAGTGTAGATTCAAAGTTGTGAAAATCATATCCCTGGGGGTAGGGTGAGGCTACAATTGGGGGTGTTAAAGTTTTACATAGAAATATATAAATTAAATCTTTAAAAATCATTTCTCAGAAACTAATCAGCAAGGAAAGCTGAAACTTGTGTGGAAGCATCCTCAGGTAGTGTAGATTCATAATTGTGAAAATCATGATCCCTGGGGGTAGGGTGGGGCACAATGGAGGTTCGAAGTTTTACATAGGAATATATTGAGTAAATCTTTAAAAATCTTCTTCTCAGAAACTTATCAGCCAGGAAAGCTGACACTTGTGTGGAAGTATCCTCAGGTAGTGTAGATTCATAATTGTGAAAATCATGATCCCTGGGGGTAGGGTGAGGCCACACTGGGGGGGGGGGGGTCAAAGTTTTACATAGGAATATATTGAGTAAATCTTTAAAAATCTTCTTTTCAGAAACTAATCAGCCAGGAAAGCTGAAACTTGTGTGGAAGTATCCTCAGGTAGTGTAGATTCAAAGTTGTGAAAATCATGACCCCTGGATGTAGGGTGAGGCTACAATGGGGGGGGGGGGGTGTTAAAGTTTTACATAGGAATATATAGAGTAAATCTTTAAAAATCTTCTTCTCAGAAACTAATCAGCCAGGAAAGCTGAAACTTGTGTGGAAACATCCTCAGGTAGTGTAGATTCATAATTGTGAAAATCATGATCCCTGGGGGTAGGGTGGGGCACAATGGAGGTTCGAAGTTTTACATAGGAATATATAGAGTAAATATTTAAAAATCTTCTTCTCAGAAACTAATCAGCCAGATGAATCTTTATAATGATATTGTTAAGACTTTGGCTCCAGAACAATTCTTCGGCCTCACAAGAAGGTTCAGAGTTTGAAGTAGCTTTATATCCCATATATAAACAATTGTCAAGGATCTTTTTGAGAACTGCAATACTTAACATGTGATATGACTATAAAATCATCCTGTTAGAAAAGGGATAATGATTATAAACATAAGAATATCCAGGGGGGGAAATGGATTTTATTTATTCAGGATATATATGTATTATTGTACATTGTCCAGATTGTTTGTATTATGAGTCCATTAGGCTGATTTTATCATACCTATTGTTGGTGAGCGATGTGGCCCATGGGCCTCTTGTTCTGTCAAGTTTTCTTTTCCGTATCTTGTGCTACTGTTGTATGTAAACGTTGATATATTTTGTCAATACCTTACCTAAATCTAATGTTCTACATAAATAAAAATAATATTTTCTACCAAATTTACAAAAAAATTGTCTAGAATATTAATTTTCCTTCATTTCATTTACTAGTAGATGAGCAGATATCACGGACATTTAAAGGGATCCAGACACTATCTGGGGTGAAATTTTTATTTTCTATATAACTATTTACAAATAATTAAGTATGGAGATTATCTTTACTTTGATAAAATGTATCGAGGCAAACACGATATAAACTAATTTAATGTGTTCACAAATTTATAACATCATCAACAGAAGAACCAACATTTGATTGAAACGAGTGTGCAAACTATATAAGACTTGAGCTTTGTTTACAAAACAAAGAATTTCAAACTCTGGATCTGTTTGTAACTCAAATTTTAAATTTCAAATTTTGACTAAGCATTTAAGATACCAATATTAACCGTTGTAAACACAAAAATGTTGAGCTTACACTGCCCCCTTCGTAAATAAACTCAAGGAATTTGTATTAAGCATTGGTACGGCGGCTTAGGAAGTTTTTTAAATATTTTGACGGCGAATTTGATCGATAAAAGTGAGGGTGGGTTAACCGGATTTGCCTTAAAATGAAAATATTTTACGATGTATCTTGTTATCGTTTAATTTATCCCGCGTTGAAACAAACTTTGTTTGCAAAAAGATTTAAGTAGCTGCATTCATCTAGCATCTCATTGACTGTGCAGGATCAATTCTGTTTTGCGTCAGGGTAAACGTGAGTTTTCTTACTTCATTCTGATTATGAGATAGTACAGTAACAGAAAATAATGATTTTGTGATATTTATCTCGTTAAAATGAACCGTAACTAACCATGGGTGGTATTCGAAGGATTAAAAGATTTTTCTTGCTGAGAGAGCGCTTTATAAACTTGAGATATACAGGGTGGTAATATATGTAAATCCCTGCAGTTATGGAATTGGAATGCAGAAATTATACGTAAGTGATAAGTGTAGAACGTTGTTACAAATATTTGACTAGATTCAGGACTTTGTTGTTTACACCACTCCTATCCAAAAGTGATTATCATCAATTAAAATGTAAGGCAGTTTTTTGTTTCCTTTTTTTCTTCTTCTTTTTTTGTGGGTTTTTTTGTTGGTTAATTTTCTGACAATTTCTCAAGAACATTCTTTGAAATTAAGTGGGCCAGTCAGTTCGCTATTGAATCGTAAACTGCCAGCCTTGGGAGCATAATATTGCTGATCTTCTCTTTAATAATGCAGACACTAGGCTGAATTTAGTGAAGTCCACTCAGTGGAAAATTTTAGCTTTATATATTTATCACTTTTGCTTTTATGTATCACAGTACTAGTACTGCTTTTATACAAACGACCTAGCTTGATATATATATATATATATATATATATATATATATATATATATATATATATATATATATATATATATATATATATATATTTCTTTGTATATATCAGTAATTCCGTTACATAAAAAGCTGCTTATTTCTATATACTTGAGTTTGTCCTATCTATGTGTGTTTTTATAAAAACAATGAGTTTTTCTTTATATACTTTTCTTTTTTACATTCTAAATGTAGCACTAACAGTCTTCAATAAAAAGGCATACTTTAATAATTTTAAAAGTAAATAATAACAAATAATAATCAATGTCTTGTTTTACTTGGTAAACACTTATATGTGACTTACTTTGTGGACAAACAATAAGATTTGGTTTTCCACATTTCAATGGGTCAATAAGGGTTCTTTTTAGAATGCAGTTTTCTGAAGAAAAGAATATGCCAGAACATGAATCTCGCACACATGCAACTATTTTTTCCAACCTAGTTTTTCTGCTTAAAAATAATATCTTAAATCATACCCCCTTTGTACAAGACGTCAAGAATCATTCCAAGATGTTCTATGCTGAGAAAGTCAGTTGCACTAGAGGACGCACAACTAAGAAACTTTTTCCAGGTCACGTCAAGATTAAGGATGACTTGAGCAACTTCTTGTTGTCTGATTTTTTTAAAGTGTATTAGTTGTTCATCAAAAACAATAAATCTCATATTTTTTCAAATTTAAGTCAGCAACGACAAATATAGAATTTGAGTTTTAATTTAATACTTTAATCAATACCTCATATTTTCCTCCAATTCCTCCATAAACTCTTTAAGTTTTTCTCCAAAAGTGGTATCCTTTGCTGCTGAGGTATTTATTTCTGAAGTGTTGTCTTGAATATATTCCTCTTCATCATCTTTTTCATCATTTGACATACACCATATCAACCCTTTGAAGAATATATTTTTTTTAATTATTTGGAAAACTTTAATTTTTGATGCAACAAAATCAAAACACGCTCAATTTTTGGTATATACCTGCATCTGTGTCTGCTATATCGAATTCCTGTGACTGAATTGCTCGCAATGCATGCTTACGAGAAATTCCTGTTCCTTCAGCGACCTGTAAAAACTCTCTAATTGCATCTGTGTGGGTATTTTTTTCACTTTCATTTTCCATTTCCGAGGTTTGCTCTCGAGCTAGTAAATTCTCTTGTACTTTGTTAATTGCATCATCCAAATCAGGATTAAGCGAACAGTGGGATTTAACAACTGAAAGAAGAGGACCGAGGAATTGTGAAACTTGATTCCCATTTCTGTACCTTGCAATTTCCTCTTGCAGTAGAACCATTTGATCTACAGTGTAGAAGTTCAAAGGATAGAATACTTTCCTTTTCCCTGCAATGTAATCAATCCATTCCTCATAGCAACTTTCCATGAAATCCGCAATTTTTCGAATGTATTCGTTGACATTACTATAAGCATTTTGTGAGTCTTCATCGTGTTGCGGAAAATTTGTTCCCTTAACAACAGAATGTTCATGTGTTCTAATCATGACACTGCTGCCAGCATTTGGGTTGCAATGGAACTCAAATGTCCAACTTTTGAAAAGGATACAGCCTGATGTTTGAAGTTGGAGAAAGACCTTTCCAAGTCGTGTAACATTGTCAAATATCTATGAAAACGTTTTGCAAATTAAATACTAGTACATGTATCATCATAAAACTTAAAAATTGATATGAAAAAATCAAAAGTACCAAATAAACTATATCACCCCATCCATTGTCTTTTTAAAACTTTACTTACTGAAGTAAATCGTTCTATACTCTCTCTCCCTGCGTCCGCTTTGCCTGTAACAAGCATGAGTCTGCTTTGTAAATCCGTCATTTCACCTAGCGTATAGTCACGTCCTTCCCCTTCAAGTTCTATTTTTTCGAGCTTAAGAGTTGTCAAAGATCGATCATTTTCTTCCCTTTCATCTTCACTGTTGCTATGTTCACTGTTTGAATCCTCTCGGACAACTTCTTGCCTGTCATTTGTTGCAAATCTTGCTGCGGGAACATGCAGCCAAATAACGTCCTGCAAATCCTATTAAAAAAAATCATTCTTTCAGGAGAGAATTCAATACGCATTGATTGATAAAATGCAAAATTGGAAAGTGAAAGGGTTGTTTCATTGTGTAATTACTTACCAGTTGATGCGAGTTTTTAACAGCTTTTCCAGAGTTACCAACTTTGAAAATGCCACGATCTTTGATGGCATCAACTTGTTTCAGTGACGTAACCTCTACAGACCCATGTGCTTCTTTGATTTCAATAAACCAGTTCAAAACACGGTTTGATTCCTCCTGTTGACCAAAATTAAAACAATTATATATAACCCATAAGACTTGCTCAAGTCCCTTTGCAAATTTTAACTTGTTTCGGTTTAATTTCTGCTCCATATTATACTGAAGTGTGTAATTAAACATAAATACTTTTTAATCCTGTATAAGGCTACATCTCCTAAGTCATTTAACATAGTGAATCCCGTTGATAGAAATTTTTTGACCTCCCTCACAAAAAAATGTTTCGGCATAGTTAGTGTGATTAAACCAAATAGACAGTGAAATCGATTTTTACATCTTTTTATTTTACGTTTACACTGTACCAGCATAAATGAACCTGTTGATCATTTGAACGAAACTTTAAACGTGCAAAGGAAGTTAAAAATTTAATTTATGTCTTAATTTGTCAATTGACAATTAATTAATATTTTCCTAACAAAACCATTTTTGTATGATTTTTGGCACATTTTTGTGGGTTTGTTTAAATAATGGTTGAATAGTTACCAGCTTTTTTGGAAGGGCATCGTCCTTTTCTAAATTTTGCCAAACCTCTTTCCATGTGTTAATCATTTTAACTTCTCCATTCATATCGCCAAATATCACTGAAGAATACCCAATTGCTGCAGAGTGTAAGTGTGTTACTCTCCCAACGTGTTCATCTCCTTCTACAGACAATAAGGCCAAATCCGCGTATATCTTTAAGTCTTTTATTCCCCCTGTGAAAAAAGTAAAAGGAATGGAATTTCCAACCTGACTTTTTTAATAAAAGAGTTTTTATACCAAAAGAAAAAAATGAATGTTAACCTGGCAGTGCAGATCGCATCCACTGCACAAGATTTTTAGCTTTTCTGAAGGAAGCGATGCTCTTTTTTTGATTCTCAGTTATTTTCTCTAACTTTTGGTTAAATTTCTCGACTGACATTTTCAGATCCACCAAGGGAATATCTTTTTCCGTATCCTAAAATGCATCGAAAGGGTCATTATAAACAAGAATGCTGGTAAGGTAAATAAGGTAAAATCTTTACGGCATTTAATTAAAGCATTTTTACCGATTTTGCAATAAGTTCTAGATTTTCGAATGAACCATCGATATCGAATTCATCCCTCACTCTCAAGAAAAGCTTTGCAACTGACACTGTTTTTGAAAACATTCGAAATCGTTGTAACTGAGTGATCCTATCCTTAATCCATGTTTCTTTTCTTCCTCTGTTCATTGCAACTAACTCATCGTACAGTTCATCATCATTAAAATCATTGAAACAATATTTTTCTATTTCACGAACAGAAATGGATCCTGTTTTCATTTTAATGCAAATTTCATCCCAAGTGTCTGTTGTCGGGATAAGAATTGTGTCAATAACATCAACAAATTGAAAGTCTGCCGATCTCCTGTGCAATTTAGCGATGTTTTTCATAATTGTATGGAATGTTTTACTTTCATTGTAGCAAAACATATTTTTTACAATGAAATCCAATTTTGAAAGTAAATCGATGAACAAAATAACATTTGGCTGGTATTCAGCAAACCCTCCGCTTTCTTCTGGAATAGCACAAACCTTTCCGATTACCAACGATCTCCAATTTTCCAATGTTCTTTCGTCAATTTCCATTATTCTAATCCTGCTGTCTACAAAAAATTATTTGTAAGAGGAATACACATTAAATTCGGGAAAAGATTTAAGATCATTTAAAGTTAAAAAGCCTGATAACAAAATGCTGATTCCTTTAATTCAGCAGGTAAATCTATATAGTTTTTTTTATTTGTCTTTAAAAAAATTCCAGAACACGTTTGATGAAGAAAATACTTTAAAATTTAAAACAATGAAAATACACGAACAATCTACAAACCTACAACCTGCAAAACTTGCGTTATACATGAAAAATAACGATATTAGACTGCTTTGCATGATTTTTAGCCGGGCTCTGCTAAAAGCAGAGTCCTGGCTGTAGGCAGGCAAATCGCCAATGTTACTATAAAGAGCACAACTTAAAAAGTAAACAAAAAACCAAAAAGCGTCGAAGTAAAAGCTTCTGCTATACCAAATAGTTACACAAAGATTCGTTTTGACAAAAGTGTTGGCATTTTGCTTCTTTTTCTTTATTTCGAGAGAAGTGTCTATCTTTTTTTAGTGTTCTTATTAATAACGTGTTTTAAAAACAAGACTATGCATTTGGGACACATACAATGCGCATTAATTTCCATGAACTACTTTGCTGCGCGTTGAAGAAATGGGGATTGAATGTATAACGCTTATTGCAAAATTCAAGGCAGCAACTGTTGAACATTTTTCTACTAGTCAGACATATTTTTGTTTATAACCGCTTACAAAATTTAGTCGCTCTTTGACGTTTTGCCGACATTAAAAGCATGAGAGAGAGAGAGAGAGAGAAAGAGAGAGAGAGAGATTTTCAGTCTTTACTACACAATATGCATAAAGACACACACAAAAAGCCCAGCTTTCAGTACTTCAGTACTTTGATTTTCTCAGCACAAAACAAGAATGTTTAAAAAATAGAAATTGGGTAAACAAAGATTAATTAGAAATATTGTCAGAGTAACTGTGCAACAAAAATGACGTATGTTAATATGATTTTTTCTCAAATCAAAGTAAAACACTATACATCTTAAAGGGATATTGTAAAAAATTTGGTCAAAACTTATTTTTCCTTTTTTAATTTTTATAATGCTTAATTGCATTTCTTATAGCCAACTAAAATTAGAGTACCAGTCACTGAATTATACAAGCGAGATACAGATGTGTAATGTAAACAAAGCTCAAGTCATGTTTTTGTTTACAAGTACATCCTGAATGTTTGCAAGAAAATTCCAAGTAAGGGCTTGAAATGAATGCGACAAACGCTAGAAACAAGGTTCACAACGAATTAACAGATAGAACAATCAGCTTAAATAAACTTTAAACGGTATATCAAACCAATGTTGACCAAAACATGGCATGAGCTTTGTTTACATTTCAAAGAATTATGAGCTCTGAATCTTGCTAATAACTCTACGACAGACACTCATTTTGAATTACCTTTAGAAATGCATTTATAAAGCATTGTTAACAACAACAAAAAGAGAAAAAATAAAATTTGACTGCCCCAATATCATAATGATATTAACCAATTACACTTAGGTATAAGCTGTTATTTATTTTTTATTTTTTGGTTTATGTATATTTCAATGTTGCCTATTTCATTTAAGTGAAAACGTATCCTATTTGTACACGATATTGATTAAATATAAAGGTTGACGATGTTGCTTTAAAAAAATGAAAGAATTTTTTCAATGTAAATAATAGGACTTTTTCGTGGATTATTTATTTCCAGAATTATCATACAAAAATTCCTTTCCAAAGTTTAATTCCTGATAATCATATTTTTGGCAGGATAAAACTATCATATTATACCTGCATATTTTTTAAAACAGCCAACTTTCATATAAGGACTATATACGGCCTAAAATGGCCCCCTAAAATGAACATCATCATTTGACTGTAATTCTTTTTCTTTGTACAGATATATATGTGATGTTTTTACATAATGTTCATTTTGATTCAACTGCCCACAGTTTAGAAATATGACATCGTAAAGACAACCTTTTCCCGCCATTATAGCATTTTTAGCATAAAACAGCTTGTTTTTAAGTAGCTTCTCTTTTATAAAACATAGAGCGCATGCTTGAGCAAACAAAGTATTTTAACCAGAGATGTATCTAGCCAAGACTAATTAGTGACAAAAAGTTTTCCTTGTTCAAGCATGCGCTCTATTTCCCATTCATAAAAAAATGTCAATTTTGGCTAATTTTGATTAAATTATAGAGATAGCGTCATTTCTGACGTCATATAATGCCAGTTGGCTTGGGGTTATGCTAAATGTAATGATCATGCATTGCAATGCATTACATGTTTTCAGAGTAATGCTAGTAATGTGTAATGCCTCAAAATTAGCATTAGAAGTAATGCTAATGTAATGCATTACTTTCCAAAATCTAGTATAATGCTGGCATTACATGGCATTACTTTGCATTACTATGCATATTTAAGCATGTTCACTTTAAAAAATGTGATGAATAAATGAATAGTTGAAATTGAATTTGATTAAATTATTTTTAAAGAATAAAGAAATAATTCTAATTGAGAAAAAAATGTTTTAATTGTACATGTTTTATTAAAAAAGTTTTTTTAAAAATTCATTTTCGAATTGTTTATATTACTAAAGAAACAAGACTATTTCATAACATTTTTAAGAGTGTTATTATTAAGAGTTTTTAATCATTTAAACAATTTACTCCAATTAGTTTGCACTTCAATAAGAAATGTGTCAACAACACACTATGCCCCCAGGATAATCTAAGTATCAAATCAATCTATTGTTATAAGAAGTGCTAAACACCCCAATCCCCTTACAACAGAATAGGAGACAGACATGCACCTTTAAAAGCAAAATGAAGGCACTGTCCATCCATGATGAAAATCAATATCACTTTCAATATTATATAAACCTATTTGAAAATAATCTTACTTATTTTCTCTCTCTTTCTCTCTGTCTCTCTCTCTCTCTGTCTGACTCTCTCCCTCTCTTTCTTGTATATTAATAACACTGTACATTAGTTTGGACTAATAGAAAATACAAGATTTATGTACTTAATCTATTATTGCACTTAATATATCCTAAGATAAAAAATCGTCAAACAGTATTTTCCAGTCCAAGCTTTGACTGCTCCTGCAAAACATTTATTTAGTATAGCTTGGAAGATCGATGCATTTAAAAGATGAACCCTTTGAAACTTCGATCATAAAGTGCAACAGCAATCTTTTGTCTTAATGTGTCCTCCGTAAATAGAAATACGATTAAAATATATTAAAAAATATAACTGGGAAAAATCATCTGTTTATAAATAAATAAAATTAAGTTATAAAGATTTGTGTAATCTGGGGATATATCTATATTTAGCTTTTAAAAACCGCAACATTATTTCATAAATTGTTTTTTTTTGTTACGCATGTTATCATGTGTCTCCATTTCATATCTGGTATTGTATCATGCCAAATGTCTATAAATATCATTTTACTTATGTAATATGTTGTTCATATTGCCACAATATGATTATATATTGAGCAAATAAAGAGTGACTTTTGTTTATTCATTGAATTTGAACCTGATGCTGAGCATGAAGCTATAGATATGTTAAAGAGTGTTGTATATTTGAAACATTTGCAAAAACTCTTTATTAGCTTTACTTAAAAAAAAAAGTTATGGTAATGCATTACTTTACTCATGTAATGGTAATGTAATGCATTACTTCAAGAAAATCAAGTAATCGTAATGGTAATTTCATGCCCAAATTCATGAAGTAATGGTAATGTAATGCATTACTTTACAATGTTATTCGCCCCAAGCCTGAATGCCAGTGAGTGCAAATAAATCAAATAAATAGTTGAAAAATATATTTTACATCAACTCTTCTAAAATATAACATAAAATTTTATTGTATCCGAAACACTTTACAAAATGGCGAAATATGGGGGCCAAATTCAACTCATATCATACATAGTTCTTGAATCATTTTGAAAGACGGCAGTTGTATTTGTTTACTTACTTTCACTTATTTCTTTGAAGAAAAACTGCAGTTTCTGAACAGTTGTTATAACCTCCTGTAACCTTTTTAAATCTTTTTCTCGGCACAAAACAATATTTTTCAATGCCGATGATGTCAAAGGAAGACTTGTTTCCTTGTACTTCTCAAATACTTGTGCAACTGCAAGAAATGTATCCTTCTTTGCAGTAATTAACTCCAGCATTTTAATTTCCACTGTATTCCTGAGAAGGTTTTGAAACAATAATCCCATTAGTGTTACAGATCTAGATAGATAACGTCGAGCAGATTGATCCATGCCTGCAATAACAACTTTTTCCAAAACTGAAAAAACAATATGTAAAATTTCAACAAATTATGTAAAAAAAATATTATGGAAATTAAAATAACAAGGAAAAGCAAGTGTAAAAATGCAAGTTAAGCAAAGCAAAATTGTTTTTACCATTCCAATTAGAAATCAAGAAAAGGCGATAAATCGCGATACTTACTAAATGCTTCTACACACTTTGGGTAAATGGAGGAAGACAATGCCCGGTATATGATTTCATTATCCGATAATTCTGTCGATGCATTCAAATTCATATACCACAGTTGTGAAAATAATTTTGACAGTAATTCCGAATTACTATCCAAATACAAAAAGCCATCCATTAAAAAGGTATAACTTTTCGGGTCCTAAAAATATAGTAAAAAAGACCTGTAGACAGTTCAGTTACAACTTGTCAATCTGTAATTTAAATTCAGGTAGAATAGGGACAATACAAGATATTAACAACAAAAATTAAAAAACAAATGATCCACGATGATTAACTTTTTTTTTTATTTCCGAAATTTACAAATATCGAAATATCGAGATATCGAAAAATATCGAAAAAAAAATTTCAATGCACCAAAACTTATTAAAAGAATTACTAATACAATAGTGCCAATTTTATGGTAGGGATAAAAGGAGCATAAAGAAAATCGGGTTTAAAGATCTTTTTCATCGTACAATTCATTTCACATAGATTTCCTATTAGCATGGAGTAAATAAATATTCGGAACAATTTCTACTTTATTATCAAAAAAGTACATTGCGATAAACAATAAGAACTGAAGCATTTAATTTGTAAGCTAGTCTATATACTATAATATAATTTTTAATTACAGATCATAGCAATAAATCTTTTGCACAACACTGGAGTTTAGGAGTCAAGGTTTTCATATTCTTTGTGGAATCCTTCCTTTTTATTCTACATATGTACTTAGTTTATATCTAAGATGCTTAATAATAGAGAAAAAGTTTTGTACATAATCCAATTAATAGATAAAAGATAACAGACCATTTCTGCAAGAAAGTGTTCAAACTGTTAAGTTTTTCGTATTTGTTTACATTGTATTTCAGACCTTTAGAATAAAAACTTAAGAGATTTGAAACCATTCACAGAAACACAAGTATTTTGAGAACGAACCTTGTAGACAAAATGGATTTGCACTAGTATCAACATAGTATTAAATAATTGTAGATTCTTAATAAATATCTTTGACCTAAAAAGACTACTAAAAAAGTGCAAGAATATTTAATAATAAGGCATTCCCAAATTAAATGATACTTTGATTTTCCTAGTCCTGGGGGTCAAATAATTGGTAAAAATGACGTCTTTTTAAAAGACCCGGTTTCCTAAACTCCTCTTACAATTTCAACAGTAGACAAATCATCTCTTGGAATAACAGTATGATTTGGGTGTCTTTAAGATGCGCAATAAGGTTACGAAAATTTTTAATTTTATCCTTGGGGGCCATTAAGTGGCTGAGAAATGACGTCTTTTGTGTTTTACAAAAAGCCTGGTTTCAAAAAGATCAACATTTATTGCAGTAGCCAAATGATATACTAGAATATGATCTGGTATCATGTTAATGTGCAATCAGGTTTCAAAATGTTTTTCTATCCTGGGGGTCGGGGGCAACAAAAAATTATGCTTTGGGGGGTTTTTTTGCAAAAAAAAATTCTAAATAGACAAATCATCTTTTGAAATATATATGGGGGTTACTTGTAATGCGCAATAATACTGCAAAAATTTATTTTCATCCAGGGGGTCAATGATGCTAAACATGATGTTTATTTCTAAGGAAATCATGGTTCTCAAAATTTCACAATAAACAAAGTATCTCTTGAAATATGAATGGGGTTGTCTTAAAGATGTGATATTAGGTTTCGGAATTTTAATTTTCAACGTGGGGTTTAATTAGATGCTAAAAAATGTCTTTAAAAAACCCTAGTTACCATAATTCCTTTTACGTTTTACACAGCAGGCAAATCAACTTTTGATTTGGGGTGTTGACGTGTAATAGGGCTTCATATTGTACTAAAGGGGATGTGCGGCTATCTTGTACATTTGAGGATAAGAATGTATTGTTGTTTCTCAACAAATGGTTGTAGAGAGGACACCAATTAATTCCTTCATATTTTTCAAATTATTGAGTCTTCAAAATAAGTCTGTAGCTGCGCAGTTCGACAGCTGTTTTAAGTTATTGAAAAGGCATTGACCTGTTCTTGTATGCATAATTTACATGTAAAACAACATGCAGAATCTCATACTTATTGCTTGTATATCTTTTGGCAACAATTTTGGTCAGTTTCGGGCGTAAACGATCCAGTTCTATAAATGTTTACATTTTAACCTCAAATGTACAAGATGACCGCATATTCCCCGTAATCTTTCATCTTGGGGATTTTTAAACTTTTAAATAAATGGCGTTTTTTCTTGAAATAGGGACAAAAACTTACATTAACACCTTTAAAACTAATTTGGTTTGTGGTCTAAAAAATTCTATAAACTGGTAAAAATATTAATTTCCTTTAAAAAAAAAATTTACGCTTTGGATTTTTACACTTTGAAGTTTAATTTTCTCCCTAAGGGATCAATAACTAATATTCAAGTTAAACTTATTAACAATAGATGGTTTTAATTTAATATTTATCTGCCATCTCCATCAAATCTGGATATATTAGAAACAAGAATATAAATGGTTAAGTGGTGTTTTAACGATTTTTCAGTTGGTATTTTCCTGTTTAATGCGGATAAAAAAATCCCATAAAATATTGGCCTACATAACATTTGATGCTTAATTAGACATTAAGAACAAATATATATGGGATGCATGGTTTTGAAGATATTTGGTCATTGTGGTTGGATGACTCCAAGGACAGGGGTCACATCTTTTCAGGCTTGGGGTAATGCTAAATGTAATGGTAATGCATTGCAATGCATTACATGTTTTCAAAGTAATGCTAGTAATGTGTAATGCCTCAAAATTACAAGTAATGCTAATGTAATGCATTACTTTCCAAAATCTAGTGTAATGCTGGCATTACATGGCATTACTTTGCATTACTATGCTTATTTATGCATGTTCACTTTAAAAAAATGTGATGAATAAATGAATAGTTGAAATTGGATTTGATTAAATTTATTTTTAAAGAAGAAAGAAATAATTCTAATTAAGAAAAAAAATGTTTTAATTGTACATGTTTTATTAAAAAAAAGTTTTTTAAAATTCATTTTTGAATTGTTTATATTACTAAAGATAACAGCACAATTTCATAACATTTTTAAAAGTGTTGTTATTAAGAGTTTTTAATCATTTAAACAATTTACTCCAATTAGTTTGCACTTCAATAAGAAATGAGTCAACAACACACTATGCCCCCAGGATAATCTAAGTATCAAAACAATCTATTGTTATAAGAAGTGCTAAACCTCCCAATCCCCTTCCCTTCGCTATGTCACAATAGAATAGGAGACAGATATGCACCTTTAAAAGCAAAATGAATGCACTGTCCAACCATGATGAAAATCAATATCACTTCCCATATTATAACCCATTTGAAAATAATCTTACTTATTTTCTCTCTCTCTCTCTCTCTCTCTCTCTCTCTCTCTCTCTCTTGTATATTAATTACACTGTACATTAGTTTTGGACTGATAGAAAATACAAGATTTATGTATTTAATCTATTATTGCACTTAATATATCCTAAGATAAAGATCGTCAAACAGTATTTTCCAGCCCAAGCTTTGACTGCTCCTGCAAAACATTTATTTAGTATAGCCCGGAAGATGGATGCATTTAAAAGATGAACTCTTTGAAACTTCGATCATAAGTGCAACAGCAATCTTTTGTCTTAAAGTGTCCTCCGTAAAAAGAAATACAAAATTAAAATATATTAAGAAATATAACTGGGAAAAATCATCTGTTTATAAATTAATAAAATTAAGTGTCCAAAATTATAAAGATTTGTGTAATCTGGGGATATATCTATATTTAGCTTTTAAAAACCGCAACATTATTTCATAAATTGTTTTTTGTTACGCATGTTATCCTGTGTCTCTATTTCATATCTGATATTGTATCATGCCAAATGTCTATGAATATCATTTTACTTATGTAATATGTTGTTCATATTGCCACAGTATGATAATATATTGAGCAAATAAAGAATGACTCTGTTTATTCATTGAATTTGAACCTGATACTGAGCATGAAGCTGTAGATATGTTAAAGAGTGTTGTATATTTGAAACATTTGCAAAAACTTTTTATTAGCTTTACTTTAAAAAAAAAAAAGTAATGGTAATGGTAATGCATTACTTTACTCATGTAATGGTAATGTAATGCATTACTTCAAGAAAATCAAGTAATGGTAATGGTAATTTAATGCCCAAATTCATGAAGTAATGGTAATGTAATGCATTACTTTACAATGTAATTCGCCCCCAAGCCTGCATCTTTTAAACATATATCTTAACATGATCAGCAGAATTGGACAGAATGATCACTATAAGACATTTGTAGAGTGAGACTCTGATTAAATGTAAATAGTTACAAAAGACATCTACACAATAACAGTCATCCTTGGTCAACAAAATACATATAACTAACATAGTTTGTCAATGATTTACAACAATAAGGAATTATCATACTAGACTTATTTTTGCCCAGACTAAAATTTGCCCCAAACTCAAAAATGAAATAATGTGTTCAGCAAATTTCAACTATCAAACAATTCATTAGTCAATATTATGTAGATAATTATGACCCAAAATAATTTAAATGCCAAATCAATATCTCGTTAAACTTTAACCAATCTTTGTTGATCATTTTCATGCATAGCCTTTTAAGACAATCAATCTTGTAAACTTGAAAAAAATATCGATAATATATCATATTTAAAAATTTCTATATTTTCAAAATGATTAATCAGTCAAAATAAGTTACAAATAACCGATTGGCAATTCTGCAATTGATTGACATCCAGAGTATAATATCATATACATATATTTGTGAAACTTCTCTGTTTTCAAGATTAGGGTGCATGTATTTTTCCAAGTAGGCGTATCTTTTTTCTTTTTATATTTAGGAGGTTATAAGACCAAGAATCATTTTTTCACTGCGCTCAAAAGTCACATTATATTTGGAAGGTATTTAGGATATACTCTAATTTCAACACATATGTATCCTAGTTCCAAGTTAAAAGAAAAACATGCGTCAAAATGTACAGCGCATTTAACATTACTTTTTATACTAGAATTGAAAATATTTTCTACAAGACAAAAAACTTAGTCAAACAAACATGAAGAACAATTCAATGTACATTTTAAAGGGGCATGGTCACGATTTTGGTCAAAAATTATTTTTTCGATTTTAATGTTTACAATGCTTCAGTAAGCCATTTTTAATAGGCAACCAAAATTTGAGTGTCATTCGATGAGTTATAAGCGAATAACAGAGCTTGCAATTCTTCGCTTTGTTAACAAAGCGTTTGTTTACATTTTGAATGGAAGTGAAAATTCCGGTTTTAGACCTAAAATGAATGTGTTAATCGTTAGGAACTGTTTTTTATGCTTAAAATGAATATTTAGATAGACAAACCAGCTTTAAAAAGATAATTTCATTTGATCATTAGAAATGCATTCCTAAAGCATTGCAAATAATATAAACAGAAAAATAAAATTTGGCCAAAATCGTGACCATGCCCCTTAAAGGTTCCAAAATAGACTCCTTTATATGTTGTCATGGGGGTTATTTTTTCAACATTAAACCGGAAAATGTTAGGTAAAGAAATTATACGCATTTTATATGAAAGATATGCACTCGAATGGTGAAATTTTACTTTTTGGGATTCGGGGCCAGTTAAGGGGTGTCTTTAAAAACTATACACACATTTTGTTTTACAATCATTAACAGCTACAGTATCTAATTGATAAAAATGGTGTCTCATTTGCATTTGGTAAATAATTTAGCGTTAAAATTTGGTCATTAAGAAGGATGGGTAGTAAACAAGTTACCCATCAGATCTCCCTTAAAAACCTCGTTATAATTTGTTAAGCTTAAACTATTATTTTATAAAGGAATTGAAGTTTGTTTTTTAATTCAAGTATTTTCTTAAAGCTTTTCTATTAAAAGAGATCGATACATCCTACAAATAGCCACGAACATCCAGCCCTTAACCTTACTTAGCGTCATAGTTACCTGTAGGATTTCACTTATATTTTCCATGACAACTTCTTGCATCATGTTTTTCAGAGACTCATTCTGAAATTCCTCCGCAGATTTACTAAAGAATTCTAATCGGAGATGTGTACCCATCTATCAAAATCGAGATTTTCATTCAATTATTATCTGACTTTATCTTGAATCACAGTATAATGATTTCTGTAGGCTTTTGCCACACCTTTATGTTAAATTTGATAATTCTGATAAACTTTATAATACAAATTAGAGCTGGAATATATGTAAGAAAATTATCAGATTTTTCATAGAAAGAGAAACGTTTTTACATTATCACATTTTGGATTGTCAAATATGTTTTATCCAATTATAAACATTAAAACCTAAAAGTTTATCATTAAATACTCACTGTTTCAAACTTTTCTCTAGCATACTTCAGACATTTTCTTTCAAACTCAACTGATAACTCATTTTTCTCTATACAGTTCAAAACTGATAGTGCAAAATCATAGATCTACAATACATATACAAAATTCAAAATCAGATTTCTTTTCTTTTCAATAAAAACAAAATTCCAAAAATGCCTTTTTACATCTATCTTGTCGATACCTACCGAGAAGTCCCTTCCAAGTTCGAATAAAAACTCGTCAAGAATAAGTATTGATCTTTGCAACAGAGACTTCACTTCATCAGACTCTTTGCTTAGTGTTTCCAACACAGCAAGCGATAACATGTGAGAATGAAAGAGAGAAACTAAAGTTCTCTTGTCCTTCATACGCCTGGTAATTCCAGTTGACAGAATTGCCACGCACTTTGCCTCTTGAATCTTAAATTTGTCATTGACCTCATTCCAATCTCTAAAAGTGGTAAAAACGAGTTACAAAAAAATCATTATGAAGATTGCCCTTGCTTCCTTAAGTTCTTCAGATTTTTTTCATACCTCTTGGATACCACAGATAACTGATTTAGTTGTCCTTTAAGTATTCCAAAGACAGTCTTTATGCAGTTTTGCAGCTTGTCCATCTAAAAATGTAAAGAACATCATAACAATTAAACAATGGTGGTAATGCCTTTTTTTGTCAAAAAACTATAAATAACTATAAAACATTGTAAAAGTACGATACTGGAACTTGAATCAATAAAGGTTAATTCACATCACTGAATTATCTACTCTCTGTTTCAAAATTGAGATTACATTAATTAATTTAGTTGCGATAGGCAAAACATACCGACCATCTTTAAATAATGCTGTGCTTCTTAAGGGGAAATTTAAAGAAACAGACAAGGGTAAATAGTTTATGGTAAAACAATAACAAAAATTACACATTAAAAAACAAAGTAATGTGTAATTCTCATTATGAGGCTTGTACAAATCCTCTCTCTCTCTCTCTCTCTCTCTCTCTCTCTCTCTCTCTCTGTGTGTGTGTGCATGAAAAATACCCAAAATTTTAATCTGTACATTTCTATATTTCTTTATAAACATTAAATCTCAAAGTTTTAGAGATATTATCCCATTCATATGATTTTCTAAAGTTTTTAACATTGTCGATATAAGAGGAGTTCAGTCATAGTGTGTGTTTTATGATAAAAAATTTAAGCGATTTATATCATCAACCTTACCTCTTGGTGGTAACAGTTTTCGAAGTAATGATGCAAAGTTGCCAATTTGATTTCTATCAAAATGTTTTCCTCACTCATAACCATATCTAGATCATCTAATTTCAGGCATGCCATGAAAGATCTTTGTGTTTTTGTATCTAACTTGAAAATTGGTTTCATCCACTTCATGAGTTCTGAAGGGGGTCTACAAATTTCCACAACAAAATAAAATGAAAATATATTTTAGCTTTTTTGTTCTTGTTCCCTAATGGACGTTATACCCAACACCCAAAAAAAGATAGAAATAGGTTTATCATTAAAAGAGTGCAACAGTTACATTTTATCTATACAAGAAAGAGTTACTTTTATATCATTCCTATGACTCAATAATTGGTAAGACAAGATTAAATTTGGCAAATGTGCTGAATGCAAACCATCTAATAAACTGTTCGTAGCAACATTACTCTCCAACATGTAGAAGGGAAACATAATCACACTCTTTTTTTAAATGTCAAATTACCTTAACCATTTATGAGTTTTTAATTCCTCTTTTTCTTGTTCAAAATCACGAACTAACCACCATTCTTTTGTTTTATCTTCAAATTTTGCATAGTCAAGCTCCGCAAATGGATATAAAGATCCCCCAAGGAAATGAACAATGGGCAAACACATAATCCATGAAGGGTTTCTTTCCGTTGAAAATTCTGTTTTTCTTGCCGACGCCTTTAGAAATGTAATTAAACACCTTCTAATCTTCCTGAAATGAAAAGTAAAGAGCATAGAATCGCCGCAAAATTCAAAATGAGAACCTCATGGTGTGACATAAACCTCATAAATTTATCATAATTCATATATATATATATATATATATATATATATATATATATATATATATATATATATATATATATATATATATATTGAAACACAAAACGTTTTTCGTGTTTTCTTATTTAACGTTTTTCGTGTTTTCTTATTTAATTTTTAACGTTTTTCGTGTTTTCTTATTTAATTTTTATCTATATATATATATATATATATATATATATATATATATATATATATATATAACAAAACATTTCTAAATGACCAAGACTGCTTTAATATATTTCTAAAAATATTGCCCCATGCATATTACTGAGAATAGTGCTTAGTATTTGTTTTAAAAAATTGATTCCAGTTTCGAATACTTTTTTGTGTATTATAAAATAAAGATGAAACTTCCTTGATATATTATGGTATTAACAATTTCATAAATATTTACCCCCACAACAGAAACCATAAAATTAGATAGATGATTAATCAATACTAGACACCTCTAACTTCAATTAATTTATTACGACGTAATTTCCTGAATTAAAAAAAGAAGAAAAAAGAACATTACTCTCTCGTTGATGGTTCTAAGCAAGTTTCCAAAAAGTCAAGCTGTGAGCACTGATTATTGTCTGTATCTGGTGAAAGCAAAAGAGAATGATGGAGAATTTCTACTGTTCTTAAAAGAAGAACATCCATGTGAAACTTCAGGTCTTCAAGAAGTTTGACTATCATCAGGGCTTTCAGCAGTCTTCCATTTTCATCCATTTTATTTTCCTGACTGTCTAGTGCTTCAATGGCATTTCTCAAATGATCTTCCATGACAAACTGAAGCATGTAATTTTAAATTATTTCAGATGGAAATTTAAATCAATGAAGATAGTAGGTCAAATCATATATTTTTTAATTATTTTAAATTTGAACGTGTAGTATTTTCCCCCATGATCGTTTTAAGAGCATTTGACTTTTACGCTATAAACTGCAGTGTTGATGTATTTTGAAGGATAAGAAAGAGTAATGTCGAAAACAATCAACCTCTTGCCATATTCCATGTCCAACTTGTTGTCTGTGTATCAAGAAATGATCTTTTACACCGCCTTGAAAAACTTCAATATATTCTGTCATTTTGGTAAAGATTATTTAAGGGTCTTGGTTCGGATATTTCAAAACACCGCAAATATTTGGTAAGTATTGTTTTAATGCATATATGCCATCTTTTTTCATTACTTCAATCAACTTTGAATTTGACATTCCAAGTGTGTCTTTGAAAAAATTGACTACAAATCCTCCTTTCTTTGCATAGATGAACCCATCGAACTGTTGATAAGAATCTACAATATAAGTATGATATTTATAGAGCAGTCATAAAGCGGCTGTTTTGTTATATCCAGGAATGTTGGATAATCATTTGAAATGTAAAAAGAATATAAATAAAAGTGTGTCAATACATATAACTAAAGCTTCCCAAAAACAATCGAATCAATAAAATTGACATCTAAAAATAAAGTAAAAAACACACATATGATTTGCTGGTTTCTTTTTTTTTTGGGGGGGGGGGTCAAAAACATAAAAAAAATCTTTAATCATAAATTTACACATCCTCAAGATGATGCTGACAACATTACTAGAATTGTATGGTCTACTTCTAAGTATATACACGTATGTAAATACTATGTATATAATTATATGATATTTATAGAATCAACAAATGTTTAAAACATGAACATTCCATAATCAATTTATTTACTATATCATGGATATTTTCAAATCCCAATTACCTAGGCCTGCTGGAATTGTCAACTTTCGAAAACCGTTGTTATAAGGGTAGTAATTTCGAAAAAGAAACTCATTTTCTGGAGATTTACTTCCTTTCCTGAAAAAGCAGTATCTGTACGACAGGCCATCGTTTTTTAGAAGATCTTTTTCCAGTTCTACTTCTGCAAACACTGGAATTCCATTTTTATCCTTCTTATTTCTGCAACAAATAATATCAAGTGTAAAGGATTGTAAACGCTAAGAATTTCTGAAACTATTGTTTTCCATTAAGAAAGTTATATTTACAGTACAATTTTTATCAATACATATCTGCTTGCCAATGAAAGGCACCAATTAAACAGGAATTATCTGCTTCATTTTACAGAAGAAAGAATGAGCTAATATAGAAAAGAGGTGATCAAATGTGAAACATTATCAAATGAATATCTTACGGTCGGTACATTTACGATACGTACATTCTAAGTCCATGCACGGAAAAAACTAACTACGCTATCAGCGTGAATTTATCCAACTGAGTGTTAAAGTATATTATATTGACATGCACTCTTTAAAAATATATTAATAAACAGAGTTTATTGTTTACAATTGCAAATGTTGGTAAACATGTGTGTGTAACGAAGATTTACCTAGGGTCTCTCTCAAGTCTTAATTTTGTATAAAATCTAATAAGATTTATTAATTTACACGTTACATAGTCAAACATCAATGGTACAAAAAGTATTATAATTATTCCTGTCCGAGAAAATACAAAATAATTTGAGAGTTATTTAAATTAAGCAATAGGACATAATAGGACGGGTAAGGATTTTTGTCGTTTAAAGAATCTAGAACCAGAATCTAAAATTCAGTACTTGGACCAAATAAATGTTATGCATATGTCCAGCATCTTTTATTTTAGTCTGTGGATTATAAGTTTTTGGAAACTCATTAACTGTTTGTTCATATACAATATGACATGCAAATTATCAATCATATCGAATAAAAGAAATCTTATAAAAAAAAACCTTGGGTAACAAAATTCTGTTACGTGGATGGATACATATATATGTATCTATTATCAGACTACTAGTATTTGAATATGATGTTAAAACCACGTGTTCTCGATTCTCAAAGGGTTGGAAAAAATTGACGTTGACGCTGCGACATTGGTTGCTGGTTGAGCAATTAATATTTCAAGATAAGCAGTGTGTCCAGAAACAACAAGGAGCCTTCGGAATACAGATACAATTAAGTAGAAACAATTCACATACAAAATATGGTTCCAGTTATAATGCGCATCATCTAAAGATTTTCAACAAGTACTTCCCCATACTACAGGTTAGAATATTTCAACAAGTCATTTAGTTTTCACCTGATACGGTTTTTGACGAACCTTAAAATTGATTCAATGAAGATAGAGTAAAGAAAATACAGTTTAGTGCTACAATTAACTTATCTTATTAATTTTTTTTCTGGGGAGGGGGGTTGTGTTGTGTCAAAAACAGTGGAACTAACATCTTAGGAATAGACACTTCTACTTTTGTTTAGTACCAAACTGTTAGTGGGGGTTATTCTATACAAGTAAAGCTTTGAAGAATATAGAAACATGTTTCATAGTTTTTGAGATACTTGATGTTAAAAATTTCACCCTTTTTGGATTAAATGTTGAGTAAAATATTCCATATAAAACCCCATGGATTTTTTTGAAAACTTCCTGGATCAGAAATGTGAGGTTTAAACCTAAATGTTTTTATGAGTTACGGTTTAGGCTTTTAATCCCAAAAAAGATTTTGTGGGATTTCCTATATAATATTTGGCCTAAAAAAAAAACTCCAGTGCGGAGAGCATATAAGGTGGTGTAATTTTAACCAATTCTAGCACATAAATTCTCAATGATAAATTACAGGAGATTGATTTATAAATGTTTGCATTAGTTCAATGTTTTAAGATTATCTCCAATTTCCATTGAATGACAATCCATAGATGTTGGCATTGTCTTTTTAAAAACCTCTCTTTATAAATTATTGTAATATCAGGTTGTTGTTTGACCAATCATTCAATCAATAATAAATTCCATGCAGCGGTTTAAGAGCAGTTATGCTTACAAACTGTTTATTACTATATTCAATATAAGGCAAAAAGTCTAAGTTAAAAAAACCAGGGCTGACGGACGGACTCACTGAAAGACTGACGGTCCAGTAAATACATTATACCTCTTGCAACTTCACTTCGTGGGGTATAATAAATGAATCATAAGGCTAATATTTTTCATGAGAATCATATTATATATGGTGTTTTTTTAATTGAATTTGAATATTTTGAATAAAAAATTTTTATGTATCTTCATGCATGTATACTCAATTTTACGAAATGTAATGGTAGAATTAAATGCATGCATTAAAGTTATTAAAATTGTGTTATTAACAATTGTCTTTTGGTAATAAAATGTATTTGATTCAATACAGTTGTTGACAAACATGATAACAATGTTTCATAAATAACAAAGTTGTTTTCTGTTATTAACTTCCCACTAAGCAAATAAATGAAATGCTTATTACAAATCTAGAGAGAATGATTTGAATTTAATTGAATCAAAATAAGTTTTCCCTATCTTCTACAGTGTTGATTTACTAACAATACAATTTATGATAATTGTGCCACGTTGGAAATTGTTGAGGATCAACGAATTTATTTTTTTTGGGGGGGGGGGGTTAAATTGATTTAACTCTTTATGAATAAAAAAAATCTTCATTTGATAATTAAAAAGATGAAATTAAAAAATTATAAAATACTTCTTTGTTCCGATAAACTTCATAAGTCCTTCCTTTTTGAGGATTCCAATCATCCCGTTTAGGACCAAATACAACATAAAGTTCATCATTCTTTGGATTGACATTAACAGTTGGTGCTAGGAAGGCATGAAAAGAAACTCTCACTGTCTATAAAGAAATTGTTTTAAAAATGTTAAAATTAAATATTCTATATAAAAAGCAATTTACACAATTTCATTTGATAAAAAGGGTTTTAAAATAAAGAATAGTCATATGATACCTTTTTTGTTTGATTTTCTTTGGAACTACCAGAGTGTTTACCAGTTACATCTGAAGTCTGCGCCTTTTGACCAGGGTTCTGGTTTTGAGATGTATGCTCTTGGCTGACAACCATATCCTTGGTGGAAGATGCTTCTTCTGCAGAGGATCTCAACAATGGGTCAGAATCAATGCCTTGTCCTTCCTTCTGCTGACAATCTCCATCTTCCTAATTTTCCATTTTCCAAATCTCTCTTCTTTCTTTCAACTTCATCGTCTTTCTTTTCCTTATTCTTTTCTGTATTGTTTCCATCTCCGTCACATTTTCTATCTTTCTCACTAGCTTTGGCATATTGTTCTGTTCCTCCTCCCAATCCATCATCTTTTGTACCTTCTTTTTCATTTCTTCCTACCACTGTTTCCTTTTTTTCTCCAATGATTTCCCTCGTTTTTTCATGCTCTTTATCTTTTATATCTACCTTCTCATCTGTATCCTTACCACTTTCTTTTTTAATCTCTTTACTTTTTGATCCTCCACCTTTATCCTCCTCTTCTTTTTTCCGTTTTCTGTTTCCGTTTTCTCCTCCTTCCTTTCTTTCTCCCCCTCTTCCTTCACTTTCTAAACCTTCTGCATTGTTATCTTTAACTTTGTCATCTTTCACATGATTTTCTATTTTATCATTTTCATTTCTGTCTGTTGTTTCTGTACATCTGTTTGATGGAAGATCTTCACTCTGAGTCACAGGATTTTCACTCTCTGATTTGATGCTAGAGCTTGTATCTCCATCGCTGTTTAAATGCTCTTCTAAAAATTAGATAACTGTTCCTTGAATAGACATATTCATATACAGAACTAGATGAATTAACACTTAACAAACTAATGACATAATGCAATAATGTTGAATCATATTTTTCCGTATATATTGTGACCGAATTTTTTCTTCATGTGTGGATCTAGAGGGGGTTAGGGGGTCTGCCCCCCCCCCCCCCCCTGTAAAATTCAAATTTCTATAAATACCATTATAAAATAACAAAAATATGTCTCAACGCTATAGCAATCCGAATTTGAGGACTCAAACTCCTCGTAAAAAACGTCCTAAAAAGAATATTTGCATCATAAATAATGATTCGGTTCTGTCTGAAATAAAAACTCACCTATATTTTTTTTAGTACATTTAGTTTATACATTCATCTAATTTGAAGTTAAACATATCAAACAATTAAACAAGATATTAGCATGCCACAATTGGCTACCATGATTTCTGTGTCAGTTGTAATTTACGTAATGATTGATTTTTCAGAAAAAAGAGATTTTAACATCAAATTAGTATTTGTTGCTTAAGAAATAATCTAATTTCTATTTTCATCAAAAACAAATGTCTGTTTACCTGTTTTAAATAGTGTCTGATCTACTTGCTCGCCACAAATTGGACACAAATTGAATTGAGGAAATAGAGGAAATCCACACAGGTTTCCATCTTGTTTCTTTGTAGGGCATGGAACTTTTTCTCCTTCCATTGAAAATCTACGAAACATTTACTACAAAAGTCATTGCTTATACATTCCTTTTCTTACACGTGTGTGTGTATGTATGTATGTATTACGTACATGCATGTACATTTTACACATACACCCGCACAAGCGATAAATAAACAGTGTAAATGTCAATTAGTTATTTACTACAATATTCATTGTTTATATAATATTATGCTCTTTTTGCATATATATGTTTGTTTATACATGTACATCTTTTCACTAATTTACACATATACACGGCACATTGTTACAGTTGTTTAAATACAATAGTATCTTAATTCTTTTACTTATTATCACAATACATGATTTGCTTTAAAGGGGCATGGTCACGATTTTGGTGAAATACTATTTTCCCATTTTTATGTTTACAATGTT
The DNA here is from genome assembly GCA_015776775.1 of Magallana hongkongensis. Taxonomy (NCBI): domain Eukaryota; kingdom Metazoa; phylum Mollusca; class Bivalvia; order Ostreida; family Ostreidae; genus Magallana; species Magallana hongkongensis. Next base: position 257,861 of record VIAA01000025.1, read on the forward strand.
TCTCTGAGGCATTTTAATAGCCTATAGACACCCAAAATTTGAGTGTTATTCGTTGAGTAATAAGAGTTTACAATGATTTACTATGTCTACAAAGATTTTGTTTACACTTTGAATGCTGAAGTAAAAAGTAAAAATGTTAGACCTAAAATGAATGTGGTAATCGTAGGGACCTGTTTATTCACGCTTAAAATAAATAAGAAGATAGGCATATCAGCTTGAAAAAGATTTTTTACCAGTATATTGAACCTATGTAAACAAAATCAGGGCCGGAGCCTATTTTCTGTCAATTTTCATCAAATTTCATTTAAAAGAATAAAGACTGGAAGTTTAAATAGCTAATATAATACTAGTATTTAAATTCGTATTTGGATTTGTAAATAAATTCATCAATTTTTCTACAATAGAAGTTAATTCATTTTTATAAAAGGAGCTCCTTAATTATTTTTCTTATGAAATTCGAGCTGAATATTCATTCCTAATGAATTTTTTTAAAACAAAATATCACCAATATTTGGTGGTTCCCCCTTTTCAAAATAAGCTCTTTCCTCATATAATAACAAATGAAATGTATGAAGATTATACATATATATAAGGATATTATATAAAAGGAATAATTAATCATTCTTTGAATATTATAAGGTGGTCAATTACGGTCGGGGTTATCTAGTCCAATAAAGCCCGAAGGTCTTTTGATTTGATCACGTCAAACCGTATATGCATGATCACCTCATAATATTCAAAGAATGATTCCTTGTTACTTATATTTATATAATGTTATATTTCAATTGAATGTCAATAAAACTATTCACATTTTTTATGTCATTTTTATTTCCTATTTCCTATTCATGTAATTACGCAGACTCCGCTTGTACCCTTACAGTACGTCATTGGCGTCATTTATAAACTGTATTAGACTTTACGTCACAAAATGGATTCGTAGTGAATGGAAAATTTTGAATAGCATAAGTGATTTCAAATTAAGTATCCTGAAGATTCTTCTACACAAGTTACAGTTTTTTCTGGTCAAATGGTTTTTTAGAAGAACCCCCCCCCCCCTCCATTGTGTCCCCATCCTACCCCAGGGGATCATGATTTGAATAAATTTGAATATACACAATATAGGGATGCTTCAACACAAGTTACACATTTTCTGGCCAAATGGTTTTTGAGAAGCAGATCTTTAAAGATTGTCCTCTAAATACTCTCATGTAAAAATTCACCCCCCACCCCCCCCCCCACCCCCATTATGTTATGCTTCGTTCTGGAGAAGAAGATGACAACAACAATGACGACGACAGACATTGAACAAATTTTATTTTTAAAAAGTTTACATGAGCCTTCTAAACATCAATTAATATGAGGTTTTACATGTTGTTTTGTATGGTTTTACATGTATGGTTTGTATGCAAATTATGCATATAAAAACAAAACAATGCCTTTAATAATCGCATTTAACCGAGCAGCGGCAGGCTTATATTAAACAAATTTAAAGAAAATTGAGGTTGAAGCTTGCCTATTTAAGTTGTAGGCATAGCTGTGCCTCAAATTAAAGTACCCTATTCTTATCAGTTAGTACGAGATATATTTGCCTACGAAGGTACATTGAAGTTAAATTTTCACTGAAAAATTAACATATTTTTTTTTATTAAAACCAATCATTTTTTGGACCCCTATTCTACTTCTAATCAAAGTACTGAAGTACTGAAAGCTGGGCACTTTTGGAGTGTCTTTATCCATATTGTGTAGTAAAATCTGAAAATAAATATCTCTCTCTCTCTCTCTCTCCTCTCTCTCTCTCTCTCTCTCTCTCTCTCTCTCTCTCTCATGCTTTTATTGTGAGCAAATCGTCAGAAAGCAACCAAATTTTGTGAGCGGCTGTAAACAAAATATGTCTGTCTAATAGAAAAAAGTTCAACAGTTGCTGCCTTGAATTTTGCAACAAGTGTTATATAGTCAATCCCCTTTTCTTCAACGCGCAGCAAAGTAGTTCATAGAAATTCATGCGCATTGCATGTGTCCAAAATGCATGGTCTTGTTAAACTAAAAAAGATAGGACAATTCTCTCGAAATCAAAAAAAAAAGAAACAAAATGCCAACACTTTTGACAAAACGTGACTCTTTGTGTAACTACTTGGTATAGCCGAAGCTTTTACTTTGAGGCTGTTTAATTTGTTGTTTACTTTTGAAGTTGTGCTATTTATAGTAACATTGGCGATTTGCCTGCCTACATCCAGGGCTCTGCTTGATTTACTCTAATTTATACATATAGAACTGAAAAAACAAACTTTGGGCTGGTGTAGAGATGCCTGTCGCATTCCACACAGATTGGTTGAAAGACATACTTTTTTCTATTAAAATATAACGTATATTTGCCTTCATAGACACAGGAGTTCTAAGTATAGACTAGATGTTTTTCTTGTTCTAAAAATAGAGGCCGCCCGATAAAAATAGGGTACCTTATTTCGAGACAATGCTTCATCATAAATGTGCAAGGTTCAACCTTTTCCTCATCAAATGCTTGTAGAGTGGACCCCAATGACCACCTATATTTTTCGGATTTTTAAAATCTGCAATTTATGTCTGCAGCTGCACAGTTTTACGTGATTAACAAAATGATTGTTCTGTACAAGCAATTGCGTACAAAACACGTAAAATCTCATATTTAATGTTTTTGTATCTTTTGACAGCAGTTTCGATCAGTGTTTTTCCATAAACAAATCAGTTTAAGAAATGTTTACATTTTGGTCGACATGTATGTATATACCAGTAAAAAATCTTTTTCGAGTTGATTTGTCTATTATCTTCCTTTTCATTTTAAGTATAAAGAAACAGTTTCTAACATTTATTTTATGTACGTCTAACACAAGAATTTTCACTTCAACGATTAAAATGTAAACAAAAGCTTTGTTTACGTAGCAAAAAATTGCAAGCTCTGTAACTCGCTCATTACTCGACGAATGACACTCAAATGTTGGTTGCGAGTGGCTCAATAATTTCCAAACGACCTTCGAATATCCCCACAGCTGTTTTGTCGGGGTTTTTATCACCAACTGCATGAAAAATGTTAACCTTTGTTCCTAGAAATAAAGCTTAAATTAATTCAACGTTTTTAACTTACCTCTTAATAAGACTCCACCATTTATAAAACAGTTGTCTGACTACTGTTAATCAGCAAGTTACATAATATTTTCATGTCTGAGAGGTCTTCAAGGGGGCAAAATATTTCTTCCTTTACATCCAGTATTTTTAAATTATAAAGTAAAAAACTATTATTTTATATCTCATCCCATAATCAATCTATGTGTACTTGTGTCAAATCTTTATCGTAGCATTTTGTATATAATCTGTTCCAATTCTATGTTGAGAATATTTCCCAAAAGGATCCTTCCAAATGTTTCCCGTTCATTTTCTGAAATTGACGAAAATGAAAGTAGAAATTCGCTGAAGTCAGTTTAAAACGCGATTGGAATATTGCCATTACAAACTATCGATCGGGTGGTTTTTTTCTTTATCAACAAAGACACTACAGATGAGATATAGGCTATAATCCATGTTTAAATACAGTGCAGTAGCTAAATATATGCGTTTTGTCCACTATTGTATGTGTGTACCGGTACCACAGAGACTTGTGTAAAAAAAAAACCATTAACAAAGTGAATATCTCGTAGGAAATCCTCAGTTACACACTATTTTAACGAATTTTTTTTCTACACAAGTCCCTGTAGTACCGGTAAGTGGACGCGTGCGTCAGTTGGCCAACCGTGTAAAACTTGTAGGCCTATATAAACATGTCAATTTACCATTGGCGCAATTAGATGACGATGGTACCAGTTGTAACAATAAACCCGGCGCGTTTACCAATGTTATACCCACAGGAGTCCAATGGAAACGTTCGTAATATTGATTACAGTTTTGTAAACATGTCAACAAAGAAACATCTTTTTACTGTCCTAATTTATACACAACAACAACATTTTCATCATAAATTGCACCCTAATCATCATAGTTAAAGGGGGGAAAAGCTTTCTAAAAACTAATGTCTCAGTTTTTGCCGTCACAGAATAATATACAATTGACAAAAACATTGGTACCAATGACATGCCAATGGTAGTTATTTTTACCAACAGCACCTTTTGTCTACCAACGGTAGAACTATGTGCATGATGAGCGCAAAATTTTTACAAAGAAAAATAATTCTGTCCGCGGGCACTGACAGTTAAACTGTATCAATTTGATAAATAATACTTCATCTTACACATATTTTAACCAAAGTTCATAATTTCATCATTTTATACAGAAATTTCATCTGATTATCATTACTTCACATCAAGATTACATTTACGGGTTTCATTTGAAGTTTCTTTTGGTTAACAAATCAAGGAAAGCGGTGGTTATCAATATCAATTTTTATAAAACTTCGCTAATATAATCGACTTCTAGCTTAATCTATTGGTATATGTAAAATTATTGGGTCTGTGTGTTTTCATGGAAAGCAGTAAATTTATTTTTGTATGATCTGCTACATTTCCTTTATTAATCTTATGTGGATATTTTATGAACGCAATATTAAAAAGTTTGTTTGGCTTCCCTGATAAAAATTTCTTTCTGTAACCCAGAGTCTTGTTGTTCATTTAAATTTTGCCGCAAACCGACAAAAATATTTTTAAAAATCAAGATTAAATTAAAAATTTGTTCAATGGAGTGGTGAACAGGTTAAGTGTGAAACTTATTGTTTAAACAAGGAAAACCGGGGTATATATACCAGTTTCTAATGTTTGTTGGTAATTAACAGTGCACTAATTAACCTGTTATTTCAAGTTTCCTAAGTGGTTTTGTTTTGGTTGGGTTTTTTTTTTTGGCAAAATCCAGATATTGATACCAATGAAACATACTTGGTTATGAAACAGTTCAGAATAATTTTTTTGTGAAAGTTGTTTTACCATGACATAAAAAGTACAGAAATACCTCCTTTAGAAAACTCCTTTATTCTAGATGATTGAGTGAATTATGAGATGATAAAAAAAAAAGCACTGATGGGTTCCAAATGAATGTACATGTATATATAGAGTTACTGAAAGACAAGGTCATAAAATGTGAAATCAATCCGATATTATATGTCAACCACCATTTGTTCTGTGCCCCTATATACAGCAACTCCCTAAAAGCCCTATGAGACACAGGCAATTATTTCATTATCAGCTAATCAGTTATAATGTTCTAATAAGAATTTGATCTGCATTGACTGGTTATGTCTTGTAAAGGACTTGACAATTGGTTGCATTAATTATATTTTCCATATGTTCAAAAAACTGATTTACATGAAAATGTTTCATACTGAATCCAACAAAATTTGCCTCTGTTGAAAACTACTTCTGTGTGCTTAGTGAGCAAAACCAGGACACAATGATAATATCCAAAGTGATACTTTTTAATCAACCATGATTCCAATGTTACTTTTTGCCTCAAGAAGCATAATGCATCATGTGATTTCATTGCACACCGATGCTCCTACTTTAGTAAGCTGCTGCTGCTCATCTGTTCCTTGAATCCAGAATTCACTTTCACATTAAAAAATGTATTTCTACTCTCCCCTCAGTCCCAGTACTTGATGACCCCGTCCCAGCCACATGTGGCCACTTTTGAGGTTTCATGGGGGTGCCACAGCACGCCTACACACACGTCATCGTGCGCCTTGAATTTGTTGTACAGTTTTGTTGTTTTCCAGTCCCACACATACACTTTGCCATCAGCATCTCCAGAAATTAAGTAACTGTAATAAAAAATAGGCCAAACCAAAATGAATAGTGAATTGTTATCGATCTGAAAGTTTGTATGATTTATCTCTCTATCTCATGAATATCAGTTCTGCAAATCCCCACATACAGTGCGCAATAAAATGAATAAATCTATTTTTTATTTTTTTTTTAAATGAAATATTTACATCCCCTAACATTATTACAATTTAAAATAATTATTGTTCAATGACTGAAGACACTTGGTCTATGGCTTCGTACCTCATGTCAGGTGAGAAATCCACTCCACAGGCATAACCCGCAACCTGAAATAATTAGAAACATCTCTTTGTCAGCAGTGTAAGTAGATAAGTTAAAACCTTTTAGAGAAAGCAACATCAGTGTGGATTTCTCTTTGTTTCTTGGATTACTGTAAACGTATTACATTTGGCTGTGTGTTCTATTTAGCGCTTTTGGCAGAATGCAGCTTGCGCTAAATCAAGTACATCGCTAAATGCAATACATATATGTAAAAGAATAGTCACGTTCAGGAACACACTATTTCAAATCTAGGCCAACTTGTTCAAAAACTAATTTCCGCCAAATATCGTACACGCCAAATATATTACGTTTACAGTATGTAACTTGCTGAATCTAGTCACTTCTTATGATATTGTGTTTGACAGATAACAATATACATGTACATACCATGTGGCCTGTAAATGTCTTTTTCCTCATGTATTTGAACCTGTTCAGTACGTTGAAGATGATGATCTTATTGTCCATGGACTGACAAGCCAACCATTTACCTACAATCCAAAGATATAAAAATACAGTAAAATAAAGCTACAGCAAGCTTTTGTCATTGCCGTAAATCATCTTGGTTTCTTTTAGAAGATTCTCATATGAAATGTTACATGTTAACGGGTTCTGATTTCTTTTCTTTTCTACTGTTTATATTAGGGTTTTATTTTTACCATTTGGTGAGAGCTGTACAGCTGGACATGAATGCATGCTAGGATCAGCTATGTATTTGAAATCCACAGGAATATCCCTGAAAAATAACATTGCCATCTTCTGCATTACTAAAGTAAGATCATCTTTCAATAAACAGTTTTACCTCAATTCATCATTTAATTCAAGCATGTGTGTCTTCTGATCATAAATGTACTTGTTTGGATAAAAACCTCACCTGTCCAATATCACTTTAGATGCAGATTTGGGTCAGATTAAAGTAATACATGTACATATCATTTTATCGAAATCTTCTATTAAAGTTCTTTATGGTCAAAATCAAGTAAATGATAAGAGCCTACAGGTTTTTGAGTGTTGAGATTAAATTCTTCAAATGATGCTATATATCTCAACTTAATAAACATATAGGCCCCTTTCATTCACTGAATCTTGATCTTAAAGCATTGGAATAAGCTGAGCAAATAACAATTTTTACACGTATGTTCAAAAAAAAATGTGCCATATTTTTTTAACTAATAGCACCAGGAGTTATCTGTCTTGTTTACTTCTAGACAGTTGAAAATACAAATGACATTGTACAAAAGCTAAGAAGAAACTAGCCCTTTAAAAAAATATTTTATCACTGGGCCACCTACCATTCCCACACCCTGAGACTCTTGTCGTCTGAAGTGGACACAAATCGCCGGTTATGATCCACGAAGGTGATGGTGTTCACGGCGCCGAGATGTCTGTCATACTCCTGTACAATCTCACCTGACCGAATGTCCCACTGTCAACGAAAAACCACATAAAAATAAGCATTCATTCATTCTAATTTTCTTTATACTGGTATTCACACAGGGTTTAAGGTTTGAATTCACCAGAAGAACAATTCAAAGAAATTACAGCACCCAGTACACAGCACAAAAAGATAATACTTAATTTTCTTAAATAGAAAATTACCCTTGTGTTTAGATTATACTTTATGTCAATTACATATGAAGAATTTTTAAAATTCTGTCTTTATAGTATGTTTGCATGGCCCTACCAATGAGGCCCAAGGGGTGGTAAGATGATAAATTGTCAGCATTACATTTACATTATGAATATTGATTACATTATGAAAGTGCTGAATGAAGGAATTTGCATGAATTAGATCACTTACACAGACGATTTTCTTGTCTGAGGTTCCAGCGACAAATAAATGCTGTTTGTCTTCCTCCGGATGATACTTGATGCAGTATGGCACCTTCCGACTCGTGAAGCGAGACTTGCATTCACCTACAATGATCAAACAACATAAAGCGATGACTGAAGAACTTTCTCATTCATAAGTGGACACACCAGCAATGTAAAATCTAGATTGAAACTCAATAAAATAATACCTAGATGTGATGAAAAAAACCAACAAAGCAATAAACCTGACTGCAAAAACATCCTTATAAGTCACTCTAAACAAAATTAACTTTAAAAAAAAAAGTAACTTTTTTTAAACAAACTATAATTTACTAACCTGTTCAAAAGTATCATGAAAATCAAGAGTATTTTTTTCTGACATTTCTTCACAGAATATATACTAGTAGCAAAATTTTTACAATGATAAATGTGTACCATAATGCATTTTCAAACCATTTATATGAAATAAATATAAATTCATATATTCAATCCTGTCAAGAAATCTTTGGATAAAAGCAACAAAAATGAATAATTGAGTAAGATATTTTAAGACAGGCAGTCAGAAAGTAAATATTTTTGAAATTTCCTTACCTGTCTCAGTGTCCCAGAGTTTGATGTACCTGTCATAGCCACAGCTGAGGAACTCTGTGCCCGAGTTGTTGAAGGTTATGTCCCTCACGGCCTGTTTGTGACCGCTGTAGGTCCGCACACAGCGCCGGTCGTTGTACACCTCCCAGATCTACACAAAGAAAAGGTAGATAAATGTCAGGCCCTTTGTAACCAATATGTATCCCAATTGTATATAGAGGTTGAAACTATGCAGAAACTTCCAAGTTTCAGTAAGTTTCCGTTGGGGAAACCATTTGAATTCCTGGACGGCTTAGGCTGTGGAAACCTAATAAACCTTGAAGTTTCTGTGCTGAAACTTGACAGAAACTTTAAGTAGCCTTAAGTTTCTGCATAATTTCCAAACGGTTTCTGCAGCACTGAAACCAGATATTTCTGAGGGTAGCCTCATTCATTCAATCATCATACAGGAAATTAAAGTCTACCACATCAATAAATCTTTAGCATTGTTGCAAACAATCTGTGAATAAATAAAACTTGGTAATTTCATTTTAGATCATGTGGTCATACCCCATAATCCTCTTTGTTAAAATGATGGTCTACATATGACAGTAACTGTTTCATTTTTATTGTCTCCCTGCTTCAAATGACTTCTTCTTTTGCATGATGATTAAAAATATTATGAAGTTTTATTTAAACTTTTCACTGAGGCTAAAATGCATAAATAAACAGAGTACCATATTTTTCGGGGCATATGTCGATGTGGGGCATAGGCCGAATTGCTAATTTTTAGACAAAATTCAAGAAAAATCCTTAGACTAGCCTACCGGTAATTGGGGGATAAGCCGATTTTCAACCGATGAATACTATAGTGAAAGTATGACCGCTGATTAAGAAAGTCACCGTATTAAGTATATACTTTCAGAATATCGATGTAGAATATCAAAAGAGTAATTAAAGTTATTAAATTTGCTTAACATATATATTTCAAGCAATTTTTAAAAATTAATCTGTGTTTTGTGGCTGTTTGGTCTCTTCCGTATTCGTCGGTGTATCGTTGTGTATCGTAATTTTACATAGCTTATTGCTAAATCTCATTTAATCAAGTTATACTTTGAAAGCTACTTGTAAATACGGGGTATGGCGTCCATTAGCTCAACACGTGGTTTCATATTCAAATAGAGTTATCCCCCGTAACGGCTATGAATGAGAAAACGAAATACCAAACATTTGTGTTCTTTCCATTAATTAATTAAATAGTGACTTGTCGTTATGCAGAGAAGTTGTAATGTTAAAAACACAGTTAATGCAATGAAGTGTAACGGTGTTCACTAGGCTACGTGCCCCCAGGCTGTGTTTTAGTCACGGGTTTCACACCTCTGTATATACACACGACACCAGAATACCGTTATTTCATCCAACAGAAAATTAATTGTAAAAACACATAGCATTTGATTTATTCTACACCCAAGACCAGTGATTCCTACGAACACAGACATGAAGAATTCACCAAAATTCCGTCATATTACATTCTACTCGGTTTCATTTTCTTTTTTACTACGCAATAATAGTTTCCAGGGTTCATACACGAACGTGGGAAAAAACTCTTTTGATTGAGATTGTAAAGAAATACCTTGTACAATACTGTACATTTTATTACTCACGATGCCATTACAAAAATTATCAACGGGACAACTATCGAACAATAGTTCAAACGGATGAAAAAAAAACAACCCTCATAATAAATTGCTACAACAGTACAACGGATAAAAACAGTGGATTTTATATTTTACTGTTAAATTTTTTTAACTTTGAGTCTAAGAATAGCCGATCCCGGGGGATAGGCCGGGGCTCGCTCATCGGAGGAAAAAAATACCGGCCTATGCCCCGAAAAATACGGTATATAATTTGCCTTAATTTTGCAGTCCATTCAATATCTATTGCATGTATGAAAAGTTTAAATTGAACTTTTATTATTCTGGACCAATACTGTGGAATCATTTAATTTCATGGGGGCCAATTTTCATGGATTGTAGGTTTTTTGCTGATTTTTGGGGATGTTGTTTCGTGGATGTGTTGGTTTTCAGTTTTAATAAGAAAACTAACTCTTTCAAAATTTATTTTCGTCGAGGATGTAAATTTGTGGGGGAAGCTACCCATAAATACCCTAAAAATTGAGCCACCATAAGTTCTAATGTTTCCACAGTATACACATCAGGGTACAAAAATTACCTTAATTTTGCAGTCCATACTACAAGAGAGTAAAAGATGAGCAGAGCGGGGGAACCAGCGGATTGCTGACACCCCCTTTGTGTGCCCAGTCCAGGTGTGAATCTGTTTCTTGGGCAGGAAGCACTTCTCTGGTGGTTCATCCGACTTAAGGTTGACGCCCACATCCTGTGGGATGTGCAAGAATGATCTCCCTTGGTAATCGTAGGCATCCTTAACTAGAAAAGTAAAACAGAAAAGATATAAACAGTCAATAAATGTTAAAACTTTGAATTGTGTTTATTTGCTTCTTTCTCAATAAATGTATGTGGCTATTTCTAAAAACTTTTAATCTTCAATAAAATAAATTGCTGAAAAAAAATTTCATAGTAAAATGTTTGTTAAGGTAAGGTTTGCGGCTTGCATTTTTTAGAGGTTGTACCAAAGTTACATACCATTTTGTTCACTATACTAAAGTCTTTTTTCTCATGAAATTCAAATGAATTTTGCCCGTCCCGTTTTATAACTACAAAAGGTCAAAGTTCATGATTTCCAATTTTCATTTTGATGAAATGTTAACAATTTCGTGAAAATATGTACATTTTATATGTGACTATTATGGGGGTTATTTATGCTTAAAATGTTCGAAAATAATATCACTTTTAATATCATGATTCACTTTTATTAATTTCTGATGAACTATCTAAAAATAGAATAAAATGCAACAAAAGTCTTAATTTTGGAATACTCTTATGTAAACGAAAACATCTTATTTGAAACTTTTCCAAGTCCACCGATTTCAGGAAAAACGTATTTTAGAATATGTGTAATCTGATGTTTCTAAAACACTATTGAAAACCATATGATGCGGATTTCGTTTTCGTGGAAATTGATAAAATGCTTGTGTCCTCTTATTTTTTCATTGAAACTAAAAAAAAACGCAAAATAAAAAAAATTGAAATCAATTATGACGTCATATAAATGTTGACGTCATAACTGAAATAAAAGGTAGTTGGTGTTACGTCACAATGAAAATGTGTGAGTTATCTCCCTGTAACCGCAAACCTTACCTTAATTGATTTTAAAAGTTATGCTCATTAAATTCAGAATGTTAGGTTTTCTTACTGTGTAGAGTTGTTTTTTCGTCAGCTGTCTTTTCTTCTGTTTGTTTAGAGGATTTGCTTCTTTTGGCAAGAATTTCATCCAGTTCTTTTTTCTCTTCCTTTAATAAAAAGAGAATTGACACAGAATAAACAACTCCCAAATTAAAGACATTTGAATAACATAAATTCTGCAAATATACATACTTTTAGAATTCACTGTCAGAGTTTTCATAGGCTATGCCCGTTATCCAATCCATTTGAATATCAATAAAATATGTTTAAATTAAATAAATAAATTAATTTACTCTGACATACTTCATTGGGTTTCATGACTGTCTTTTCGTCAATAAATTTGCCCCAGGGTCCAAGATATCCTTCAATGTCTCCCGGGTTATCATTGCGTAACCTCTTTCTCTTGTCTTCTGGTCTCTTTTTTGCAGACTCAAACACAGTTTTACCTGAAAGAAGATAAACAGCAAATCATTATGTAGCAGAGACTAATACTGCACTGCCTCTACTGGGATTTGAACCCAGGTCCTCTCACAAGCAAATCAAGCACTCAATTGATTATGCTAAAGGGTTACACTATTAGCCAGAACTGGTAGGAATGCCAAATACATCTGAAACTACTATGTGTATAATGTAGAAGCACATGTTTACGTTGGGTTAATATTTCGTTACCTTTTAACCAAATAAAATTTTGTTTGCATTTAATTTTGTCTTATCGTAAGCTCTAAAATGTATCATGTATCTACTCTGTTTTTATTGATCATGATAGCTGGGTCGAAAATTCTTCATGGAGTTAATTTCGTTGATTTATACTGCCAATGAATATAATGATATTAAATCCTCAATGAGTATTTCTGCTTCTACAATAATCATAATTATACGATATTTATCTCTAATCCCAATTTATTCACTAGAACAGCTAAGTGCAGTACAAACACCTATAAATATAGCAGAGTTTTTGACACGAGCAAGTGAAACAGTAATCACACAGCATTACCTTTATTTTCCTCCTTGGCAACTTCATCTCCAACCAGTACAGGTTCTGACACTACACTGTTACCCTCAGAGGGATCCATAGCATATCCTAAAGTGAAAAATTCCACAACATTGATGTATAAGAAATAAATATAGAAATAAGTGTTACATAATAAGTGATAAAATTACTTTAACAAAGGGACACCCTTTTCACAGGACTTAAACAAAAGAACACCATTTTTACTGGAGGTTCTTAATGTTCACAAATGAGAAATGAATATTAGCCTTACACTTTAAGATGTTGAATTGATAAATAGGTGTTACTGTACACTAAAGTTACTGTGTCCAACATACATTCATGTTAAACTGATTAGGATGAATTGATTTGAAAATGGTTTCACTGAAGACACTGACTGCAACTTTTGGACATAAGTGACTGGTTATACACTGTCTACGTACCATAGCTATGGAATGTTCTTCTCTGGTTCTCAAACTCAAAGTTGCTGACATGAGCTGCCTCGGCAAAACCTGACAGCGTGTTACGAACAGCAGACATCTGTCGAGTTTTGTATGGATTGGCAGGCCCCACCTTATACAAAAAAGAAATAGAATTTGCTGACATTTTCTTCACTCCCTATTAATAATATAATTTTAGAGGTACATTTATTCTGAATGATAATAAATGTTTTTCTATTTGAAACATGAAATTATAAAACCAATGGGTAAAAATACAGCTTGTCAAACATAAATTTATGTGCTTATATTTTAATTCTATAGTAATTATCTGTTGATGTTTTTAAAACAAATTTACGATTTAATAGCTGTTTATGTATAAACATATGTTCAGAAGCACTTTGATGATAGAAGGTTACAGTGTGATCTTACAGGGGGCCTCTACTGTTGGTCAACATACCTGTGGTGCATATAATTCATCATACTTTGGGTTGTATGTCACTTCCTTGACAGAATGACCAATGTGTCTTTTTTGTTCAATTTCTTCCTGAAAAAAAGAAGAAATTAAGTATCATATTATAAACATCTTTCTTATATCAGTTTTGATCAGCACTGAGTTAATAAAATATTCCCACTGCATTACAAAATACATTACCATTACATGACTACTTTATTTAATACTACAACATTTTTATTCGTTTTAACATGAATATATGTAACAATCAAGGGTATGAGTATGAAAATGTACCGCCAACTATAATGTTCAAAACAACTGAGAAAATTCAAGATAACTTTTCATATACCCAAACTTGCCTTTGTCGCAATAACAGGGGCAGCATTTAGAGCAATCGTGGTAATTGACTTTTTATCTGGATCGAGGGGCTTAAGGTGAGCTGTCAAATCATCTGTTGTTTCTTGCTTTTCGTCTTCTCCGTCAGAAGAATCGCTATCGTAATTCTGGATACAATGCATTTCAACGTTTGGTTGACATACTTTCAAATCACGCACTTTACTTCCGGTGAGACAAATCTCGTCAGCCAAACGAGAAATCTCGAGACATCGCCATTTTCTGTTGACTTCCCGTAATGTAGAGAAGATGATAGACCTATTCATGCAGCCTTGTGATGGCTTGACAACCCCATAAAGTACAGACAGGTAAAGATATATGCAGAATTTTTTTCATGCACACCTCTTGGTGTTTCTATGTAATATCGCACACGAACTTTCACCCGTATTCAAGGGTGTGCCCCTGATTTTCTCTCTCCAGGACTTTAATTTCATTTACATCCTAAACTCCTAAAATATTTATTATTGCTTTAGATTTCATGTTGAATTAAATTAAAAGACCAAAAATCTTTATCCGTTGATTATTCATTTCCTAATTGTAGTTTTCACCCAAATTTACTTATGGGTCATATAACATGGCATGTAAACTGATAACTGTAAAACAGTATGTGACAGTAGGGGCCTGTAAGTACATTTTTGATGCAGAGCAACAGTTGTCAAATACCAGGGATCCCAAAATTAAAATTACTCGAAAGATGCTTAGCATGAATGAATTACACTGAACAGTCTAGAGTTTTACTGTATAGTACTACAGTTCGATCTTCACGTTTCACATACATTTGAGGTGTAAGTGTCAGTCAAAAAATGAGAAAAAGGTTTTCTATTGTCTGGCCCAAGTTATTGTTTCTGTCACATTTGGACAATTTTGTTAAATATACAGAAGATGTGAACGAAGTACAATTGAAATCGATGATAGGGAAAGTATCAAAGATATCTTCATTGACATGTTATCAATTTTCACTTGGGAAAAAAATCACAGGAACCAAAAACAGATATCTTAGGGAGATTTACAATGGGAAATGTTGACGTTGTTATTCCATTCGTAAGTCACTTGGAATACCTCACAAAATTTTTCAATGTTATCATCCGAGTACTTTAAATATCTATTGCATGCAAATTTTCTGTAGACTATCTACTTTGACATAGTATTGAAACCTTATTTATAAGCTAGAGGGGGCGTTTCAAAGGAGAAACCTTGGAAATTTTAGTATACTTTTGGAAGAACATCAGTTGAACCATAGCTGAGGTATTTATAAATATTATGGAGAAATTACATGTATAAGCAAAATGTAAATCGAGGATATCTTAATTAGGACAGAATATATATAATATTAATAGTAGAATTCATATATGGTGCAGAACTGTAGCTCGATCTCTATGGCAAACATACGGTATTAAATTTAAAATAGTTGACCTAAGGCAAAAATAGGTTCTTATTTTTGGAGTGTACTTCCTCCAGATGAGATGATATTTTTAAACATGATCAACATCATTACAATCATACACACTTAACATGCACCACTCGGGTATGTTTATCAGTCTTCCTCTCAGCAGATATAAAAGGTCCTGCATGAGTTCAGTAGACTTGTGCTTTGAATTTAGATTGACTTGATAAAACAAATGACAATTTATATAAATGGTTGGCCTTACACTACATGCTCATTTAAACATCAATGAAGGTGTAATTTTTTTGTTTTCTAGCTGTTCTTTGTTTTAAAATAATTTTTTTTTTTTCAAAATGAATTTTCACTGGCTGCCCACAACAAATCAATCAAGATAATTTTGGGTGAGTGTGCACATGATTGATGAAGAAAATTAAATAATTAATTTATGTTATCACTTGCCTAGTTATGCAGTTCGCCCTGGGGTTGAATCCAATTTCATTCATATCTGGGGGGGGGGGGGGGTTATTTGTAACTAAAAATGTTTCAAGGAAAAAAAAACAGTTTTGGTTTATATCTGGTCATTAGAGTTTCTAGTCTCCAAATTTAGAAAATCAGTGTTGGTCGGCTGTTGAACAGGTACCTGCAAATATATATGACTCTCAGTGATATAAGGAAGAAAAGATCTATGCTATATATCAATAATATTCTAGTTACAACAAAGTTATACATTCATGCTAATGTTTGATGAAACAATTTTTATGTAGCATGTTTAACTCCATGTACAGTCCCACCTTGTTATCTTAAACTGAGAAGAAAAAAAAGATATATATCAGAAGATTTGAGATAAATTGGTTACCGGTAAATCAAAGATTGAACATCTGTGATTTTCATGTTTTGGATTTTTCAAATATCAAAGTCCAAATGTACTATATAATTACATGTATACGTATATTTACATGATACAGCTTTTTTTTTCATGTGTGTTAAAAAAAGATATGCAAAAAAGTGTCCAAACTACATTACATGTATACGTTGTCAAATTTTTTGTTAAACTCTAGAAATATATGTATTTTTGTACTATTAAATACATTACAAACTGACCATTTGGTTCATTTAGATACCTTGAAGGCAGTGTTATTGTAGAGTCTTGATTCCATTTCTACAGTCTTAAGGTTTAAATTCATAGCTGCATGTATAAAAGCAGCTTTTTCTGAAGAAGTAATTTATTGTACATGTACTACAAACGATTTGTTTCCTTATCTGATAAATAAATTAAACCTTAAATTCCTGTATTTAGATTGGTGCAATTGAAAATGTTTATAAATATTAAGTTCCTTATTACTTAGTTTACTGCATGAACATGCGAGGGTATAATTCAGTTCCGTTTCGTCTGTAAATGTGTCATTTGATTTACTCTTGAAACAGATCTGTATACTAGAGTTGTTGATTTTTCTCCGCCCAATGGAGGTCCAAGTTTCAGTCCTTTCCCCTGATAATGTTACGGATTTTATTTCCCCAAATGAACCTGTACTTTACCTCCATTATTTGCCCTTGCCCCCCCCCCCACCCCCCTTCCCAAGGAAAAAAAAAGAGAATGTTTATGATTGTAAAAGTAAAAAAACTAAACAAAAAATAATAATGAAATGTACATGTACAAAAGATGGAAATTGAACAAATTAATTTATTTCACTTTATAGTTTATTTATCATATTATACATATATATACACCCATGCTAGATTTTTCCAACTAATCAAATCAAACATCAATGATTTTTACTAATTCAAAAGTCACAGACCCCATTTTTAAAAGCAGAGAAAAATTACTTATAACGTACATTAATAGATCAAAGTAGTATGTTTGAAGAGGAGGAAATCAGTTAAAATTTTAATCAGATGACATGCACACTGACATTTTTTTTTTCCCATCAGAAACAAATTCATGTGTGCGCGTTCATTCAAGTGGAGATGTAGGTACTACACTTAAGCATGTAGATCACGATTTCAAGTACTAGTACATATTTTGTAAGTCATGGAGTGACAGTGTGGATTATTCATCACCAGTTGGCTATGTAGTACATGTATGTACATTCTTTAGGATGTGGGTGAAATCTGTCCAGGAACCGGCATGTCTGATCTGTATATAGACTCTATTACTAAATACATTACAGTCACTGCTATTTGTGCTGGCAGTTTTCAAAATGATTTGCTTGGCTGCATGTATGTAAAGCTGTGGCAGTTATTTTTGGAGAAGGGAGAATGAGATTAGTTGAAAATTCGTTCTTTACAGCTATAGTAAGAGAGTGTACATCTTAATTGAATTATGCATTCAATTTGTATGGGAATGTATGATAATCAAAACCTGAATATGTGTTGAATTAGGTAAACTGTTTGTTTTTTTTACAGTTTGTTATCTAATATTGACTCCATGCAAACTTTAAGCTTAATCTGATAGTAAATTGTGCATGATTAAAAAATGTTGTATTTTATAGCATGGCAGAAGAAGAATTTCAGTTTATAGAAAAAATAAGGGATAAATAAAGATAAACCCATGTATTTTCTTCCTGGTGCCCTAAAAATCTGTTTTAATCAAATTGTTCAGTAGATTTGTACAAAACTATGGAACCAATGAAGTTCTCAAACTTTTATCACTTTATCTTGTAACATTGATGCAAATATTTGTGCAACAAATACTTATCTGATATGTACACGTACAAATGATAAAAATGATCATACTAATACTTTAAGATACATGTTTTTATACTGTATCATTAATTTTGAAATAATTACATATTAAAAGTACTCAATGGTAATGTGTAAATGAAGTTATAATGCAAATTTTCTCTTTTATTAGGGGAAAAATAGGGTAAATTTATTTGATACATGGAACATATCAACTTATTATTAAGTAGGATACTGGGTGTGTGTGTTTAAAGATCAGTGTCAAATTGCTAAAAATTTAGACAGGTTTCATTAGTTCTCATTGAAATAGTTTTATACCTGAATTTAAACTAGGAAATAGTTAACACGGCCTTTGCAAAAGGAAAAATTTTATCATGTATGTAATGACCCTATTTAAAGAGGATTTTGTGTGCATTCTAGGAAGTTGTAATATTTAAACTGTCAGTTTCAAACTGTGATAACTACGTGCAAGTTACGCCCTCTCCCCGTTCTGAACATTCAGGTGTGTATTGTGTATTCACCATCTTGAATCGGGCTGTTTAAATTGCTGTGTGTAAATTGCTCCGGCTTCAAATTGACAGGGTGAGTCATTCGTGTAAGTATCTCTATTTGAAACAGGAAGTAGGCGCATGGTATATTATGATTACTTCATACTGTAACAGTGGTTTGATGATATGTCTTCAGTTCAAAAGTTGACCATGTCAAGCCAGCTGTAAGATTTTATTTACAATAACGAGTTAAAATTTCTGTTAAGGATCTGGCTGAATTTCTCATTGACAACATGTCCTTAGGTAAATTAAAACAAATGGTGCATGAAAATTTTGTTGATCTAACACTGAAATTCCTGTTATCTTGCTCAAATCATATCTATTAGCATTCCTCAGTTTGAATCACATGTAAAACTTTAAAAAGACATTACATTTTGAGATTTGAAATTTACTTTGCAGCTAGTATAAACCCCTACTATAAACTATATCTAACCTCCCTTCTTCTTTTTTATGTTGAAGGGGGGGGGGGGGTATATTCAATTCACCCCCTCCCCCCCCCCCCCCCTAGCATTTGTATATTATTTGGGTGTTGGGTTGGGGGGGGGGACTGTATGCAAGCATGCTATGTTTAAGTTTCAATCAGCAAACACTTGG
This sequence comes from Magallana hongkongensis, assembly GCA_015776775.1. Lineage (NCBI taxonomy): Eukaryota > Metazoa > Mollusca > Bivalvia > Ostreida > Ostreidae > Magallana > Magallana hongkongensis. The sequence goes on from VIAA01000025.1 coordinate 277,090, forward strand.
CTCTCTGGTTCTAACTTTATGGAGATCGAGAAACACAATAAACCTATCCATATGGCCAGAGAATGGAGCTTTAATTGGATTAAAAATCTAATTAGAGAGTATAAGCTAACCTAATATTCCCTCAAGCTAGTGTGTTGTGTGTATCAGGAAGCTCTAATTTCATTCAGGCACTGAATCCATTATGCAGTATTTAATAGGCACCCTGATTTCTTCTGGCTGTTCATCGCTAAAAAATAAATCTAATTGTTTCTGCATTATAGTTTCCATTTACATCATTATAATTTTCATCTAGCTGGCTTTTTGCAATGACTTTCCGCAGTAATAAAGTCTATTGCTTATAATTGAATTTTGATAAAAAAGAAAATGGCGATGTAAATGGATATCAGATGGTAATACTTGTACATATCTTGTGGTCTTTTATAAATCTTCCAAGTATCTACAGTGCACTGTTGAAATACATTTCTTTACTTTATTTAAAAATTTTCGAATTTGCTGCTTTGTATACATATAAGCAAAGTTTGAAAAGAGAATATGTGCCCAAATTGTTTATTCTTACTCATTAAGGCTGAGCTACATGTAATACCATTGCATACAAATTGAATTTATTTATTGAACATATTTTAAAATGGCAAGTATTAGACTTTATGAATCTTGGTAGATTGTAAGGAAGAAAACGGGAATCGTGCTTTCACAAATCACAATGATATATTTAAATTAAGTGCTGTATATTTTAAGTGGTTTTTTTTTAAAAAGCATTTCCTTTTCATTGTTGAAAAAAATACAAGAAAGCAGGAAAAAAACAATCCCTAATCAAAAGGATTTCTAGTTGATTTTGTCTTGAAAATTTGTACTTCCTTATTTCTGTTGTTCCTCAATTAGACTTGAATGCACAGTGTATATATGAATACAAATAGTACTATAGATGTGAACTGTGTTTAATGAATGTTAGTTCTCAAGTGGGGTTTTTTTTGGTTTGGGGGTGTGTTTTTTTAATATATCTTGATTTAGGATTTAAATCAGGAAGGAATATTAGAATTATCTTTGTTGTTTGTCAACTGAAACCATTGATAAAATGCTAAAACAATATCATCTACATGTAACTTCTCTTATGAGTCAATTTGGGTAAATTTTTGTTGTAAATTGTGACGTCTTGATTTTGAAATAGCACACAGTAGAATAGAATCCCATCTGCCTCAATGTCCTCAATTAGATGGCCTCTTATAAAAGTTCTTTATATTTTTAATATTTACTCAATTTCCCATCTATTCTATTTCTAGCTTGAGCTGAGCAGCAGACCATGCCGTTCATTCAGCGGTGTTTGGAACCCATCAACGTCAGTCGGGTGGAGGTAGAGAAGGGCATTAAGAATGAGTTAGAATGCGTGACCAATCACACCCTCAGTAACATCATCCTCCAGCTGAGCAGCCTCAGCAAGCACGCGGAGGACATGTTTACCGAGCTGTCGATAGAGGTCAAGACGTTCACCGACCGGACCCAACATCTCCAGGGTCGAATCGACCAGCTCCAGGAGAAAGTTACGAGGCTGGATGCAGCCGGAGAACTCGGTATGCTGGGAGTTAACTAAAAATAAGGAATACTGTAAACGTATTATGTTTGGCATGTACGATATTTGGCGGTAAATAGTTTTTGAACAAGTTGGCGTGGATTTGAATTAGCGTATTCCTGAATGTGACTATTCTTGTGCATAAATGCGTGGCATTTAGTCATGTACTTGATTTAATGGAAAGCGTATTCAGCCAAAAAGCTACATAGAATACACAGCCAAATGTAATATGTTTACAGTATGTTAACATATTAAGTTCATACAGATTTGCTGTTTAAGATTCATCAACCCTCATTGCAGCCTTATAAAAGTTTGTTTTAAGGATAATAATTTTCCAGGTGCAATGTATTTTACGGTTGGCATGCATACAAATCAGTATACCTGCTGAGCAAAATCAACTGAAGTCGCATATATCTGAATAAATAATGGTCATTTCTCTGCAAAATTATCTGTATTACAGAGAAATAATTGTGTCTCATATGATTTCCATGTGAGTTAAATTTTTCACATCAAATTCAGATGGTAGAAGCACTTGTGTAAATTTTACCTCACAAAATCCTTTTTAAAAAAGGAGTTTGTGATATATAGCATTAAAAAAATAAAATATAGCATAAAAAAATAAAGTTGTAAGTCATATGCTCAATTTGACAAATGGGGTGAACTTTTCACAAAAATTTCAAGTAAAATTGATTTTTAAAAAAAGAGAGTTCTCTTTTCACATGAAATACATCTAAGCCACAAATTGGCTGTGTATTAAGGGTAATTAAACCTTAATTTTAAAATAAACATTTATGTTTTTAAATTTTAACTGAACATTTTTAAAGCTGATTGGTAGTTGCCATCCAAATTCACATTGATGTACATGTACTGATATTTGTGTCTGGTAACATGTGTATAGAATATACATTTAATAAACACCATATTTAGACATTGAATGTCAAACTTTATGAATGACAAATAAATTATATAAAAAACAGAGGGATCAATAGTATTTTCTCATGATTATAACTATTGAATTGTTTGTACTGACAACTTCTGTTTCTGACAGTGTCCATTCACGAGTTACACCTGAGGAAGCCCTTCAAGAGCTCCACCCAACACGACCAGCAAGTGGTGTCTAGATCTACAATACCCAGATGTATACTGAAGGCCTACAGTCATTGTGACCCCACCCCCGCTCTCACCAAACTCAACCCCTACAGGTACTTCATGCACAACACCGTCTATTGTTAAAATATGCTGAAGGGATCGAGAATTTCACACACAAAACCATCTTAGACATGGGGATTGATCAAGATTTTTGCAATTTTTCTCATTTTAGCTTAAAAAGTCCATTGAAATTCTGTTAAAATTTGAGGGGTTTTTTTTAACCCTTTTTCATGCATTGTCGACATTTTAAAGGTTAAAAGGGACAGAATTTTGTGGATTAGCTTGCATAAATAATGAGAATAAAAGATTGTTTCATAATTTCTAGAGATTGTAGATTTATGGATTAGGAGTTCCTCTAAATGCACAAAAATGAGCCACTTTAATTCCTTATCTATGATTGTTTACCGGTAGTTCTTATTTAATAGTCATGAATTTATGAAACACTGTAGTGGATTTCTCACCCTCTCTTATTTTCTTTTCTTTTTTTTTTAAATTGTGATGTTGTAATCTAAATATTTGCATGTTAAATTTCCATTAATATGTCAAGTGTTTTACAGTACCATTAGAAGTAGAAATAAAACAATTACTGTATACAGGGAAATATTTGCCCCCAATTTATTTTCGCCCCTTTCGCCGTCTGTGGGCGAATGTAAGACTGGGCAAAATTCAATGTCTCAAATTATCCATCTGAAAAAATATATCTGTGTCTGGGTGAATTCCAGACGGGGCGAAACTGTTAGCAGGTTCAGAAGGGCGAAAATTACACAGGGCGAAATTTACACAGGGCAAAAATAGAAGGGCGAAAATTACACAGGGCAAAAATTACACGGGGCAAAAATAACCCTGTATACAGTATTACAAAGTCTTTTAATGAAATGTATAAGGTATCTTTTGCAAATCCCATATTCTGTCCACATTAACATAAAGCTCTGTTTGTTTAACAGGGAAGATGGACGAGACAGTGTAAAGTTCTACACAGATCCAGGCTACTTCTTTGAGTTATGGTTCCAAGACATCCAGAAAGATATCGAAACTAAGAAGACAGAATTAAAAGCAAGGAAGAAAAAGGTAGGTACTAAACTCAAGTGCGGATCGGGGGGGGGGGGGGGGGGGGGGGGGGGGGGGTCACGGGGGGTCCAGTCCTCCAACCCCATTATTAACTTACTAAACTTTTATGATTAAAATTCATTATTTATATTGATAAGTTTCCTAATTTAAAAGGACAGGAAGTTTGTAGCAAAAAAGCAGTGACATCCCTGATGCATCAAATAGGAACCTTAAATTCTTTATTTGAATTATGTTAAAAAGCATGTTTCCTTCATAAGGATATTTAGAGAGAAAAAAACTTTGTTAAAATCACTCATCTTTTTTAACCAGACTTCCTGATTTTCACACTTTGGTCTTTTTCATCAATTAAAAAAGATAATTAATGATTTCATGCTAATGTTTAATGTTGTCTTCAACTGTCAGTAACTTTGTGTGAACTTTCATTTATGTATATTATTCATCCTAACAGAGGCCCCAAAAAGTCGGAGAACAGAGGAAAAAGCCACGAAAAGTGGAACCCAAAGCGCAGAAGTTTCAGGATATGAAACATGGAGTGGAGTTCTCAGATTACGCGGATCCTGCTAAGCTTCGAGCTCAGAGCAACAGCCAACCGCGACCAGAAAGCTTGGAAGTGAATCAAAGAAGACAAGAAAATGCCCATTACGACCAGAAGGCCACAAGGCCTCCTAATGGGCCTCAGTCTCAGTATTCTCAGGATGTGTCGCGTCATACAAACAATGAGAATAACAACCATTTTGTGCAGACTGGTAACCACCATCCTCCAAGCATGCACCAAAACCAGTTTTCACCACACAACCGCATGGCGGATAATAGAGGCTCTTCCAGCAGTATCGGTAGTAATATCATGCGGCCAAATCAGCCACCACCAGCACCACCTCCTCACCTGGCTAATTTACCACATCACAGTCCCCAGAGGGACAGTCTACCACCCCCACCCCCACCGCCTCCTCTACCAGAGGACGAAGATCCAAGGCGGTACCAACCTAGTCCTGAAATTACCCGAGTGCCCACCACTCACCGACCGTCGCCTGCGAGACAAGAGGTGGACCTGCTACCCCCTCCTCCTCCCCCACCTCTGAGCCCTGAGCAAAATCTACCCCCACCTCCGCCTCCACCCCCAGTGCATTCAGGGATGGCCCCGCCACCCCCTCCCCCTCCTCCACCCCCTATGTCCATGACAAATGGAGTAGATGATAATTCTTCAACTGGCTCTGGCCAATCTAGCTCCATTGGGTCAGCGATTATGTCTTCTCCAAAATTGAAACCCACTCCCAAGCATCCAGCTGTGGTGGACGAAAGAAGCAATTTGCTGGCACAGATTCGACTGGGAACTCGTAAGTATTTTATCTTAGTCACTGTTGGCAGTGTTGGGGGCCATTGCTGGCAGTCTATTTCATTTTTTTGTAAAACAAAGGAAGTCGTGTTTCTTTTTTGATACATGGATAATAGAAAAACGGATTACTTGATGCTGTCATATGTTTTATTTTAAGGAATTGAAATTAAAAAAAAAAAAACATGTAGATTGAATATAATATACAATGTATATTTGTCAGTTTAGCAATATTCTTAGATGTATTAACACTGTGAATTCAATTTACAGACAAAGAAAAACTACGTAAAGTGGAGGAGGAGAAGAAAGAACGATCAGACAAGTCAACACCAGGCGGCAATTTTGACGTTCATTCCATCATGAACAGAGCATTTGAAATGCGTCGTAAAGTGATAGAAGAAAGTGAGGAGGAAGACGGCTCATCAGACGATGAATGGGATTGATCAGCATTAACTGAAGTCTTGTGGACAAATACTGTGTAAACCATATAGCCAAACGCTTGGGAGATCTCTCGTCGACTGTATTTCTGTGACAGTCGACTTGAAGCATGATCACCATTCAAAGATGCCGCCCAATGTCTGGCTTTGACTGGGAATAAAAAAACTACATCAAGTTTTGTATCCAGTGTATGTTTTATAGAACAACCAAGATGTATTGATATAGTGATATACACTTTCATATTATTGGACAATATGATATCAAAATGATAGACAGGTATCCTTTTTATATAGATTGTATTCAAGGAATAGAACTCCACTAACCAATCAAAGAAAATGGCTTTATAACAACAGAGCATTCAGACATCCTCACAAGACACTGTTCCTTCAAACTGGGTCAAAATTATTTAACAATTCAACAATATGTTTGGCATATTTGAGAATGAATAATGACTCACTATTTTTCATTTACTTGTACTCCCATTATACCATTCTGAAAAGTCTACTTAAATAGTGTAAAAATTATCATGTTTTAACACCAAGATACATTACCCTATTCTGTTCTATGTCTCTCGCTTAAAAACAGTTTTAAAATAACTGCATAATATTTGAGGATGTGATAAGGATTTGTTATGCCTTCATAAATTACTCTGGTTTGTTATATATCAATATGACATTGTAAAGAGAACAGGGTACGAAATGCTTGCTAGACAGCTTTTTGCACAAGAATCTATATTTTTTAATAGATGAATGCAAGGTTTAAGGTGGCATTGTACAATTCTTTTACACACAGATAAAAGTGCTTCATAAAGAATTTCCATATATATATATACATAGGCTGATTTCTTAGCATTAATATCATACAATTTTGTTAATCACACTGAAAAATGATCAAAACTTGATGTCATCTATTTTATACATATATCAACATTTACCCATTTGCAAAACCATAGCATATTAAACTTAATAATTTCGTTATGCAACAATAATGTTTTCTTTGAAAATACTCACAGAAATATTGGAAGGAAAAATAAGCAAAAACTATACTACATGTAATTGGAAAACTAGATAAATTTTTTAGCCCTGTTAATATCATCTGATCATTTGATTATTTCATATCTAAAAACCAAAATATTTACTAAAGTGCTGCTGTGTTTGCAAAGAATTAATAAAACCCACAGTTGTCTTCCTTGAATAGTAATTTTATTTCATTTATAGGGTGTTTATAATTATTTTTTTAAGGTAATTTAGCATAGTTATGGTTCCCGTGTTATAACAAAAGATGATTTCTGTAAATAACTCTACATGTAATGTTTAAAGTCAAAGTTTACACGTGCAATATTTTAAGTTGTCGTAAAGTAATATGGGCGATGGAAGAGGAAAGGAAGTAAATATCATTATGATTGTTGTTCTTGCATTCACGGTCATTGTTTCTGTATTGTTTTCACTTTAATTTTTGTTGAGAGTTGATGTTGAATCTCATAACAGGAGACATGAACTTTGTCAACATTAATGTTTGATTCCTTTGGTTTAATAAAAACAGCAGCATTAAAAAAACATTGATATTAAATGCCAAAAGGAAATAATTGTTAAAAAAATTGTTTATCATCAAATGTTTCTTTCAACTGAATTTCCTTTCCCTTTTTCGTTTTTAGATTTGTTAGGAAAAGTACTTTAATTGTTACCGCATACTATGACTGGAAATTCTGAAAGAGATTGTAGACCCCAAAATTTAGATCTCTGAAAGTGAGCTTTTACCTTTAATGTAAGACAAGACTACCTCAAAAACTGAAGAAGGGAAAGCTTAAGGGTTTGCTGACTGTAAACTTTGCATTGAATGTACTGCTTTCATCATTGTAATTTTAAACTTTCAACTTTGTAATAGAGTATTTATTAACTTGTATTGTTCCTGTACATATATTTTTTCCTCATGTAAAATATGTGTAAAACCTTCATGTATTTTCTCCATATTACTCAGTGATAAACATGATAGTGTCTTTATTTATCTCAATATTTTAATTTGAATTCATATTCAGGTTTATTACAATACAATTGATCCCTCTGTTGTGTATCTCAATTTTTTTTCATTTAATGATGAAATTACAAATAATACAAAAATATTCCCTAACATTTATTTAAAAATTTTCTTGGAAGGATAAAGGGGATGTTATAACACGTTTAGATTCAGGGAGAAGGGAATGTCTTGCTTTAAATTTTTGCCACATGTCTTTTCTACAAGTTAGGAAGAACAACTGATGTCAAGCGGACATCCTTGTTTATACAGTATACATAAACAACTAAACGAGATTTCATCTTAATATATTTAGCACTTCATCCAAATTACACATGTAGTTTCACCTTTTACCCTTAATTTCTCCTCTCGAGAGAAAATTCTGAGTGTTTGAAGCCATATTGTTTGTTGACAGCTCACTTCTGTAGATTTTTTTTTCTTTCAACTATTATTATTCCTACATGAATACATATTTAGAAACAGGACATTATCCATGTATGATTGTACGCATGAGCAGTTTTTTCGATTCAAGTATCAAATTTCTTTTAGCATTGTAGTACAAGAGTTGTTTCCCGTTTATGATTAGGTTTCATTGTTATCCTGTATTGTTGGATCTAACAGTACTGCAATTCAACAATGAATAATATTCATTGAATTTCTTGAAAATATATTTATCGAGTTATATTACTTTTTCAATTACAGCCATATTAACGTACTGTTGGAACATTGGGGTTTGTGTGTATTACGTTTGATGATTATTTCAGCAAGATAAAACAACACCAAGAATTTGCATATGTTATGTAATTTTAGTTTACATGGAAATGGAAATTCAGTTCAGGTGTGATAACAAAGTGATTTTTGTTACTATTGTAATAAAAGAGGCCCCACTGTGTATTGAAATCGCATCTTCTCGGGCCTTTCCGTCAGAGCTTGGAAAAGTTTTTCCGAGCCTACCGGAAAGGCCCGAGGAGATAAGATTGTGTGTATTGTACATTGCATGATTACCATATTTACATACATACAGAGAAAGTGCTTTCCATGATTCCAGTGTAATTGTGTCTTTATGTTGGGGCTTATTCGGCTTGTTAGAGAAAACCAGAAGAATGAAAACATCATAGTACTAGCTTTTTCTCTTGATGTACATGTATGCAATAAACTTTGCTTTATTTTGAAACCTCTTCATTTTTGTGTGTTCAACAAGGGTGTCTTATAGAGTCATTCTTTTGAAATGAGCAACAAACATTTTTTAAACTCCAACTGGAGCGTTATAAAATAAGTTATTATAACTTGAAATTTACTAAAATGAAATGAAGTTTATTTTAAATTTAAATTTGTTGCTGTTTTGATTGATGTGACAAAAGTTTTCACCGAAATTTATGCATCATTTATCATACTCTATATCACAAACCTTACTACCAGTATTTGGAGAAAACAATTTTGGAATTAGTCTTGACCTTGAAATGGTTTAAGGATTCTCTTTTATAATAAAGTGATACACTGTTTAAACGAAACGAATTAACATGCAATTTGTTAATTACTAAAATATTGACCGTAATATTAGATTGAATTTCTAAATAAATATCAAGAATAGAAACCTCAACAACAAAAAACACTAAATCTACATATACAAAAAAATCGGAATGTTAATATTGATTTTATAAAATGACTTTACTCAATCAAGATATGGAATGAAGCAACAACGTCCTTTAAAAAAATCAAAATTTTTCGACCTTATAGGCAAATCAGCCATGTGATTGATTCACCAATGAAGTAGAATAGTAAATACAGACCCTTAATAAATTGTACTTAAATTGTAAAACGTTAGTCATAAACACTTTATAATTTTACATGTATGAAATAAAACCATGATTATGCATTGGAGTAAAAACTCTGTATTGTTACATATACCAAATAAATACAGGGAAAATCCCCACTAACCAAATAAAAACGCTTGCTTTATAACTGACATTGTACCTTCAATAGGATTGAGAAAAATATTTAAAATGATATATATAATTAAGCAAAATTAAATCATTGCATTCAATCCCATTTTATTATACTAGTGTATAAAAGTTTAATTAAATCTTCTGCAATAACAGGGTTTTATTTTCATTAAAGTATCGTTAGAATTTATTAGAAATAATACTCCTTGTTTCAAAGCCATTTATATAAGATTCTGTTTTCTTAGACATGTAATGGTTTCTTTTCCTTGCTTTATAATCATGCAATGTATTCATCTCCATGAATCAAAATGATACCAAAATGTTTCGCAGCTGAATTTGCAGCAACTAAAAGTCTAAAACTGATTTTAAAAACATAGTTGTGTTTCATAATAAGTGATTTTTAAATAATGAAGTATACAGCTTGAATTAATTGATAAATACCCATGTAATTAATAAGCCTACATAGATTAGAGCTCTATTCTAGTCTATGGTCACAATTTTAGTCAAAAATTATTTTTCCGATTTGAATGTTTGCAATACTTTAGTAAGGCATGTTTTACAGGCAAACAAAATTTGAGTGTCATTCTTTGAGTTGTAAGGGAGCAACAGGGCTTGCAATTCTTTGCTTTGTAAACAAAGCTTTTGTTTACATTCTGAACGTTGACGTAAAAATTCCAGTTTAAGATTTTAAATGAATGTGTTTAACGCTAGAAACTGTTTAAATGTCCTTGAAATAAACCAGAAGATAGATTAATCAGCTTGAAAAAGATTTTTGACTGGTATATTGAACTAATGTAAACAAAAACAGGGCACGAGTCTTGTTTACATGACAAAGAAATGCGAGCCCTTTATCTCGCTTAAAGCTATACGTATGACTCTCAAATTTCATTTGGTTATTAGTTATGCATTCCTAAAGCATTGTAAATAATAAAAACAGAAAAATAGAACCTAGACCAAAATCGTGATCATGCCCCTTTAATGTGTTAGTTCCATAGCCGTGATACAAAGTGTGTGAAATTACTTATTATATATTTGTACTTAAACTAGATTAAGATAGAGTTTTGTTTTCATTTTTTATGACAACAGGGTAAAATGAAACACAACTTTCATTGCCATAGTGTAATGTTCAAGAGAGGCATAGAAAGTAGAAAGAGAGAACACATCATTCTGATCCTTCCTGCTTTGTGATGGGTTCTGTTTTTGCTTCTTCTTTTTTATTTTTATTATGCAGTATTTATTAGTGTTGGATCTCAGAAATTGAAGCTGGAATTCATCAATGTATCTGCATATCTTCATACATAAGTCAGACAGTCCATAGCAATTCTTCAAAAAGTCGTTAGAAGTTAAAATATGTACATTAACATTGCATTTCTTATTAGACCAGTATAGACATAGAACAAATTTTAGTAATTATTATACTTAATTCTTAAATCGTTCATATCAAGTCCAGGGATCCTATGTCTATCATGCTTATGATCAATTTTGCTGAGAATTGACATCAGCTAAACGTCATTATTATTTTTTAAAATGCAGTTTCTTATCCAAAGACTTAATCTTCGTTATAACCGTGCTTAACACTGGTTTTAGACGAAAATTGTAGGGAAAAAACTACTCTCGTGGTGTCCTTAAACGCCGTGAAAGTCCCTTGAAAATAATTGGTAAAAATGATACGTGAAAAGCAATTTATACATTACGATTAATTTCTTAGTTCGGTCTTCATTCAACTACAGCGGTGAGTTAAAATATTAATGTCACTTAATAGAAGGATGTTTAGTACATTGTACCGATAGTAAAGCTACTCGTTGGACCGACATTTTTTATAGGGGTAGATTTCAAGAAGACACTAGGCTGGTGAACCACACAAGATCCACTGCCGCAAACCAAACTCAAAACCATGTCATTCGTGAATTTGGCCTGTCTTATTAAAGTTGAAATGTACGTTTTCATTGATGGACATACTACTAGTATTTACACAGTTTATATACATCATATTCCTAGAAGAATAGGCGGCTATCCGCGGATAAAAAAAGGTCTTCAAACAAAGTTGTGGGTTTCTCAAATTTTATTTCAGTGTTTCTGTTACCTTTGACAATGTGTTTTGCCAAAACATGCACACTATAGTACAATTTTCGCCAAGGTTGTACCTTGTAAATGAATTTGGCACTCAATCAATATGATACTCATTACTACTTTTTTTTTCATAGTTCCTGCCTGTCAAATTCATTTACATAGGAGATGTCTTGCTTGAGGGATTTCCGCTTGTTGATCAACTGCTGCATTTCCATGGGGGAGGCAAGGATTTAGAGAGAGAGAGAGAGAGAGAGAGAGAGAGAGAGAGAGAGAGAGAGAGAGAGTACAAGCATCTAGCAATGGTGAGCTCCTAGATGCTCACCTGAGGCAGACCACTCGCCAAAGTTGTAAAGTAGTTCAAAGATTTGACAACTGCTTTATCACTGATTTTAAATAAATTATCCCCCAAAACATTTTTCGTATGTGAGATTTTGTCTCACATTTTTAAAATAGGTTGGTTTTCAAAGCTGTAAAAGTAGTAGTGCTGACGTAACATAATTGTACTGAATTTAGTTTCCTGGTATGAATAACATGTTTCTTATTACGCTGTTTCCTGTTTGTACATTTACAGTATTGCGTATATTCAAGTTTACTTATCTGTGATATGGTGTAATTTGATTTATACTATAAAAAAGACAGAAAGTATATATACTAATCATGAGGTATAGACGGGAAAATGTCCAAACACGGGTCATTTTAGGGAAAGATAATGATAAGAAAAACTTCCTTGCATCAACTTTATATACGCACAACTTTTAAAATAATCGCTTAACAAGTGATGAACGACATTCTTCGTGTAAACTAAACATACTTTTTATAATTTTGAGATTTTGGAGGGGGAAAAATCAAAGTGAAAATACGGATGACATGGTATACTGTCCTCATGTACAACTTTACCATGTACTAGTTGCTATGTGAGTAAACCTACTCATTTTTATTTTATTTAACAGGTTACATTATAGAATCGATAAACCATTTTTAAATAAAAGTTTTTTAAAGCAACATGAGCTGTAAATTTAATGTCGAAATTTTTTAATGTGGAATTGTTATTTTTACTGCTAAAATATAACAAAAAATAATATTGCTTGTTAACTTCTGCTTGTCTTTTTTTTTTTGGGGGGGGGGGGGGTTTGAATAAAGCTTTATTTAGAGACCAAGACACGAGCTTTGTTTACATAACAATTAAATGCAATCCAGTGTCTCGCTTAAAACTGACGGTAAAATGTTGTCTGACCTTTAGAAATACCCTAGTAAACCATTGTTGATGATTATTAACAAAATTGACCATAACTACCTACTTGTATTAATATTCTTTTTAAAAAGTATTAAATAAAAATATCAACGGAAAACCAACTAAAATTTAGTACAATTAATTGCCAGGGTGTAGGAGATATTAACGAAAGAAGAGATGTGTATCTGACCCAGATGCATTTTCTTGCAAATTTTTAAAAATTCTTTTGGAAAGAGTGTTTGTCGCCAGAGCAATTGATAACTCTTATGAAAAGCAAAATCTGTCAGAATGTAATAAATTAGCGGTAATAACATGTATTCCAACAGCCAGAAAACCAAAACAGTTTTTTAGATAAAAGATTGGAGGCCTATTTGTCTTTTATATGTTGTCTATAAATTGGCATCAGGATTTATTGCAGAAAGACTTAAACTTTTTTCTAGATAAATAATACACAAAGACCACACATGGTTAATGTTTATTAAATTATACTGACCCAAAGCATATACCAGGTCTTCTGATGCTTATTGATTTTGAAAACTTTTAGATACTGTTTCCTGGAAATTTATTCAAGAAACACTTTGGGTTTTTTTTAATGTGGTATGCATGTATTTATTCAAAACTGGATAAAAGTGTTCTATAAACAAATTTAATCATGTGTTATTCAGAATGTAATTGTATCACAACAGCTCACCCCTGAACGAGTTTGGAGACAAGGTGATCCTATATCTCCCTATCTTTTTCTCTTATGTGCATAAATACTTGGTATTCTAATACGAAATAACAAAGATCATAAGGTATTATAATTGACGGTGAGGAATAAAAAAATATCACAATACGCAGATGATACTTCCATTATATTAGATGGTCCACCTATTTCGACGGATGGCGTAATACGAATCTTGAAAAAAATTGCAAAAATTTCAGGTTTAAAGATAAATATTTCAAAAACAACGATGGTTTGCATAGTGAGCATTTTCAAAGGATGTATTTCATCAAACAAGATGAAAATTTCATTGGAATAACAAATATTTTGAGCTATTTGGCATTAAATTTTCAATAAATTCATATGAAATGATTGATTAAAACTATAAGGCTTAACTGGATGAAATAAGAGTGACCATTCAATGTACAAGTAGAAAACTTCCTCCTATAGGAAGGTTAAAAACACTATGAATACCAAAGCTTAATCATTTAAAGGGACATGTCACGATTTTGGTCAAATCAATTTAACTATTTTTATTATTTACAATACAATAAGAATGTATATCTAATGATCAAGTGGAATGTGACTGTCAGTCGTAGAGTTTTAAGCAAGATACAGGGCTCACAAGTCTTTGTCATGTAAACAAGGCTCGTGCCCTGTTTTTGTTTACATAGGTTCAATATACCAGTAAAACTCTTTTTCAAGCTGTTTTGTCCTTCTTATGTAACGTGCAAGGGGGTCACTGCCTGTGATCCCCGCGGGCCCGTACCCGAGATAGAATCGGATAGCCCTGAATGCTGCCAATAGTTACAAGTGCAGACTTTAATCACCGCTCCTGCACATAGATAGGGACTCGACTAACATTAACCCTAAACAGTCGTTCCTTACACGCAATAGACACTGTCCCTATATATGTGCCGGCCTTAAAATAATTCGAAGTATCTAAAAACGGGAAATCAAATATAAACAAACTAATTCGGCCTAACCCAAAACTACTGATGCATTACAACTTATATACATCAATAGTTATTATTGTATAACAAATAATCATCACACTAATTGGTTATTATTGGTAACATTAATTAAATAATCAAAAATCAATAAATCAAAGGGGAATAACTCTTGCTAAAAAAACATTTATAAGATGCCCGCTTCACTTATTCATTTTAAGCATAAAAAGAGACTCCATAACGTTTAACACATTATTTTTCGGTCTAAAACCATAATTTTAACTTCAATATTCAAAATGTAAACAAAAGCTTTGTTTACTAAGCAAAGAATTTTAAGCTATATAACTCGCTTATAACTCAACAAATGATTTTCAAATTTCGGTTGCCTATTAAAAATGCCTAACACAAGCATTGTAAACATTAAAATCGGAAAAATAATTTTTGACCAAAATTGTGACCATGCTCCTTTAATACTTACATTACCAAACTTTAATATGGAAAGTATAATATACTTTGAAAATACATCGTACTTTTTTGTGGAATAAGAAATATCCCAAGTAAAAAAAAAACCACTTCAAGAGTACGAAAATGGGGATTTAAAAATGGTCAATTATACTTACTATATTACCGCCTTGAATGCAATTTGGGTTCGACAAATTTTACATTTTTTTTTTACATTTACTAAGTAGCTCAGAACTTAATATTGATATTGATAATCTTTGGAAATTTGGAATAGAGTTTATAAAGAATTTAACTGTAAAAACAACCAACGGCTTTTGAATAGATGTGTCAAAGGTATACAATGCAAAATGTGAAAATGTCTCAGATGTTTATTGTGACAATTTATGGTATTATTCTAAAATAACCGTTGATGGAAGATCAGTATTTTCTGAAAGTCTTTATAATTAGGTATTCTACTTGTTAATGATTGCATAGATGAAAAGGGTAATGCACACGCCTTTGATTATGTCAAAAATGTATTAAAGGCCGAGATAACCTATTTAAAATATACAGAAGTAAGAAATGCAATAAAACAAACCATTGTCCGTTTACAAATTATAAAAGCCACCCCTGCCTATCATTCATAACACTATATCTTTTTATTTTTATGACATAAAAGGGTTGTAAAAATATATTTTAAGCAATTGATAAATGATAAATGGTCTGATATCACATTTATAAAAAAATGGGAAGAGACAGAAAGGAAATTCTCAAACACATATATTGAATGGAAAAGTATATTTGGCTACATTTTAAAATAACAAAATAATCTAAGCTACATCAGCTTTAGTTTTAAAATATTACATAGCATGTTTCCTTGTAACTACGACCTCCACAAAATAAATATTATTGAATCCAGCATGTATTTTTTGCAAGAGAGACATTGAGACTATCAGTCACCTTTTTTTATTGAATGTCCGCTTGTTAAAGAACTCCGGCATGATATTGAAGAATGGCTGAATGAAAAACTGGGCAGAAATGTTGGTTTTAATAGAGATTCAATTCTCTTTGTAAAATTTGAAAATAAGAATATACACAAGATAGAAAACTTAATAATTCTTCTGGTGAAACAATATATCCTTGCAAGTACATTCTAAACTACAATTAATTTAAGCAGAGAAACACTAAAAAGTATCATCACTGAAAGAATTGCAGGTCAAAAATATTTACTGGTGAAAAATTGCAGATATTTGGAATTTGAACGACACTGGCAAGACTTTTATACATGTAACATATTGCATGAATTATCTCTCTCTCTCTCTCTCTCTCTCTCTCTCTCTCTCTCTCTCTCTCTCTCTCTCTCTCTCTCTCAATATAAAAATGTCCTTTCACATTTTGGGAATATCAAGATATTTTATGTGGTATATACATATGTGACTGTGAAAGCTAGACTAATAAACAAAATAAATAAATGAATAAAAATATTTCCTTGTTTACATTTCCAAGGTAAATGTAATCATGAATTGAATTTTATTGGGCACAGTATCGTAAAATTAAAATATGACAACACAACACAACGAATCATCTCTTTCTGCTAATAGAATTAAGATATTACTCCATATGTCTGCGTATTTGATTGTCATTAAGTATCAAATATTGGTTTGGGTTTGTGTGGCAGAGAATGAAGACGACAACGTGAATCACAAGAACGAGATCTAAAGATGGCTTGGTGGTCAACAAATTAGAACAACCTTTAGATTTCAGAGATAATTTATGTAGTGATAAAATATCATTTAATTAGTAAAGAAAAGAATCCATTTTTAAAAGCGAAGTATAGCTCAGCACTTTATTGTCGTTAGACTTCTTCGTCCGGTGCATCGAATAACCATCCCTATGAGCAGAAGTTTACTTCATTTAAACTGGTTAGGGAACCAGTTTCAGGAGTTTGTGCTCATTACTGCACGGGCTATTGTGAATCCAATGTACGCGTTATTTTAAATGTAATGTAATGGGTTTACATACATCATTACAGGGGCTGCCACGCAGTGATGGGGAAATATAGTGCGTATACAGAAGCTGAAATGTTATATACATATATCTGTTATATACATACAGAAGCTTGGTTAGCGCTTTTCAGTACTATCAGTACTTTGATTTAGCCTGAGCTCGAAAACATTTAAAATAACTTCATACAGAGCCTTTCTTCTAAATGAGATTGATATTGTCAAAAAATCCATCCAGCATTCATTCTCACCAAAACATACTTAATGGGATATTCATGTGCTGATTATATTTACTTTGATGACTTACACTGTATCCACTGCATATTTGTCAGGGTATGCTTTTTCTCTTTGCAATTGGTAAAACTCGCGAGGTTTTGACACTCTTTGGTGCATTTCTCATTGCTTCATGACAACTATCAAAAAAAGTTTAAGTTTTCACTATTCTTTTAGTTCTTCGTCTTATTCTATAAACGTTTCCAGATCGAACTTACTTAGTAAGTGACAATGCCGTTCATTCAGCGGTGTTTGGAACCTATCAACGTCAGTCGGGTGAAGGTAGAGAAGGGCATTAAGAATGAGTTAGAATGCGTCACCAATCACACCCTTAGTAACATCATCCTCCAGCTGAGCAGCCTCAGCAAGCACGCGGAGGACATGTTTACCGAAATGTCGATAGAGGTCAAGACGTTCACCGACCGGACCCAACATCTCCAGGGTCGAATCGACCAGCTCCAGGAGAAAGTGACGAGGCTGGATGCAACAGCAGGAACACTTGGTATCTGAGATTTTATAGGCTCCTTACTCATTAACTGTTTTGTTGAAAAAGAAACTCATTCAAACTCTTCAATTTATTAATCTCACCTTTCAAATACTCGTTGAAAATCTTCGCTTTACCAATATTTACTTATGTACAATGTTTTGTTGCCACTGAAAAATGATGATTTCCTAACCATGCACCTACGAATCAAAAGCACACGAATCAATTATATCTAGCAAAGCACAAAAAATTGGCAAGAAATCGCCTTTCGTTCCAAAAATATTATTTCTTCTATTGGATCATTAATAAGTTTTTTCTAAGAATGGGATGAGTAGTATTTTTTCCCCTCTCACTCATAAAAAAGCATGCATATATGCATTATATATAGTTAATATTCTTGCAGGATCCATTCACGAGTTACATTTAAAAAAGCCGTTCAAAAGTTCCACCATTTACGACCAGCAAGTTGTGTCTAGATCTACAATACCTGGATGTACACTGAAGGCTTACAACCAGTGTGATCCCACCCCCGCTCTCAACAAACTCAGCCACTACAGGTAAACACTGGTCTTCTATGTCAGGAGTAATCAAATTTCTTTGAAGCTTTCAAAACATGCTAGTATTTTTATGATAATTTCTTGAAAGAATTTGTAACGTTTGTGGATTGGTCACATATAGCATCCTTTGTTAGATAACTATAAGATGATCGAATTTAAAAAAAAACAAATATTAATATTCTTAAATTCAATCCCTGAAAGGATTTTTAACGATTGTAAATTCAATCTAATGAATTGAAAAATGGTTTTTTTCTGCTTTTAAGTTTTCACGATTATTTAAGTTACGAACTTATTATAGTAAGTCAATGTGCATGGCATTTGAAGTAGTCTTAGACAATTTCTAATATTTTGAAATAAATTGCGATTTCTGGGCTGCCCAAAATAAACATAGATCATAAAATTATACATATATTTGTTTTGCAGGGATGATGGAAGAGACAGTTTAAAATTCTATACAGATCCAGGCTACTTCTTTGAGTTGTGGTTCCTTGATATTCAAAAGGATATGGAAAACAAAAAGCCAGGGAAGAAACAGGTTAGTTCAAAACTTTTATTTTTTTGGACAACAGTTCAAATTTGAAAGAGAATTTGAAAATCCAGTTTTTGAGGTTAAAGGGACGTAACCACGATTTCAGATGAAAATTTTATTTTTGAGTTTTGTGTATGAAATAGTTTACTTGTGTATTTTGAATGATTTACCAAAATTTGAATGTTAGAAGTCGTGTTACAAGTAAGATACAGCAGAAAGAAGATTTTGTTATGGAAACAAAGTTCGAGTCTTATATTAGTTTACAAATAATGTAAAGTAAAGAAAATACCATTTCTATGACAAAATAACTTGTGGAAACAAGATTAACTAATTCAATGTGTTCATAAATGATTTTATCAATATTCAACAAAAAGCAACATTAGATTGATACTTACACCAATACAACACATATGTAAACAATAACAGGACTCGAGCCCTGTCTTCAAAACAAAGAGTTCTAACCTCTGTAACTTGCTTGTAACTCGATATTTGACTTTCAAATTTTGACAAAGCATTAACAAAATCCATATTGACCATTCTAGACATTGAAAATGAAAAAAAAATTTAGAAAAATTTGAGCTAAAATCGTGTCTAAGTCCCTTTGATGGAAGTTATGAAAATGAACTCAACAGATATAAAATATAAAGCTTTCAACCAGAATTAACCCTTTTTTATACATGTGTGAAAATGCGTTAAAAATGATGTCTTTTGATACTTTCCAAAAACACATTTCTTTCATGTGGAAAGATGCAAAAAAGCTTATCAATTGAATGTTGTTTATAAATTGTCTTTAACTTTGTTTTTACTAAACCTTAAATTGTATTTCATTTTTCTGTGTTCATCTTTTTTTTTTACAAATGTTTGTCGGCATTCCACATTTACATTGTAAAATCTTGGATCCTTTATCTTCCGTAACAGGAACCCAAGCCAACTAATCAAGGGAAAAAGCCACGTATAGTAAAAACCAAAGCAGAAAGGTATAAGGGAAAGGAACATGGTGTAGAGTTTATACGTTACGCGAATCCCAATGAGATTCAAGCTGCGGCAATCAACAAACAGCTAAGCTTAAGAGTGAACCAAAGAAAACAAGAAAATGTTCCTTATGACCAGGAAGACACAAGATTGCCTCAGTGTACTCAGGATGTATCGAACCATACAAACAGTGGGAAAAATAAACATGAATATAAAATCGAGAATAGTGATCATCAAAAAACGTCTATGTATCACAGCCAGGTATCATCACAACCTAATGTGGCGGAGAAATACTCTTCTGGGAGTATAAATACTTCAAAGTCTCGTATGCCGACACCAAGCCGAAACCCTGACATAGTCAATGAGTCACATTACAGCCTTATCGGGAACGATCTCCCACCTCCTCCCCCGCCACCTCTCTCTCCGGAGGACGATTATCCAAAGCGGTATCCATCTAAAAAGATGTTTGCCCGGGTGTCCACCATTCTTCAATCGTTACCTGAAACACAAGAGGACGACTTCCCGCTCCCACCTTTTCCCTCTACTATCAGCTCCGAACCAATTCGAACCATACCATCAGCCCCCAAAGCACCTCCACCACCAACCATTAATACAAAAATGGTTACAACAAATGCATTTGATGATAAGAATTCTTCCGTTCAGACAAGCTCAGCTCTTTTGATGTCCCTAAAACGAAAATCCACTCGGAGGCAGTCAGGTTTGGTTGGCGGTGGTAGCAATTTTTTAGAACAAATTCGAGGGGGCATTCGTAAGTTTTTTTGTAGTTATTTATTTATTTATTTTTTTTTTGTATTTTTTTCACATAAGATTTCACATACTTCATATATTGGAAATGAATTATCAGTTTCAGTAAATAGGACCGTCTTATTTCTGTAAACGAAATCGTATGTGAGATCCTATTCTTTTTTTCTATGTAATTCAATAATTTTTTACACAATTTATAAAATATAAATTATGAAATGATGTAAGAGTTCGTATGTTATTTTCTTTCTTTTCTTTTTTTACATTTACACGTCGTTCATAATTTTATTATCTTTTCTTTTAAGATTCTGAATACTATACATGTATTTACTGACCAAATATATCCTCCACGAGCACGAACTCCAATATATCTTTAGATAATCTCGAAAGAAGAAATAAAAATATTTTTTTTAATTTGTTCAAAATATTCATTACTTTAATTTTTTATGACTAGCCAATTATTTAATTTGTAACTGGTTACAGTATATATTTCTGACCGGGTAGCCGGTTAGAGATTGTCATTCCTACTTTATTCCAAAGTTAGTAATGTAATATATAATTCAACATATGCAGATCTGCGTCACTTGGATGGTAAGACAAATCTTTACAACTGTTTGCAGATATAACTATCAGCTTTTATTAAAGTAAATTTTCTGCATAATTGCATGTAATCTAGAAAATATTTAAGACCTTCACATAATTCAATAATTATTTAACTGTATTTTTCCCAAACATGATATGCACAACATCATTACCTTCAAAATTAAGTTTAGAAAACTCTGAAATTTGCTCATCTAAACCCCCCCCCCCCGTAAACTTCTCAAAATTGTGGTTTTTTAATAAAATTTATAGTTTACTTGTTAAACTTGCTTTTTCTTGGACCTTTATCATGTGACTTTTAAAGCAGGCGTCTAAATTTTCAATTGCTTTTGAAAATTTAGAACTACTGGTCGGGGTACAGGATTTTAATTCAATATGTAGTTTTGATTTAAACTTTTTCTCTAGCATACCAGGTAAGTTTAATTTGCAGGTAATGTAATAAAAAACATTCCAATTTGTATATACCTACCATTTTGATGTTACAATTTTAAATTCACGAATGATATATGTAATGATACAAATAGGTTTTTTTTCTATATGTACCATTTGTAATGTTTGTAACATTTAAGGGGTATTGAAAATTAACTGAGGGGTTATTGATTTAACCAAGAAAATATTAACCGAATGGCAATATGTTTTAAAGAAGATTGTAAATAAATGGCATATTTCATATAATATTGTTTCATGTTGTTAAATATTGAATACAAACAATAACTCTGTAACAAATTCACAGATATAATGAAACGTAAGGTTAATGAAAATGGGAAAGGAATCTTCAAAAAGTCGACCCCAGATGGAAACTTTGACGTCCACTCCATCATGAACAGAGCATTTGAAATGCGTCGTAAAGTGATCGAAGGAAGCGAGGAAGAAGACAACTCATCAGACAATGCATGGATTGATTAGCAATAACTGAAGTCTTGTGGACAAGCAATATGAATACCATTACAGCCAAACGCTTGGGAGATCTCTCTTTCACATAATTACGAAACAGTGGTTTAACATACCTATATGTACTAGCTAGTATATTTATACTGACAAATTTTATGTTGTTTTGTTATCATGGAAAATTTTCATATCTACATGTAATAGAAATGAAAATTTAGCCTAATATCTTTATCCCTCTTAAGGTTTAAAATATCTGCTGCATATTATTTTGATTATGTGCGTAAAACGTTGATCATATAATGATATAACAAAATAAGCACTTTTTATATACATACATGTACAATTCTTTATCAAAAACTGTTTTGCAAATTGTTTGTATTGCTTTCATTATTGCATAATTATCTTTTCCAATTTTAAGCTTAGATTATTCTTGAAATAAAACTCTGGTGTCGCAGACTGTTTGATACGGTTGGAAATTCGTATAAAATAAACACTATTTGGGCAAAACTTGTAAATTGTGACTCAAATAAAATATTCTATCATTTAAGTTTTTTTCCACACAAAAAAAAAACAAGTCGGTGGAAAAATGCTTTTTTTTTTAGATATCATGTCACAAAATTGCATTTTATTTCGCTGGTGGAGTGAATCGGACAATATAATAGAGCACTCATCTTCCGTCTTAAAACTGTATTATCAAAATATATACAGACTCCAGATATAATAGTTTTATGAATTATGCAAAAAGAATACCCTTGAGCAACAACTTAAAGAGCAACAGATTCTTTGAATAGTGAGAAGATTTAAGAATGTGGAGATGAACTTTACTCATTGACTTGACGATGTCATTGAAAAAAAGAACGTCATATTTGAGCATTTGAATTAGTGATGTTTTCATAAACAGTGCCCAATTTGTCAAAAGCTTCTGAATTGTACGTAGAGTGAACATTTACATTACATACATCTGTGAAAACACATTTGATAGTTTATTAAATGAATTTAATCAAAAGTTACTTAAAGAAAAAAATGGTATCATATATTATGAGACACTGTATTTCTGTATAACACTTTTCAATTTTTTATTCATATTTCAAAATTACACACTAGTAGTTACTTAAAACATGATATTGTCTCCGAGTATTAATAGCGATAATTTGAATACAATTATTAGTCAAATTACTGAACATCTCAGCTTTTGTGTATTTTAAAATCATTATCATTTTCGTTTGGTTTATTGCGATAAATGTTTGAATTTGTAATTGGTTCAAATTCGATAAATTTCATATTTAAGAAGTAACGGTTAATAACTATTTATGAAATGTATGTACTTGTCAATCAAGGAAAGAAGACACAGGTATAGTTTACAGTATATAATGAATTTTTAAAAATCTTCATAAGCAAGACAAGATGAATTTACAAAAAAATGATGAATTGATCAGCCAGAGAAGATAACTCTCGGTAAACAACGCTTCATTCCTCTTCTTTTATCTTTTCAGAGTTTGTTCGACAATTGATTTATAATACCATTATAGAAGAATAACAAAATACAGTAACTATTTTGATGTAGAAACCAAACCTGGTTTCTCTTTTATTGGTTACTAGTATGTCTTAGTTCAGTTATAAATAAAAAAATAGATTTTGCTGGTGGCTTATATAAAGAGTCAGAAATTGCTTTTTCTATAGATACACTTTACCTTTATAATGCAGTATCTTGTTTGACAATAGTGGTGCAATCAACATGATTGGCTTAATCTTGTAAACTTTTCTAATGGACTAGATTAGACAGCTAAAAAAAATTCATCATTAAATTTGTCTTCCACAGAATAAAATCTTACATTTTAAAGGAACACCTTGTAAGTCGTTTTTATGTTGATAACTTTTCAAGTATATTTCTAGAAATTGAACCCACATATGTACGAAACTTCTTTATGCAAATATATGCATAACCCTTTCCAAAAGCATATTTCATAGGGATGAATTGAATTTTACTAGTAGTTTGTTTGTTCAGATTTTCGATAATGTCATAGTAATTGTGAATATAAGACTTATGTTATTGTTTTTGCTTCAGATCTGATCGAAATATATGCCTGAAATAAAACCATGCCAAACAAATTGTAATTCGTATTTTTCGGTAGTTCCTTATATCAATATGAATACTCTTAATCAGACGTGCTTACATATTCTATACACCAATATTTTAACCTACACTTGAAAATAAGTCTAATTAATATATTTGTAACTAAAATATCAATCACAAGTGTCGTCTGCTCCAGGGTAAACCTTGTCAATTCTCGTTCAGCACTTTTCATAAAAATTATAAAAGTGTACATGAAAAGCTAGCACCAAACATCTGGAGCACAATACAAAAAAAAAAATAAAATTTAAAAATTTAGTCAGCACTATTTGTCTCGTACATCGTTTAGCGGATTATCCACGACAGACTGGTGGATCATAATGAACAAAGGGACGTAGGTCAGAAAGTCTAGCAAATCCAAGGATTTCAGGTGTCCGAGTTTCTCTCGGACTTCTCTCTCGTGCTTTCTCGCTTATTCCTCCCGCCCGGAGCTCAATACACAACTGTTCGAGTGATATCCTGTTGGTTTCTTTATCCACATTGCACTCCCAAAGTCTCTGTGAAAAAAGCAATTATAAGATATAAAACCGAAGCAACAATATTCTGAATCAACACAGGAAAATAAAGAAGAGTGGTTAGTGTTATCCATCAAGGATAATTTGGGAAAAAAATTATTCATAAAAAAGCACTCTGGTTTTGATTTGATACTTTAAGAAAGACTTAAAATTTGCTGCAATGAAATCACAATTCCAAATTTTGCCCACATTTTAATTGTTAAATTTTGAAGTGAATTGAGAACTTGAATATTGACTTATGTACGTTTTATAAATGAATGTAGAACATTTTTAGCAATGATTTTAAATTCATATTTTTGTGTCTTTTCGTCTCTATTGAAGGAACAAGGTATTACTTATTTTTAAACATAATCCTCATTTTAGCTTTGAGCTAAATTTGAAAAGTGATACATTAACACATAACAGATAACATTAATTAGGTGTTACATGTTTTCATAAATTCTTACTTTGCACATGAATGTTTTCATTTCCAAAGTTCGAAAGTCCATTGTGTCGATGAGAAGTTTCATCCAATCACTGTAAAAAGTACATGTATTATATTATGGATTGTGAGACCTTTATAAAATTAAGGTTTCATGAACTCCAAAACTGTGGTAGTTTATTTAATTATTTACATGCCAGATTTACTGATGTGTGTTGTATAAGGTATTTTTTAAATTTTTTAAAAACACTTACTCCACAGCAGAAATTCTGTGTGACAGGGCAGCTAACACAGAGAAAAGTTTAAAGTCAGCACCTTTTGATATGTTGTAACCGGATACCTCCAAAATCTACAGAGAAAAAAAAACACACACTAATCTATATGTATACTCCATTTGTATGTTTTATAGTTTTCTTCTTTCATTTGTTGAAGAGTTCCGTTTTCTTTTATCTGTTGAGGCGAGGTGGGGTGTAATTTTTTATTTGGTTGAGAGAGATTCAATAAAACATGTGATTGGTTCAGAAATCAACAGGAGTGCACACCCACCCTGTATAAATACTCCTCCTCCTGCATCGTCAGACGGTTGTTGACTCCTCTTAGAGCTATCATAGCTTCTATGCCATTCAACCAGCCTTTACATTCATCATCCACCTAAAGTTCAAAATCAGACAAAAGTTTGATAACCATGATGGTCGTTTTGAGGGCAACATACCATCTATAAAATTTGTAATTATATTTTCAACAGTCAATTTTGGATAACTCCGATTTCTTTTAAATGACACGATTAATACTAAATCCTATACAAATAATTGGTCTTTGCTAGTCGATCTAAGAATAAAATGTTTGATATCTCACCACTTCAAAAGTTCTTTTGTACATTTCCAACATCCCTCTGTTAAAAATACAATATTTTGCCAAGAATCCATCTGAAAAATAATCAAGTATTTGAATTCACTGCTAAAAATTAAGAACATTTTCATAAAAGCGTGAGTGTACAGTAATTACTAAACTGTTATATCTGTTTATTGTTTTATATATTTTCCCTCTTAAAAATCATAGAATGCTTAAAACCTCCAAAAATTGAACAGGAAGGTATATACTGTATACAGGGTTATTTTTTGCCCCTTGTTATTTTCGCTCTTCTACACTTGCAAACGGTTTCGCCCAGTCTTGAATTCGCCCAGTTGCAATTGTGTTTACAGAGATATTATTTGTAACATAGAATTCGCCCAGTCTTAAATTCGCCCTCTGACAACGAGAGCAAAAGGGGCGAAAATAAACCGGGGCGAATATTTCCCTGTATACAGTATTACTTTTTAGATTCTGTATGCTTTTAAAGTCAAGATCTAGTAAATGAAAGGTGCCTACAGGTTTATGATATTCAAGACATAAACTCTTTTAATGATGCTTCATAACAATATCTTGGTTTAATATGGTGTACCAGGGCTTGATTTTTTGGTAAACGCAATGAAAATTCATATTTCAAACAATCATTTTCTATGAAATATGAAAGATAAAAGTAACAAATATCAGAGTATTGTCCATTTTTGACTAATGAAATATATCTAGATTGCCTACAGTCTCTCCAACAACGGCATTATACAAGCTCTTGACCTCCTCTTTAAATGATGTCAAATAGAATATAGGTACCGGCATTACTTTTCCCGTGATTAAATATAGAATGTCAAAATATTGTTTTATTTTCTACATAATTCCTTTAAAGCCGTAAAATACGGGGGAAAAAATCATCAAATCAATTATGACGTCATAATTGTTCTAGCACCAAAAAGACAGTCTGGAATCATTTACTAGATCTTGACCTTAATTTTCATTTAAAAATATAAAAAAAAAATTGCAAATTTTACAAATGAAAAAATCTTAATGACATTTTTTTCAAAGGAGAGACCACTTACAATCATCAAAACTAGGTACGCCATCAATATATTCCACTTCCGTGCTCATGTTACCCTGCCTTGATTTCATTTTCTCCAACAGCTCCATCTGTTTTTGCCTTCTCTTTTCTAGTAGCTCCTGTCTGCGCAGTTCATCCTCATACGAGGTGTCACGCTTGAAGGATTTCCTCTTGTTGATCAGCCGCTGTTGCAGTTTTAATGGGGGAGGCGAGATGATCTGTTGTTCTTGACTGGGGAGGTTGGCTTAGAGGTCAGAAGACTAGGGTCAGGCAGTGGGGGCTCCTCGATGTTTACTGTTGGCAGAGCAGTTGCAATAGCTGTAAAGAAAAATTATACATTCAAAACCTACTGCTTTAAAAGTACTTTGAAATTCAGACCTCTGCTTCTGATGTTTTCTTTAGCATTTCTTTATTTTTGTTTTCCAAGTAAGCCATATACGAATTTTTTTCTTCTTCCTTCAATATTTCTAATAAAGATCTAGATCAAATGGGGAAAAGTAATTTTCTGCCCTGAAACAAACACGAGAGATCGCTGTAAAGAAGTTAACTATAAAGCTACTGCTTCAATGTTACATATACATGTACTTCAATAAGGAGTCCTTCCAAAGAATTTAAAAACTTTAAACTTATTTCCCAATTCATCTATTTAGGAATAATAATTCTGACAGGCCAGAACACTCGTATTAGTAGTAGAAAATTACATCCACTGCCTCGGCTGTCACAGAGCACTTTCAATAGCAGTCAAGAGGGTCAAAACCACTCTGTTTTAACACTTTAAATGCACTTTAAAATTCAGTCCACAGAAGAAATCTTTTCAAGTATATTGGCTTTAATTTCCCAACTAGACAATATAGGATAAGCACTTGTAATAGCTGTAAAAGGGAGCACAATCGCAGCTTCATTTACTACGAAATTTAGTCCTCTGAAGAAATATTTTTAAAGTATCAATTTATCTATCCCGACTAGACCACAAATGAAAACAAATTTTCTGACCTGAAGCAGAGCATTTGTAATTGCTATAAAGAACAAACTATTGCTCTTTTAAAATTGAAATTCAGTCCCCTGCAATAATCTTTATACATTTGTTAGCGTAAACTTTACATCCTAACTAGATCATTTCAGAAAAGAATTTTGAAATATAGTCTATCAAAAAAATTGCTTGTCATTGTCATCTTTTCAAGCTATTTCATATTTTTAACCTTACATAAAAGCGCTCTTACAGAATATCACGATCATTTCCATTCAACATAAAAAATACTATTATTATTTTGTTTGATTTCAATTATCACACGAGATTGATGTTTGAAAAGTTTCATATTTGCCCCCACACAAAAGAACCTTTACCTATCAATACATAGAATTATGAACCTCTATACACTTACCTGTAGATATATCTGTCGCAGGTTTCTCTGGTTCTGGGGTTGGTGGAGTCGGGGGCCTAGGAGGGGGTGAGGGGGGCTTGGGTGCCCGTTTTTTCTCTAGGTTGCGATTGGCTTGTCTCTTTTTGGCTAGAGCGTCGGATGCACTTACCTACAAAATTATGTGCATCTAGAATTGCGGTAACACTTCTCAATATGCAAATAT
This sequence comes from Magallana hongkongensis, assembly GCA_015776775.1. NCBI lineage: Eukaryota > Metazoa > Mollusca > Bivalvia > Ostreida > Ostreidae > Magallana > Magallana hongkongensis. Next base: position 305,618 of record VIAA01000025.1, read on the forward strand.
TTAGTGTGGATTTTTTTTTTAATTTCTAAAATAAAACAATGTCACAACATTCGTGCGTCAACGTCCACCTCAGTTTCCTGTTCTTAAAACTTTCCACAAGGTCTGTTACGATTCCTAAACATATATCTGCTAAATATGATGAATGAAAGTTTGTATAATATTTATTGCCAAAACCCATTAGTGTCAAAGGCAGTATGTACTTCTATATACCGTCTAAAAAGCTTTGTCAAATATTTTTTTATCGATAATGTTCTCAAGTACTGAATACTCAATCAAGTTCTCCAACTACATTCAGCATTCTCAGTGTTCAAAATTCGAATAATCATTCTTAGCAAATAAAAATGATAAATTGATCCCATAAAGACCATATACATAACATTAAAAGTTGTAAAAATTGACATATTGTATTTAACTAGTATAAACTGTAAATGTACATTTTACGGAACACATTTAATTAAGATAACTTACCTTAATTTTATTGCAATGAATTAGAAATCAAAAATTGTCATTCACTTTGTGGGGGTATATTATAAAACGAAAACAAAATCCTAATATTGTAGAATATTTTCAAGCAAGGATTTCCCAAATCCACTTGTCGTTTGAAACTCTAACAAGCATCTAAATTAATCTGTCACAAATGTTCCACTATCAATAAGATTAAATCCCAAAACGTTCTACATCAGGAACCACATTAAATTCAATGATTAAGAAAAATAACCCTAAGGAAAGAACCAATATTGAGGGTCATTTGAAAAATTCATTTACTGTGCGTAAGTTCAGATTTTTTATTTACCCAATTTTCAGTTGCTGAACAAATACAGGGGGAAGATAATAGATTCATAATGTCCGATTGAATTTAATTGAAAAAGCGAAAAAAAATCAAGTCATTCATTATGATCTTCATGACGCTTGAATTCTTTGAAGTCGACTGCGATATTTGAGATTTAGATATACAACAATTGAAGTTTTTCAAAACCTGTCTTGTTCGATATTGTCCGCTAAAATCTGTTTGACGCTTTCGCTGAATTAAAGGAATTTACTGGAGAAGAATTGTAAACAAACATGGGGATTAAAATTAATCCGTGACCTCATACCAGTCATTGTGTACAAGATGACAGCAATTCTGTAAGTGTGTCAGTTGACCCAAGTGGTTTGAATGTACTAATATACAAAAACAAATGAAAACCTATATCACGGAGAGCTGTGACTGTGAAAAAAATAAGAATTGGTCCAATAATAGGTCATTCGTCTACAGTTTTAAAATGGCATATTTCAATTCTCTTTAGATCATTATTTAAAGAATGGATTGATTGCAATGTATCAAGAATCGAAATCAGATTGATATATATATATATATATATATATATATATATATATATATATATATATATATATATATATATATACATGTATATATATATGAGCAAAAGACAGAAGTTTATTTGTAGAGATCAGAAACAAAACACAACCTACAGAGTTTGAAGAATGAAGAATATCATTAAGTGTGTGATATTTAGAGAAAAGATTATTGTGAATGCCGTGCCTTTGAATCAAATATTAAACTTATGTTATTCCATGCAACTTTACATTTGATAGTCATTTTTCATACTCATTGCACTTTTTTCTACATACTTTAAAATGTGTGTGTGTGTTTGTTTTGTGTTTTACCAGCACCGTGATTGAATTTTAGACAGTGCTTTTGAGGAACACTGGTGGAATCTAAGCCTCAAACAAAAATCGTATGCTTGGGTCTTTCTTTTGTGATTTTTCCATAACCGTGCTTTTTTTCTGACAGTGCTTTTGAGGTAAACTGATGAAGTCCAAGCCTCAAACCAAGACCGGGTGCTTATTGTGTTTTCCTACACCTAGATTGAGATTCACTTCTTGTGGCAGTGGATTTCAGTTCAGACACCAGGTGCCTTACCTGGAAATCAGGAAGAGGAGGGGCTAGGGTAAAATTCCTCAGCTCTTTCAGAGTCTGGGAAATCTGCCCTTCAGGTTCATTTTCCTGGAACCATCATACATACATAAAGTCAGTAAATGGGCAGAAATTATACATTAAATTTCTGCCAAAGTGAAACATCCCATCAACAACTTTGTTTATTTTGCAAAAAATATGGTGTGAGGAAACTGTCACAAAATAACAACAGAGGTGCATTCAGTTAGAAAACATATCCTTGTTATATTTTGGAGGAACGGGGCAAGGGCATCAACAAATATGAGGCATCTAAAACATCACACAGTGCTGAAAATCTTAAGTAAAACATATTGAGCTTGCACTTTGGTTACATTGAAGCATGCTATGTTTCCACATCAGAATTGATCCGTCATCACACAACACAAAATACCAAGCTACCTGATCATCTGGCTCATTGGGTTTCTGTTGTTGTAAAACCGATTTCGACAAAGACCGAGGAAGATTTATGTCATCCTTCTTGCAGCACATAGAAATAACAGGGGTTTTGAATGACATTTTGTAGTATTATACATACCATACAAGTTAATATTGGAAGAGAGAAAGAGAAAGAGAAAGTGAATTGCTTGTTCCTCGTTAGTAATTTCTTGAAAAAACAACCTTACAATTGGCAAACACTTTCACTAGTCAAATGAAGAAGTTTTGAAATTTCAGTTCAATTTTTTTATCCTCTTGAAACAACATAGTATATTAGATAGATAATACAAACACATGTTAAAAATACATATATAAGCAATTTATTCATTATAAGTACTCATGTGTAAAAGTAAAAGGGATTGACAAAAGTTAACGCCTGGACGATTCTCTACCTACCCTGGTCTTTTTGACAGGTTCCCTTCTATGATTATCCTGGCCAGCAATCAGAGACAGGGGTCCTGTTTTTGTATCCCCTATCATGGGGATAGCCACTGGAGGTTCTTCCTTCTCTGCATCTTCCTCTTTTCCTCCACGTCCTCCTCCTTTTTCATCTCCATCTTCCTCATCTAAAAAAGCAAAATATGAGGGATGCATGAACTTGTGTGTTGGTTATGGAAAAACTAGAATTGGAAGATTAGAAACTGCATAAAAGAGAAGATGTACATGTAAGGTAGACAAGAGGTAGATATTTTAATTCATACGTAGAATGTTACTTCTTTTAAAGATATAAAAAAAAAGCTTGCATAGTAGTCTTACAGGTTGTGCAACTCACGTTTCAATGTGAATTTCACAAATCTTAAAGCATTGCTTAGATTTTGAGAAATGTTGAACATTTAACAATGTTATATCCCCTTTGTTTTTACCTAAGCATAGATGATAAATAATGGTGTAAAAATGATGTGTTTGTGCTTGTGTGTTGTTATAAAGATGGCCAAAGATGGTGTATTTTCAAATCAACATTTATATCAAAATTTAAAGTGAAGTCAACACTATCATATACTGATGCTTCCTTATGAAGATACTATACAACTGGAGGTTCTCTTTATATGCAATGGCAAATCTGTTCTATTTCAATATATGTAAAACCACACACTCAAGAACCAAGGAATCAAGAAATCAATATATGCATGCATGTAGCAAGGAACTTGAAACTAAAATTGGGTGGGGATCCTATTTGAATTGGCATAATCCTAGTTCTACAGGGAGTAACACACAATAAAGAGACACATCTGAGTGGATGGGCCAGATATCAAATACCTGTCTAAGTATATATAGATACATATAAATCTAAAAACCCTTTTAATTGATTTAATCTCATTTAGCTAAAGATTTATTTGAAATTTCATTAAAAAAACAAAATTGAAGGACAGTACCAGTATTTGATTTTGAAAATATCAGCCTTGGGTACAAATACCTTTTCATTGACTTTTCAAACAAAAATGAAAAGCAAACAAAAGATCCAAAATATCTTTTCAGAAAACCTACACAAGATAAAATGAATGTTCTAATATTGTATGCAATGAGCCTAAAAAAAGCAGAATCACTTGTGAAAATCTTGAACAATGCATTATTGTTTTTTCAATACATTCATGTGTGAGAATGAAAGCAATTTTCAAAAATCTTCTTTTTAATATAGCAGTGTCCTGTAAAAGAAATTCACACACAACACCATCAAATGATTTGGTGGCAAATACATGTATGCATGTGTTCAAATTGTACACTGAGAGCATGCAACAATGGGTGGACATTTTGGATTGCAGGTGCAAAGCTGCTGCATGCAAACCGTGGGCAGTTACCTCCCCCTAGATCCATCTGGGTGATTCCGGGCAGCCGCGGAGTGTTTGGGATAGAGGAGGTGGGGGTGGGCCCCCTCATGTCAGATTTCTTTTTTACTGAATTCAGTAATAGAGCATTGAGAGGCAGCATCAGAAGGAAAGAAGAGTTTGGAGCATATTCATTCTCAAAAGAGTTTAAAGATGGCAAATTAATGAAATCAATTACACTTATTTAAATATATAAAAAGAAATATGTTTGCCTCATTATTAACTTCAAATTTTTATGTTCATATGGGAATAAAATTCATTAAATTCATTTACGTGCATATACACTTTTTTCTAACAGGACTCTTAACCTTAATCTCTATTCTTATATAATATGAGAGTCTCATAGCTATTGCTCAATAAGAAGAACAAAATTAGTAAATCTTAATTAAAAAAAAATATCACAAGAAATTTAAAATAATTTGAGTGAATTGAAATTTAATTCAAAAAATTATTGCATAAATGATTCATAAACAACTAAAAGTTCTATATAGAGCATTATGACGTGACTGTGTTTGTGGATGCTATATATAGATACCTGATTCTCCCTTGCCGTTTTTGAGTTTGCGACTGCTGACCTTGGAGCCTACTTTCGTTTTAGATTTGCTGCCTTTCTTATCTGTCTGCATCACTGACTTGACCTTTGACACGGTCAGCTTGTTACTAGAGGCTGAAACAAAGTCATTAAAATAAATTTATTTTTTTTTAGAAACGTTTACTTTTTCATATTAATATATGGTCTTGTTAATAGGATTGAGTAAAAAACCATCTTAATATTTGTATGTATATATTTACCTTTTTTGACTTTTTTTGATTCTGCAAAGAAAAAAAAATTAAATATTAGATCTAATTCAGAAAAAAAATTTAAACAAGGTTTCTTTGTTACGCTCATACTATACATAATAAGTTTTATGATGCAAATCTTTTTAGAATAAACAAACACCGAGAGCTCATTCAAAATTTTAAAATTAACACGAATTTCCATTTCTTTTCTAAATTTTGTTACGGAAAGAAAATGATGATAAATTTCTTTTTAAATTAATTTAAGACTGTAATAACTTCCATCTGAAAGAAAAGAAAAATTGTGCTAACAAGGGGAGCAACTCTGAAAACAATACATAAAGAAAGCATGCAATACACATGTTAACATACAAGATACATGAACTAAACAATTATTAGGTACTGTATTACAACATTTATTACATTTTAACAAAGTTATAGCCATTGTTATATCTATTAATTCATAATTAGTGTTAATCACACTAACACATATTACATTGGATTTCCATGCATATATTAAGATTATGTCATGTTCAGACATTTGTTAATCTGTATATTACTGACATTAATTAATATTAATAGTTACAATCTGTTGTAAATTGGGTAAGTAGACTATAATATATTGGTCAGCATATATAATGTTACTGTACAGTATATACATGTATATTATTTTTGATATGAATACACATACAGACAGGTAGGACTTACTCCTATCAGAGAGCTGAATGTCATCAGACACACCTCCTATAATTGCCTCTGATAAAAACAGAAAACATATTGACACTTTTTTTTTTCAATGTCACTATGAAATTTTATCTTTGATAAAAAGAATACTTAGTTTCTTGTCTTCAAGCTAAAAGACAATTTTAATACATCTATAATATATTCCTTTATAATCTAGTTTCTAGTAATTTTTAAAACATTAGATCAATTTGTAAATCCTGCAGGATGACAGTGTACTGTGGTAGGAAAGGAGGAATGAATGAGCATGATCAAAAATATATGGCTGGACCGGGAATCAAACCCAGGACATCTGCATCTCTAGTCAGGAGCTCTACCACTGAGCTAGCTACCATTGCCGATATCCACATGATATGTATAGACCCAACTAATACAGTACAAAGAGTTATCTTTCTTTTCAAATGATGGAAATGCTTTTCAAGCAATTTGAGCCTTTATTTTTCAGAATTTTATTTCAATCCAAAAATATGTTACATGTGTTACAATAATTTTGCAAGTAACTTTAAACAACTCTTTGGTAAAAATTTTAGACAAAAATTGCAGCTCATATTTTTTTGTTAACGGGATGGGAGAAATGATGAAGGTCTAGACTGGGATTTGAACCTGGGCCCCCTGAATCTCCAGACAGGTGCACTACCAACTGAGCTATCTGGTGCTGGTATTCAAACTGGTCTGACCATCACATTCCTTCCCCCCTTAAATGATCTTCATCCTCGAAGATTACCCCATTGGCAGGCTCTTCCCCTAGCAGTAGTTTACCTGTAAGTTCCAGGGGTTCGTCACCGCACTTAATGTAACAGGATTGGAGAAATAATGACGGGACCAGACTGGGATTTGAACCCGGGCCCCCTGAATCTCTAGAGAGCTGCTCTACCAACTGAGCTATCTGACGCCGGTATTCGAACCGATCTGATCGTCACACTTTCAAATTTATGGTAATTGATTACAAAAGAAAATTACTGGTACACAAGTAGCATATGGCTGAAAAATATTAATTATTAATGAAATGAAAATTGTGGCTTATGGCTCAGCTCATCAAAGAATATGAAGATGATTCTTATGTATACCCTTTGTAACAAATCTAGTTTCATTATATATATAGCAAATATGACATCATGCACATACATTACAATATTTGTAAAGTGACATCAGTGTGATGTGAAGTGCAGTGAATGAATTAGTTCAATAACCCTAGGTGATTTAACTGGAGCTTATAAGAGCATGCAAATGATATTTTAGACAATGACAACAAATAATCATGTAGCATCTGAATTAGTAACTATAAATAGCCTGTGACTGCAAATAAAATTTATAACACTTTAATAATAACATTATCATAATGCATTTATATTCAGTGATCCATATGTTTGCTGTGACATTAATAGTTATATGTACACTTGCTGGCCTGCATGGAACAGAACATACACATACATGCATGTGATTATGGCCATGCGCATTTATTATATTCAAAATCACAACAATGGATGCTTGACATTGTGACTGAGTTAGTTCCAATATGACCTGTGACAACAAAATTACACTGCACATGTAGATGGTGAATTTGAACAGTGGTGACACAGATATATCGTGCTGGACACAACATATAAACTACCTCTGTCTAATTCTGACTCAGAATCTTGGAGGGGGTCAGGTAAAACCAGTTTTTCAACTGGTTCATTTTCAACTCCTTTGGGTTCAACTGGTTCATTATCTAGGGATTCTACTTCAACCAGTGATTTATCAGAAGCCGGTTCAGTACAGGACTGCACAGGCTCTGGAACTTCTGGTTCTGATAGACCTGGTTGAGGTGTTGGTAATTTTGGTTCCTCGAACACTGCATCATTTTCTTCTTTTCATTTATTGGATAAAATATGGTTTTAGGTTCACATAAGAAAATATTTGAATTCTTACCTCAAAATGTAGTAACAAAGAGTATTCAAAAATAATGAAAAGAATAAAGAACATAAAAGTCAACAAGACAAATTAGAACATAGACTATACACCAACCTTCATCTTCAGCATCCTTGTTTGTTGTTTCCATGGCAACAGGTGGAAGTGACCCAGAACTATGGTGGGAAGAAGACTTTTCTGAGCCATCTTTATCACCAGATGAACTAGATCCTTTCTTGCTATTTTCTGATAAATTGAAGAAAGTTACTATATTACATGCAATATCATGTATAAATAAGAGAGAGAGAGAGAGAGAAAGAGAGAGAGAGAGAGAGAGTTAATTGTTACATGAAAGCATAAAACCTAGATTGCAAATATATTCTTAAAATACCTAAAAAAAAATTGCAAAAAGTGACAAATAATAAAAATTCTCTTGATATAAACATTTTACCGGATTCGGATCCTTTTAGTTCCAGATCATCTTCTGCCTGCTTTAGACGAGAATCCGACTCAGAACCATCCAGTCTGGATGACTCCGGGTCGCTCTCCGGTTTCTCTGCCCCCCAGGACTCCTTGGGTATAGAGATGAGATCTTTGTTGGGTACTGTTTTCTTAGGGAAGAGAGCAGGGGTCTTAAACCTGACTTTGAGTCCTGAAAATAGTAAGAAACATCTGGAATTACCTGTATGAAACCTCTAATGAAGAATTACATATAATACCGTATTGTTAAAATTTCTCTCTTAACAGACTTTAATGATTAAATGGTTTTTAACTTTAAATGGTTGGTTAAATATCACATGTATTAGTTTTAAGCTTCATTTGGAATTAATACCCAACTAAGGCATTTTTAATTGTTAAACACTTAGGAAAGTAAATAATTGACAGCTAAATGCCAAATTCATGCAACCACATATTTTTTTTTAAATGCAAGAAATAAAATTTAGTTATATCTCCTTTTTTGATTTGATAATTCTTTGTCAACATTATATCTCTCATCAGACAAACACATAATTACGTTTCAATTTGAAATTCTTTTAATAGTACATGTATATACCAGGTATAGGTTAAAAATAAAAATAAAAAAATCTTTTAAAAGAAACATTCAAATCATGCAAATTTTCTCCTTACATCATAACCCACTACCAGTCTCCCTGAATTGGAATATTCCTGAGAGTACCTAGTAAGTTTTTATTCTTAAAATTTATGCATGGCATTTATTTAGCAATATTTTTGATTTAGCAAAAATTGTTTTCTGCCCAAAAATTGCTAGTTCAAAACAGAATACAGTAAAACACGCTTATAACAAAGAGCCAGGGACAGGAGACTTTACTTGTTATAAACGTTACGTTATTCGTTATATCCGTCAAATTTACAACATGCAATAAAGTCACGGGTAATGAGAATGACTTCGTTGTAAGCGTCAATTCATTGTAAGCGTGTTTGCTATAACCATGTTTTACTGTATATGTTTACATTAATTAGTGATTTTTTCTTAGATTCAATAATTTGTTGCTTGGCTCATTTGCACTAGCTCTCATGAAGGAAAAATATCCAATTAAAGACAGAAATGCAAAATAAAGCATGCACGCAAACATAAACTAAGAATTTTAAATGCTAATACTTTCAAAATGATATTTCAATTTTAATTCCTTAATCCTAAAACTAAAGAGTTTCACTTTTTGAAAAAATGGAATGAAAAGCTTTAAATGACATGCATATTTATTGATTAAAAAAGAGTTTGTTTGAGTTGGTTCATGATCAGTGAACGCATTGGAGATTGTCCATTGGTTTCTGAAGACATTAAAATGTTGCTTAAGGAGGCTGGGGGGTCAAAATATAATATATTGTTATATTCAGTAGTATATTCTCACTATATAACTTTTTATAGACGAATAGTCAATAATTGTAATATCAGCTCGTCCGAAAAATATTGACCGGTCAATATTTTTTAGATATTGACCGGCTAGGAACAATATCTAGAGAACATTCCCTCTATTTCAAATAGTCGCCTCTGATTTGTTGATTCGTAAACAGTGACGTAAATAATTCTTCGCGACTCCAAAACAAGGTGACGTCATAATAGACAGTCAGTCAAGGCAAGTAAACAACGAACGCGCAATGCGACGGTTTGCTATCATAATGGATATAAGGATTTGCGAATTACTGTGAAGTAAATTCAGGTAGAACACCTGTCTGATAATTCTTATGGTTGGGGGAATATCACAAGGGACCGTGTGATGATGAGGATATTTTGGAAATGAACTTTGCACAAAATTGAATTCGTGAATTCTTTGTTGAGCTGAGAAAATTACGGCGATCCGTTAATTTCTTAAATTTTGGTTTGTTTCTTCCTATAACAAGGTATATAACATAGCTTCGTGTCGGGCAATATTTCGTCCCTCGGGGGCTAATATAATCAATGTTGCCCTCAAACCCAGTCAATATTTGTATAATATAAAACCATCAGATTTATTTGAAAATCTTATATGTGATTTCTGAAGCTATCAACTACTATTTGATAAAGAAGATTTCATGTATTTTAATATGAAATTTATAATTTTCCATTATTTTTACATGGAGCTCTTCTTTTAAAGGAGATCAATATTGTCTAAAATGGCAGCAACCCCCCAGCCCCCTTAATGTCAATATGAATCTCTATGTGCCTTACTTTTGTCGGACACGGGTGAGTGAGGCGATGAGGAATCCTTCCTCTGTTTCCGTAGTTCTAACATCTCTGCATTTCTTCGCCTCAAAGCTTCCCTCTTCTTTAGTGTCTAAAAATTACACAAAATGTACCCAATAAACTATACCGCAGTATATGACAATTATTTATAAACCATTAAGTGCATGTTTTATATACTGATCTAAGATAAAAATAATAATTATGTCTGTTATAGCATTTCAAGCCCTGAATTATTTTTAATGAAAATGAATCATTCATTTTCACTGGGTTCTGATTTAATTATCTATTGCATTAATTTAATCAACGATTTAACTTTCTGCAGACTATCAATGAATTGCAAATCAAATGAAAGATGATTAATGTACATAATATTGGTAATGGTCAGATTTGATGGCTGCATGAATTCTTAAAGCTTTTTCTATTAAAAAACTATAATAATAAAATCAAGAATATATTATGTCTACAAAATATTATAATAATCAGCTGCTCAAATAAATCTAATTTTTTTTTCATCACGCAGGAAAGCCTTAAAAAAATATCTTACAAAGAATATTTATGTAATGTCAAATTTAATTTTTAATTGCAACTTAAATAAACTGCATGCATGCATATGGTCTGAAAGCATGCAAAAATATTCTCATTTGCAAATAAAGCCTTAATAAAAAATCTGCAAAAAAAATTGATAAAAAGATAAATATGTGAAAGTTAATCTATCTATACCATTATAAATGTATGAAACGAAAAAAGTGAAAATTATTCTCAAAACCATTCCAAAAGTGCCAAAAATGAAAAAAAAAAAATGAAAATTAAAACAGACAAAAAATCCACATGGTATGGTGTGGTAAAGAATTGTAGATCATGCTAAAAGTTGTGAATTAATTGTTTGGTGCCCTCATACCATCAGTCTCCGAGCAAAAGCATGCTCGGGACTATGATGTTTCGACTGATTCTGGAGTTTCATACTCAACATGTGCTGCTCGAATCGTTCACAAATATGGCGTTCATCTTGCGACAGAAAGTCACGATTTTTCTGAGAAGCTGCATGCTACATTGAAGAATACAAATATCGGTACTCGATTAAGGAAATAAAGATTTTTTTCCTTACCATTTAAAGAGATCGAGTTAAGAAGAGGAATACATTACTTACCTTATGAAAATGTTAGAATTTACATCTATTAGTTACTTTAATATTATTTGTTAATAAAAGAGACTCACACATGAATTACATGCAATTAAGATAGAATTAATCAAAGTACTGAATAGTACTCCTAGCTACCAAAGATTTTTGTTACTTTGAACTCACAGCAAAATCATTATTCTATTACACAAACAAGAAAGTATTACCAGGAAATAAATTTCTCAGTTATTAAAGCCCTTCTAAGAAAGCCCTTCACCAATTATTATAAGGACTGAATTGGAATATAAAAAACATGTTACGTTTTACCCCATGGTTAATTTAGGCCCTTGACCAATTTCATTAAAATCAGTACTTCTATCAGCTTCCCGATTTTTGATAAAGTCAAGACATATTGAAAACCAGGAAGTGGATGGAGATTCTAATTTCAATTAAATTGTCCCTTGAGATTTTTGTTTGGATGTGACAGCTAGTATATGTATATACCGGGTAGCCAGCCTCTTGAATTTGTATTGCTTTACCTCTCTCAATAATTTTTCCACCATGGGTGCATTGCCTACAAAGCTTACGTAACCAGCTCTGGACTGATTCTGAAATCAAGAACAAATAAACAATGGGCTTACAGAGCTATAAGGCTCTCATAGCAAAGAAGTTACTCTCATCGGGGATACCAGACTGATACTAATACAGGTGTGTTGCTTGAAAACCATCATTTGAATCCTATTCATTCAAGAATTCAGGAAACTCGGATCTAAATCTTTATTATGTAAACAAGTCTTCCAAGGTTTTCAGAACTTGTAGTCTGAATCCTGAAATCCAAGTACACATGTACCCGTAATCAGAAAACAATGAGGTCAGGTTTTTTAAAAATAAAGATCAGACTGAATCATACAGTTAATTGATTGAAAACTAAACATCTAATTTACAAATATTTTTGAAATATCACAGAATAATATTTCAATATGGTGTCTTAAAAATATATATCTATATATGATTATCATATATTTGAAGGTTACTGCAGTACATATATCTGATTCTTAAAAAAACATTCTAAGGGGGACAACTTATGATTAATTTTTCTAAAAATGTCTGTCTTTTTTATTTTCTCATGTGGACAAATTAATATTCAGTGCAAAATCATTTTTATGCCTCTCTATTACATGTAATTTATGATCATGAAATAACTGGTCATTATTAGTTGAAAGTATATTTATATCTTTCCCAATTAATGTTTCAACCATTATCTTTTGTAATGTCAATCAAAACGAGAAGCTTTCTGCATTACCAATAATCATAAAAGCTAGCTATAGTCCACCCGATCAACTTCGAGAAAGATTGGGTTTTTTAAATCCAAAAACTTGTTAAATTTAGCCATGACCAAAGCGCGCAAACATTACACATGGGCACAAACAACTTGAAAATGTTGACTCCTGGAAATCCAAAGGTACCGGTATAGTCACACAACACCGAGGTGTAACGATACAGGTGAACACTATAGGGACAATAATAAGTACTATGTACACACCTCCAGGGTAGCGTCAACAATCTGGAGGAAAGCTTTCTCAATATTGACCTCTTGTTACAGGGTTGAGAATAGGGTTTCCTCAGCTTTATATACTCAACAATGCAAGTTAAAGAGAATACCCCTCACCAAAGAAATAGAAAACAGTGAAATCGTGTTCATAAGACTTTCTCAATCTTGACTTTGATTTCTACGCAAGTGAAAACATTTAATTTTCTTAAATAAATATGTAACAGAATTGAGTTCTTGACAAAGTTGAACTATCTCCATTGCAGAAAAACTGGCTTCAAACTCTGCCATTTCGGTATGATAAAAGCTTTCAATTTTATTCAAAACGAGCAAGTTTTTTTTTTTAGAATAAAGCAGAGATATCATTCCTAATTTTTGTAGATATCTAAAAAGAAAAAGAAAGAGAGTACTGAAGAAATGAAATTCTTCAAAAGAATGACCTCTTTCCTCTTATTTGTACAATGTAATTAAGAACTCTTTAACAAAAACCTTTGAAATTGGTATATATACTCATTTGAAAGGCAAGACCATATCCCATTGTATAGGAGTGACTGAGATTGATGAACAACACGAAATTTTGGGGGTTTAAAAGGAACAATTAAAATTTAATGTAAATTGGTACAAGGTGTACCACGCATCATTCTGTGTATGCCTTCTAATGTTGTTATAAACGTTAATAATATTTGTAAACAAGGTTTGGGGATTTTATATTATTCCAATGTCTCAATGTCTATGCATAATTATAGTTACCAAATCAATCTATTGTAAAAATAAAAAAAGCTGTCCAGGGACCAATTCTTTATAGAGTGTGTCAGAAGTATATAGAGGGAAAGACGTGGCAATATAAGAGCATCTGAAGGTGCTAGAATAGACCAACCCCATAATACACAGTACAAACCATTAGAATTGACATCTGACAATCTCGGCATTATATATCTCTATGCAGATCATTCTCCACAGTTAATAAAAAGCAAACACCTTTATTTACCCATGTATAGACTAGATAGAGTGAGGGCTAATAAAAATACAGCTGAAGAACAAATGCACAGCGGGGTCGCAATTCTGCGCATTTTTCGACAAAGGTGTGTGATCTGGAATTGTTACAGTTAACGGAGACCCCATGGTTTGTTTCGATCAATCAGTTTTTCGAATTTTTTTTTCAAGTGGCAAATGGAAGCGCAAATACACCTGGCATATACTGCACCCAATAAATGCACTGGCCAAGGTCTTCAGTATATTAAGCAATTGCAGCCGTCACATACTTCCTCAGTTAGCAATGTTTTGTTGTGATAACAGCCAGCTAGATATCATATATCATTGTTCTAAGCAATATAGGGCAATATTAAACAAAGACCCCGTGTGGTCGTTACCAGCTAACATAGATCTGCTAATTTAAGACTGCCTGCATAAATTTTTGTCTATTTTATTCACACTTATGTGCCACCTACATGACTGAAATCTTTATTTATTATTTGCTCTTTTATTAAACACTCTTTAACTATTATTGCAACTTCAATAGCAAAAGTCTCCAAATGGCATAGTTTTCTTTGTTTCTCTATAATCATGGAGGTGGATACCATAGCAACAGCTTCAAAAGCAGCTCTCAAAAAGCTCATATTGTGCATGACCATCAATGAATTAATTGTGCATGTACGGCATTATAAATACCACCCACTGCCTGAAAAATGAAGTCTTTGACAGCTTATACATGTAGATATTGACATTGAGTATATCCTTTTACTAAGCAAATACTTCAAAATAGCCTAGCTAAATTCTGACTTTAATTCCATGATCTGTAAGCCAATATCATTTGCCCTTTACAAAGCAATTCTAATCAGAATAGTGTAAATTACATATGAAACAGTCAAGGAATTATGTGTAAAATTGCGAGAAGCATTCATCTGGATACCTTCAATTTTATGACGGTTATTAACTATATGAATTACAACAAAAGTCACTCATGATTTCATGTCATTTGACACAAAAAAGCAAAATACTCCATAAATTGCTGTCGGAGGCAAATTAAAAGGGTGGGAAGCTAGACTTATCAGAAATATTAACAAGCAAAAAAACAGGATTATGGTTACAGTTAAATCTCTAACTTTGCAAAAATATTTGAAGGGAGGGAGGGAGGGGCTTAGCAACCCCCACCCCCCCCACCCCCCTTCCAGTTCCAATACCTATGTTCTCAGATAAAAGACAAAGAGGAGTTTCATGAATTTTCACTGTGTAAGATGAGGAAGTAAATTGATAATTAAACAATGCAAATGATTTTATACTTGATGGCCAGTGACAGTGTCTATTGATACATTTAATTGTGATTGGTAAAGTGAATTTAGATCTTTTTGTTGACCATACACTACAGTCTTGTAGGCAAGCAATGGATTACATTTGCACTATTTATACTTTTTTTTTAAAATCCATAAGGTTGTTCACTGGTTTAAATCATATTGTGTAACATTTTAATAATCAAGTCAGCAGATATTAATTTATTAATTAATTAAACTGAGATTTAAAAATCCTTTTGTTAATTAATCCCCTCTGTATAAGGGAAAATGAGGCCATGTAATTTTAGTGCCTGTCAAGGATTTTAAAAGTTACAGATTTCGATCCAGATCCTAAATTTCCCCTAGTCAGCATATAATGTGTGCTGGGAGTCAAAAAATCATTTTTGGTCAAAAGGTCAGAGGTCAATTGCAGCTAGTTTTGTAAGTTCTATCAAAGTTGTGATTGTACAATGTTCCCTGTTAAAATGGTCCAATATTTATTTGATTAAATTTACCTAGATAGAATTAGTGGTCACTTAAACTACAGAGTTGCTAAAATTGTTTTAAACTTTTGAACTTCCTGAACTTAAACAAGTTACACACAGGTGCCAAAAGTATGTCAATTTTTTTCTTTTCACTATATATTGCATTGAAAACCAACATTTTTTAAAGACTTATTTAAAAAAAAAACCTTGGCTGATTTTGGAAAGACTTTGACTGATAAATTGAGAATTTCTCTGGGTTTTTTTTTTGGGGGGGGGGGGCATCAGATTTAAATATTTTTCCCACTTTCAGTTCTTGAGATTTGATGTTTACGATTCAAAGTAAGATTTGTTGGCTCTAATATTGCAAATGATATATAGTAGAGCACTAAAAAAAAATATCTTCGTGTTGTGTTTGAAATATAAAATTTTACAAATGAGTTGTCAAAAAACTATTTTAATGTTTGTCAAAAACGTGCAGATTGAATCTTACTTTAATCAATCAAAAATTCTTCAAAATCTGACAATAAAAACCAACAAAAACCCTTTTAAATATAAGTCTTGTTTTCAATGCAGTATATAGGGAAAAAAGAAAAGTTGACATACTTTTGGCACCCTAGTGTATGTTTGCAATTCAAATTTAAAATCTACTAAAACACAAGAACTCACTTTTTGTACTAGGTCTGACGTCTGAAATAAAATATGCTTTCTGAGTCATTTATCTTTCAACTATGTCTTCCTGACCAATTTTTCAAATCAACAAATTTATGATACGTTTTTCATGTACTTTATATAGCAGAATCTTATTAACCCAACATCTTTATGATGGTTAAAAAGACCTTAGGCTATTGATTTTCTAATAATCATCTATTCCATGCACCAAAAAACCTCTATCATAAAATCTACCCATTGGCAAAAAGAATTTAAAGATTGGTCAATTTTCGAAAGTACTTTCATTCATTAAAATCAACCCATATACCAAATAGGAATTCAAACACACAGTAACTTTTTTTCATTACTTCTGATTATCATATTTCAAGCTGAAGTTGCATGCAAAAAAAAAAAATGGAGACACTCTGGTCTCCTATAGCCCTGCCTTACCATTTCTGGGTGCTGGACGGGAATATTAGAGAAACCGACTCCTTTTATGAGTTCTTTTAATCCTTGAAGGGAGAGAACCTCCTTAACCGGAGGAATAGCATAAGACACAGTTGTCAAACTCCCTGGCCCCTCACTGTTCGATTTTTTCACCATATTGTATGAGTTGGAGAAGTCATGGCGATCATCGCCATTACCGACTCTTGGAGTATGCATCTGCTGTCCGCTCACTTGTATCTTGTCCAGGGGAAAAGAATGGAAGACATTTTCCTTGGATGAACTGAGGGAGGTTTTACTTCCATGGGATTTTTTCTTGCTCGGCATCCATGAATCATTGGCTGCCATTGCTGGTGATTTCATTTTCGGCACTGGGAAAGTATTTTCAATTTCCATAACATGCATAAAAAATCCTCAAAAAATCTCTTTAAATGTTTTTGATATGGCAAAAAAATAATGAAATTGTCACTTGTGGCAGGTAAAATATATTAATTATCGACAAACTTCATGTTTGATGATTCCAACAATAAATGGTTGCAAAGAAAATATCCAAACAATTAAACTTGATAGCCATGTGGTCATATCTTAATTGAACAATGAAAATAATTTCATCCCAAAATTGAAGGGTATAAAAAAAAACGTTGCTGATTTTTTCCTTTTTTCTATAATCAACATTACATCCCCTTTCAGCTCCCTATTCATCACCATTGGAAAAATCAATAATATTCACTTTGATATTTTTTCTCACAAATGGCATAAAATAAAAGAAAGTCTATCTCCCTAAATCACTTAATCCATTGATAAGATCAGATTCTCTGGCACTTTCAATTTTGAATTTAAAATCCGAAATTCAAACAATTGAAATTTTTTCCATGTCCCGCTTTTCACAGCACTTTACAGATAATTCTCATTGAGATTGATTGAGCGCTTTTAAAAGAACATATCACTTATCATCTTGGTAAAAGATGTTCATTTCCAAGAGATTTCTAAGTGTATCATAAGAAAAAAGAATTAAATTGTACACAAATCATGCGAGTTACCCCCAAGTCTCTATATCTTACTGCCGATTTTGACTCTTTTCTCGCCCGAGGATTGTTTGAATTGTTCCTATTTATCTCCAAGGACCAATTTCTTTTTATTTCAAGCATGAAAGAAACTTCACAAATTCTTTCTTAATCCTTGCAACTTTCACATCCTCAACGGGTGTGTGTGTGCGCACACAAACACCAAAAAAAAAAATTGTTTAAATTTGCGTGGATTAGAAAAAAAATTTCAATAATTCCTCAGCACTATCTGGCAACCATGGAATTGTACTGATGTCATTTGAAATAGTACAGTTCACACGCTTTCATCTTCTGGTATTTATTCCCAATGCAAACAGGCTTTGTTGAAGTTGTAGCCATACTTTTACATGTGTCCAGAGCATTGGGAGAAAATTTTTTTCTGAGGTTTCCGTTTTTTAGGTCTCTTATTTGCTTGAAACCTCCTTTGTATATAGCAACTAAAGTCATGTGGCTAAACTTTAATTTCCTTTCTTTTCATGTTTCGACACAAAAGAAGTTGATCGCTACATTGTCACCTCAATCAAAGCCTATGGGGCCGTTCTTGAAAAGTGACAGATTTTGTAATGATAAACATCTGGCTAAATGGTTTCCAATCTTCATATATATTAATGAACGAAAGTCAAAGCTTTTTTTTTTTTTATCCTTTTTATATTTTTATTTGCCCAGATTGAACTTGGCAATTCCTTACTTGAATTGTGCAATTAACAATCTTTTGTGAAAAGTAAAAAGGGGACATTATGTGTTTAAATTTCCTACAATGTAATTTAAACAAAACTTTTAATTCCCATCCTTTAGAAAATAAATTACACAGAGGAAATCCGTGTGCCAACACAAGTGATTGGATTGAGGACTGAAACTCTGATTTAATGCCATTTACTTCAAGAAATTGACAATGCCATGACACAACTTCTGAAATAGGGGAGATTGAGTTTTTGATAAAATAAGTGCCCCATTATTTAAGTTAAATCATGCACTTTCAATAAACAAAATTGTTTATTAAATTTCTCTATTATTTATGTTAGAATAAATAAAAAGGAAAGAATCTAATAAGGTAGTTTGTTCAAAGTATATATAATTTATGTTTAAAGATGAAAAAAAAATTGCTTGTGATCACAATTTGTGATTCATGAATTGAAGTTAAACCTTTTACATATTTAAATATCGTTTTTGTATGTAATTGTATGCAAAGAATTAAAATTTTTAAAAATGCTACAATCATGGATGGAAATGATATTCAATATTTAAATTTCAGATGATACAAAATATTTTTTAATATCTTAAGTATCTAAAAATCTTGGTTATTTTGGCCCATTAGATTTTGCTTTGATAAATCTTTGTAAATAACTTTAAAATTGGAGGAATAATTTTCAGTTCTTTCAAATATTATTCATATTTTTCAATACATTTAAATCTCTAAACAAACACTTCAATAATGAAATGACTTTGATAAGTAAAACATATGTTTAATATTCATTTAAAAATCCCATTGAAATCAAATATAATGTTGTTTCTCCAAGTGGACCAACATCAAAATGAATACGGCACAGATGCCATTGAAAAAAAGTCTTGGGAAAAGGAAAATCTCATTTTACTTCGAACAATAAAGAGGCAATATTTGTAGATTAATAAAGTCTGCAAATATTTGAAAAAGACTTCATTATAAAAAGCCAATTGAAAGAAAACTTTCAAATATAGCTAGTTTAAACAGACACAAAAAATGGGGGAAAAAAGATCAAATTAAAGAAAATCTTAACACGAGATTTACTACATAAGATGAGGAGGTATATCAAATTTCAACATTGAGCTTTTCTTCTTCTTCTTTTCTATGACAAAGACCCCCCAAATTTGGAGTATGTTCTTTGTTCGTCTTGGGGAGATCTGTCTGTCTGGAAGTAAATTACGTGTCATAGAAAATGTCGAACGCTGTCAGAAACCTACGAGATGACAACAGTTGCTACACAACGCGGGTCAATCCCGTCGACATTGTGCATGGAAGCTATGTTGGTAAAGCAAATATTTGAATGTTTATATGAATATGAAAGAAGATTTCGACGCTGTTGTTTCTTAAAGCCTAAATCAATCTCTTTTCATTTTTTTTTTTGCATGATTGTGCATTTTCCTGTCTATCAATCTCTGTAAGCATGTTTCACCCTATCTCAGAACACCTCAAAATGTCTATAAGAATTTCGCATGAATCGCGGTTTTCAAGCTTTCACACCTGTGGTCTAATCAATGCGGTTTCCCCTCAAGTTCACAATATATTTCTCACAATGAAGACATATTAATCATGTTTCATTATGAAGAAACGTTACATGGATAACAAGATAAACTGCAGGTATTAAAGAGATTAAGATTCTTTTAACCGCATTATCCCTTATCTAATCAATCAATTTTAAAGGAGAGTGTCTCACAAAGGGAGACAACTCAAGTTTTGCAAAAGAAATTTCAAATATTTCACTTTTTAATTTAATAACTTGTGTAATTTATTATCTAATATTGTCAATCCTTTATCAATTTATTTTAATTAATGACACTTGTAGTAAAAAAATGAACAGTGTAAATCAAAATCTCCCTACCTGTTCTGGAATCCATTTGTTCAGTGCATCAATCCATTTCAGCCTATCCTCTGAGTGTCTGGATCCCTCCCCTGACCCCATGTCTTCAGTCCTCCCCCCAGGACGAGTGATATAGACCATGGTGGATGGAGGGGAGGGAGGCAGGGAGCTGGTCAGCATTGAGGTACGGTCCAGCGGTTCTGGGTCGGCTTTCATAGATCTGGGGAGATTTGCTGTGGAAATTATTCCCATGCGGAGGATGGAAGGACCGTGCGGAGTAATGACCTGGACCTGGGCTCGCTCCGGATGGATAATGACCCTAAAACAAAACAAAAACCAGATTCATCATTCAATGATTTTTTTTTTAAATCACATAAAACACTAAAAAAAAATAATAATAATCCAGACTCATCTTTTTTTTAAGCATGATTTAAAAATGGAATACTGGCGACCATTGAATATAAACAGACATATGAATCAACATTTTTTTTTTTTGGTATCAATGTCATATTTATCAAAACATATACCTAAATGGGTAGTATGCATGCAGAGCAACTAAAAAAAAACCATGCAAACCAGAAAATAAAAAGATTATTCAGTTAAGTCTTAATTCCTCTAATTTTCATGAACAATTAATGCATGCAAGCATATATATATAAACAAATAAATTTTATAGATTTCAAAGCAACTGGTAAATGAAATTTTCATATTTGCTTTAACAGTTTCATCAAATCAGGCAGACGTCTGTTAACGTCAATAAACTATTTACCGTGTGGCACCCACATGTCAATGCAATTTGGTCCTAAAGAAGTATAATTGCATATCATTTTGTTAAAGGGAGAATCAACAATCAAACTGAACATTTCATGAAAGAAAAAAAAAAAGATTGGTTCTTAAAATCAAATATGAAATATTGACTTCATTTAGGTACTCGTATTGAAATTTTAAATTAAAGTCAATATTTCATAAGTTTGCAACACAAATCTGCCTTATCATATATCAACCATGTAAACTAATGCACACTCTTGAGGTTTAATAGAAAATCAACTCAGTAGCTGGCCCTCACTTATATTCCATCCTCATTCCTGAGAGAATCCACAAATAAAATGATTTTTTATAAATTGAATGAGATAAAACTAACAGCAAATTATTGATAACATTTCAGTTGATTATCATTTATGTACATGCACTAGTTTGGGTTGTTTTTTTTTTACTTCTGGTTTAAAGGATCAGAGTTTGGGAAAATGAAATCCGCATTATGATCCAGTATGATCTAGCTACAGAATTGTAGCTCCATGGAAAATTCAGGTTGATGGATCGTCTATCCAAATTCCTGTGGAGCTACATTTCTGCAGTTAGGTATGAGCTAGGCTAATTACAGAACTGTAGCTCCACAGGAAATTCATATTGATGGGCCAACAACCCAAATTAATCTCTTGGAGCTACAGTTCTGCAGCAAGAGCTTATTAAGGCCAACATCTGATTTAAAATTTGGACTTGATGATACGAATGTTGCCATAAGCCAAAGGTCTTTGCGGACAACATTTTTGTCTGAAGGAAGCAATTTAGCTGAACTTGAAGCATTTTCAAAAAACTCTGAAGTTTATTCACACACTCACTGTAGGAGAGCTTCTAAGGGTACAACATGAAAGATTCAGTGAATATAACAGAAATGCAATGTTATTAAACACAAAAATTCTTGTAAGAGTAGAAATAATAATCTGTGAAAGTTAAGGTTGCTGCGAGACTGTTCGGAGAAAAGTTGAATTACTGTGGTTTCATTAATATTCAAGGGCATCAATTTTCGTGGATAAAGTGAAAATCACAGTTTCAAGGATTATACGTAAATTTGTGGCCAATGACCCTATCAATACAAAATGTAAATAAAAATTGCACTTCAATGAACATTTAATTTCGTGGATCAACTAAACAACGAAATCCATGAAAATTGGTATTCAACGAATATTGATGAAACCACCATATATTGAAACTTAAGGATGTTAGAGTAGGATACTAAAGAGTTTTTGGCTTTGTTTTGTTTTTTGATTTTTTGGAGGGAGGTGGGGGTCGGTTAACGTATTGTCGCTTATGATTCCTAATTTTAATTTATTCTGCAATTTTTCTTTGTTTTGTATCAAATTGCGAGAATATGAAACCACAATTAAATGGAAAACTTTTATTTAGATTTCATATGGTTTGATTAACAAAAGCGAGATTCTAAAATCTGCAAAAGATGCTTATCACAAATCTATGTTGATACTTATATCAAAAATCTACAGTACTTAGGTCTGTTGAACATTGTTACTCAAGTGAACTTTTTAAAATATCATGTGCAGATCCAAACAATTTTCCAGGGGGTTCTGAGGGATATTTTAGTTTGCTTAGGAGGTGCGAGGCATGTTATTTGTATTAAATTTTACTATGTAAATTTAAGAAATCAAACTCGACCCCTAGATCCGCATATGAATATAAGTATAACTTTTGGCAAAAAAAAAAAAACAACCAGACTTGAAGAACTTTCACCTTAAAACATTGTCAGTGACTTATTAGATACAAATTCCTTTAAACCTAATTTCCTCTGAATTTAAATCAGACAGACAAATGGGTTTAACTAGCGGTCACAATGTGCACATTTGGGTTTAAATTAACGCAATCTTTTATTGCATTAAGATTTTGGCACAATGTCAGTCTTTTCTTTCTTTATGTTAAACACAATATGTCTACTAATATTGACACAACACCAATATTGACTTGCACTTTTATATTAAAAGATGAACATCAAATATTTGAACTGTTAGAATCTATAAACTGTACTGGAGTATATATAAAAAATACATGAAGAAGAAATTTAAAAAAGGCAGAAAGATTTCTCTTCAAAATAATCGACGACTTACAGAGTTCTTTTCTGGGCTTAAATTCTTCAAATCTCAGACATGTTGGCTTTTAAACAGAGTGGGGAAAAGTTGAACTGTACACTTTTTATTATGATTAAGCTTATTAAAATTGTGTGTATTTTGCTTGGAGTTGAAGTATTTATTTGTTGAATCAAATTTAAAAGGCATTTGTTGGTTCATTCTAACAGTGACTTGATGTACTGTACGTAGCTTGTATGTTCAACTTCATTCAATTATACAAAATCAAGGAAATGTTCTACCTAAATGCACAATATATACACTACCCCAGGCTAACTTATGCTTATCCATGTTTGAAAAGTGTCAATATTTTATGTTTGGTCATTAAGGCAGAAGACTTGAGACACAAGCCATACTTGATCCACTTTTTGAGCTGGACTACATGAATTCATCCACAAAACAAAGCTCTAAGGCTGCAGTGATCTTCATTCTATGCAGGGATCTAGCATATTTACTAAGGGGAGGGAAGCTGGGGGTGCTCGTTTCATTGGGGTGGGGGGGGGGGGGGGTAGGGGTCCATGGCTTGTTTTTGTTTTCAGTAACTACACTATGAGAGCTAGAATAAATTATGTTTGAAATTGAAATTTTACAGGATTGGGGGGTACACCCCCCCCCTCCCACCCACCCACCCCGACCTTCCCTTACCACTCTATATTGGACCTAGAGGTTATATTCAAGCTGTACGATATAAACTCCAACTTAAAACTCATACTCCATGTTCCAGATAAATACTTGTTCTCAGAACTTTTTTTTGTTTTTCTCATGCATAGCTTATAATCAAGTGAACGTATGATCGATTTCTATTGCACAAGGGTATGAGTTTTTGAGAGTACATAATAATTATCAATACATTCTCCTGGCCTGCACATATCATGTAGCTTGTGGAAACATTTTATTTCATTTTGAATTTAAGAAGTTCATTAAAGCAAAGTTAAAATCTCAAAACAATTTAAAACAAAATTGATTCAAATTATCATGAATTTTTATTGCTCTCTTAATTCATAACCACGAAATGCAAGTAGACTTTTAAAAATTAAAAACAATTGATGACATTGACATATACTAGTATTTAACTGATCTCTATGCTCAATGTGATGTTTTTAGGAAACTTTTTAAAATCTGTGATTTTTTTAATTCATAATTTCAATCTTGACTTTGAAGACTCTATAGTGTCTTTACTTTTCTAAGATATTTAGACCCCCTCCAGATATAATATTATTTTAACAAATTGATATTGTTTGAAATCTCAAAAATCTTAATTTACTTAAATCAGCATGCACCCTCCATTCCCTAAGAATAGTACTTTCCCATCATATTATATCTATGGTCCATGAATTCTCTCAAAATTAATCAAACACCATATGATGTCTCACTTAAATTTCTTAAAGTCAATTATGAAAATAAAGCTTTTTTTAAATTTACATGGCAAAACCATTAACTGTTTAAAAGCCAACCAGGCCCTTTTTTCTCAAATTATTACAACATAATTATAATTTTTCTCCGTCAACATTTTTAGGGGAAAAAAATACAGTCTTATTAATTTGAAAGCTCTCCCGATTCTGTGCACTAGCTGTCATCTTGTCACTGCCATAAAGTCTTCATTTATTTATCACTTGTCTACTGATTCAATATTTAGTTTTTAGACAAAACAAACATTAAGACTACAGGAGATAAATTATTAACAAATCACTACCCACATACATTTTGTTGTTTAATGTTGTTGTTTGCAGACCCCACCCTTAGCAATGCTGGGTGTTGTCATTGCAACACCGCGCATTTACGAAATTATACATTAAACACCTGTGTTAAAGGCTGTCAATCAAATATACCTGCTCAAATAAAAAGCGGCAAACTCTCTCAAAGCCCTAATTACCTGTCATATAAAGATTTTCTTTTGTGTCTGGATTCTTATGCAATCCACCCCCATCTCTATATTAAAAATGTGTACCATACAGGGGATATATAAACTTGAATAGTAAATTTAAAACTAATTAATCAAACTGTCTGGCCCACTGCAAGGTGCACTTTTAACTGCCCTGCTATCACTGTGCAAGCAATTTATCATTGCGATCATCAGTTTGACCGATTGCCAATGAAAATGAAAGTCTTGGTCTTATAAACTTTTAAAACGCATGTGCTTTTTCAAGATTTTCTAAATATGCATTATGTGAATTCCTTGTTGTACCTTTAAACTTAACACATTAGTATGGAATTCACCTGGGCCCATTTCTAAATGAAATACACATATTAAGCTTTTTATAGGGGGGTTCATTTTGTTTACAGGCGACTTTTAAATGTTTGCTTTCTAAATAAAACATTTCCTTGATAGAATTGCGTTGAGCATTTTTAAGCCTTCTACAAATCATATAGATCCTTAGATCAATTGAAAACATAAATATGAAAAAACATATATGTACATGATTGTGTTCGGTAGGAAAAATCAATTTATCAGTTCTTCAAATCCACTTTTACAATGAATGGAATGAAGAAAGGAGTTTTCTTTATGAATGCTGATCCATTTGTTTGATTGGCTTGATAAAAAAATTCTTTAAATTTGAAGGTTGCCATCTCAATTAAAGATAATTATTCCATGTATTGGAAATGAAAATGAGATTCTAAATATGGTATTTAACCCACATAATCATCTCGGACCATGTTTGCATATTCTCAACCCTGCTAGATTATTTTTTTTATCTCCCCCAAAAACTTTGAACACTACTTTGAGCAAAAAGGAGTGAAATCCCTCTTGGTTTCCTAACATGAGACTTTGTTAATGATCTCAAGAAAGTCAATTTCATAGCTGTTATTCAGATAAAAAAAAATGAAATACCCATGGAGAGAGAGAGAGAGAGAGATTGGAAGGCTGAATGAATGGATGAATCAATTGAGAGGTTTACAACAATTTTAGAAATGAATAAAATCATTTGAGTTCTTTAAACTTTCCTTCAAATCTTAACTTTCTTTTTTTGTTTTAATTTATTCTTTCTTCATAAAATTATTTACATAAAGGATTTCCAAGGAAAATATAAGGCCATGTATCAAACTTAAATGTATTGCAGAAAACATAAATCTAAGCAACTCAATAGAACACTGGTTAACCACCACCCCCCCCCATCCCCCACCCCCACCCCTCCCCCAGGCGTTAACCCCTTTGAAAAAGACTTGAGTGAGTTTGTACATGTAGGTACCTTACTTTGTATCGAATTTGTATAACAGCTTATGACTTTCGCATTAATTTTAGACAGTTTTGTCAGTCTTGTCGTTACAAGTAACGCCTCTAATATTATTTTGATTACTTTTCCCAAAAAAGGGTTTTTAAAAAATCGGTGATCTCCAATTAACCTCGAACAGGCCCCGAACTCTCACTAACGAACGTACCAACCCAATCATACCCTTATCGTCATACCTACCGAAGCTTTCGTAGGACTAGAGATTCTAGAATCATACAGGGTGCGTAAGTACTCGTAATACGACACATTATATCCACTGGGCAGACTGACGTTGACTATTTCCGTAAAACTGGGTGACGTTATCCCGTTGGTTGCACGTGAATTAGCGGACCGACACTGATAACGATATGGCGTCACTTTCTCGTCTCTGTTCGAGTCATACGTCACTTCACACAAGGTAGGCGCAACGCTGAAATATGCCATTCCAGCGCCGAATTGAGAAAACTCTATCTTTCTCTGTTTAGAATCTCAAAAAACGATCCATGCTTGAAATCTGAGTTGTTGTGACTATAGGTATATTATTCCATTATTTCTATTTTCCGTTGTCTGTGACGTAACAAGGAAGCACGTGCGCATTCGCCCCGTTTCCCTCTCATGGTTAGCAGACTAGATAAATTGGTAAAAAAGAACTAGAGACATCGCGAAAATAAATATTGGCACTTTCGGAGTTCTATGTAAACGAATCCTGGCCGTGTTATAAAGTTTCACAAACTTTCTTGCATAGTAATAATCCGTTTAAATAAGTGAAAGGAACTTAAGGCGAAGTATATTCTTGCGTCGTTCCACAGCTAGGGGAAAATCCATTGCTCAACACACACACGCATTGAAAAGAACTGTTTAAAAAGACGTCGCTTAGGCCGACTTAAATCCGTGTTAGTTTATTGTTGGAGTCTTTGATATAATGATGATTACTCCATGATCAATATGGATGTGTTATATTTTACAATACAATGACGAGGACATGAGATCAATATGCTTTTTCACATTCTTTTCATTTTTTTTTTTTTGTTTGAATGCTTTTATTTACAAACCTCGTGAATAAACCTACTTCATGCTTTCTTGACTTGACATAAACGCAAATGGAACGCATTATATTAAAATACTTCGCTTGTTTTGTTAACTTTAGAGGATCTCAACCCTCTTACAGAATAAATTGATTTACGGGGAGTATTCTTAATAATCCCCTACAATCAAATGAAATGCCATTGGAAATATACGAGTCAATGGGGTTATTGCAGCAATTTTGCTGGCTACTTGGGTATTTTCCTCCTATTGATTCGGACCCTCTTTAAACAAAAAAAGAAAATTTCATTGAACACTTGAATGTGTTTTTCATTTCTGTCAAGAGCAGGGCAATTTAATACTCGAACGTGATGGATAGCCTGAAAAACTAGCTCTTCGATGTAAATCGAAGCAAAAAAAATAATGCAGGGTATTTCTAGTGCAGAAACCTTTAAAATAAAACTGTTCACCATGAACCAATATCTTTTTTTATATGGTGCATGCTAAATTAACGTTTCCTTCTATAGATATATAATTTTCCAATTCACAGTCCCATTATCATTTCTTTTTATAGATTTGATACAAAGGACAAGAATTATTCAAATATGATGAAGAAGGGGAAAATGAGAAGAAAAAAAGTATTTTCATTTCCAGGAAGCGTGTACGGTCATGTTGCAGTTGATTAAAAAGTTCTATATAAGTATAAATCTACAGGCACGTTTAAGTCCCAACCCACCTGCCCCCGCCCTTGACTTTACACTGAAGTCTACTATACTTGGTCTAAATACAATGTACATATATTTTATATTCAATACACCCAGTGTAAATGTTTTTCTTGCCATAAGTCTTAAGTTGCAAATTATTACAAGTCAATTAAATGACAATATATTATCTTTATTCAGAAAATTAGTAGTCGATTTGCTCATTATTTAAACATCAATCCATGTATAGAAATTTAAACGTTTTAAAATTAAACGAGGGGAGGGGGGGGGGGTCCGACCACCGTTAATAATTGTAACTTATTGAATTAAGAAACCAGCGTAAGTACACAAGTACTCGCTTAGACCCGTTTTAAATTAGTAAACTTATGTAATATTATTGTGGACAAAGGTAATGGGGTGTTAACTGATTAACTGAGAAGGTTAAATTAGATGTAATTTAAGGGTCATAGTTCAAAAACTAGAGTGAAATTTTGCAACGTGTTTTGAAGAATTCATTCATTCATTTATTTGTTAGTTTATTCGTTATTTCCCCAATTCGTTTTCTGTTCATTCATTCGTCCGTTCGTTCGATCGTTCGATCGTTCGTTCGATTGATTATTAAGGATTCATTCCTCCTTTTCTTCCTTCATTTATTCATTTTAGGGTTAAAATTAAAGTAGGCCAGTCTCTAGAGACAATTTGAGTAAATCTCACAAAAGTGGTGTGTTAGTCAAATTAAACGTGGCTGGGGTTGGTGGCATGAAGGGGGTGGGGGTCACGTTGTAGTATGATAAACAAGCGCTATATATATGCTTATGATTGACACGTAAACTTTGAATAATGCTGTCAAACAACACTTTAATTTAGTTTGCAATGAGTTAATAAAACTTTGGTTTTATAAATCATGGGTAGGCTATGCGTGTATTATAGGGTAAGACTTTTATTATACAGGAATCAAGTTATATTATAATCCTCACCATATGGGATACACACCGTCTATCAAGTTCACGTTGTAAGATCTATAAAATGATAAATTGACTAAAAATGTTTAATACTATTTCATTACGAGAATTGGTGTATTATATCATATTTAGCAAATTACGCTGAATTCATGCGCATTTTTCATGCAGTTTGACTCCTGTGAATGAAACAATTCTATATAAAGCAAAATTCTAGAAATGTATTAAAAACATGAATCTATAATGTCCCTAGAGATACATATGTGAATATGTCTGAAGTTTTTCTTTCCGATAAGAAGTCATATACATGTATTTCTTGTTTAAGAAAGAGTGTTTGTGTTTGAACATATTTTATTGTATATATAATATACAAAGGGTTCGAACACAAGTTCTTGCAACTTACTAGGTTCTCACCCAAAGAAAGAGTATATTACTTAACCCTTAATATATCGGTCCTTCTTGTCAATGCTTCGATCGTGAGCAATTTTGCCAAATATATCTATGGTTCCTATAATCCCATATATATGTTTTCACATACGTTCTTAATGTGTATCATTTGTTTGGTTTCAAATGAAAAACCATGAAAACGGATCACATGTACATGTGTATTGTCACATACGTACACATAGAATTTGAATATGAACAGATGTACATGTATATAATGCAACTAACATAAATGAAGTTACTTACATAAAAATTTTCATGAATATCAGAAGTGTTTAGTTCTAAAAACACCTAGATATAATTGCATTGGTATATAACCACGCTTTGCTATATATACTGGTAATTAAGTAAAAGAGCAGCATTTATAGTGACGTGTGAACAAGTTTCTTGTGTATGAATATTAATTTACAAATTATATATTAAGGTACCCCAGGCCCATGGGACTGTCCTTTGCAAAAGCTTAGATTCTTTGAAACCAGAGTAATTGTCATGAACAAACTTTGATTCCTTTGTAAAGGAATTGACGTATGTGTCACTTTTAACAAAGCCATGAGATTCCAAATTGCAATCAACATGCAACAGATATGTACCGTTACATTACATGTATAGTATGTATGCTATCCTACCTGTGCTTGCAAGTAATGAAAATCAGGACTAAAATTCCTCGCCTCCACCACCCACAAATGGTTCTTCCATGCCGTAGTGGCCATGCTACTTTTGGTTTTCAATCCACACGAAAAAAAGAAATTATTTCCTCAAAACTAACATAAAATCCACCGAAAACGAATCCTTCAACATATGAACATTTTCTGGGTAAAAACGTATGTACGAAGTTTACACTAACGATATCCTCAAAGCGAAAATATTTTTTCACTCCTGGGGTAAGTAAATTGTTCTTTTGTTACAAAAAAGAAAATAACAAGGGGAGAATAACAACGCGTTTACCTTTAAAGTAAGCATAATATTGAATAATTAGACTTCATTATTTACATGTTAAGGATTATTTTCTATATACTATGCTCCCCGCCGTTTTTGTCTGTGTGGGGTGTAATTACGCAAATGTATTTTTTTCTGAAGGTAAAATTAGTGCATATATATAGAACTGGCCTATCATTGCCATCAGTTCCAATCGTAAATTTGAGTCCGATCGGGGGAAAAATATGCGCTATCTTCGCCAGGAGAATTACAGGGGTATTTGCAGGAAGATATATTACGACAAATCGTAATCCATTAGACAAACGAGAAGAAAGTCGCCTTGCTAATCGCTGTCAAGATATTTAAATCTATTAAAAACACTGTTCCCCCGAAAAAAGGTTTGTACAATTCACTGTAAAAAAAATAAGACATTATATTTTCTGGTGGGTGAGATTGCAGTGAAACCTTAATGCCCATTGACATTTTTATTTCGGAAGCGATAGCCTGTTATCTTTCTCCCAACATGGGTCATTACTAATATCGCGTAATCGCGCAATAAGAAAACTTATTGGCGCTAATGGGTTTTTAAGTCAAAGGAATTCTCTCTAGTCTTGTATCTTATCTTTTATCTTGTATTTAAACAACACAGTTTCCAAAAAAGAAACCCTTGTCGTGCTGTCAAACTCGCTGTTAATTGGTCTTGTATTAGATTCGCACACAAGATGAGATGTACTCGATTTTTTTTTTTTTACGTGAACGAGAGTCAACATCTTGATTTTTGTCAAAAGCTTTTAACGATGAAAGTTCCCACCAATTTACCGAAGCATTTAACGATGTGCATATATGCATAACAGAGCGACTTTGATGGATCAATCAGTGTAAAAGAAAGAGTTCAGACGTTTGGAAAAGTGAAGTATCTTCTATAAGTAAAACTCCACTGGAATACAAACATTTTATATGTAAATTCAGTTCTGACTAAATTGCTGTCTTTACGACCACAAGGCCAATGCTAATGGAACGGTAACAAGGTTGTTCTAGTTCGGTTGTAGAAGTAGTACGGAAACTTCACTCAAATTCTTAAAACTTGTTCTGAGAAGCTGTATAGCATTTAAACTTGATAAATATAACGTGCATTATATGCCATTTTTTATATTTCGATATTGATGAATTTTTAATTTGTATATGTTTATTTAATTCATTTTTGGCACAAGTTCGGAAATTAATTTCCTTTTGAAATTTTAATCACCAACTTCGAAATTCATTGTTAGGGCATTTTACATGTCTTCAGTTGAGTTAGTATAGCATGCAAATGTTACATGAACGGGTTCTTTGCATCTGACGATCTACCAGTTTTATACTGCACGTCAAGTGTTTTCAGTACTTTGATGAAATTCTAGGCGGAATATGTTGAGGAGGCTTGCATGGAACGAGAGAGCTATGGAGATCGAACATTACTTTTTTGTAAAGCTAAATATATATTATATTTTACGCTAGCCTGATTGAGTATTCGAAATTAGGTTGGTTAGTGAATAAATCGTATAATTTAAAATAATTAATAAGTCAACCCATGAATTGTTTTTTTTAATAACTGGATCGCACAGATTTCAGTCTAAGTAGTTTCTGTATGAATTACGATCAAACCTTCGAAAGAAATGAAGAGGGAAATATAAATAATAGATTTTTAGGTCACTATTTTGTGAGCATCGATTATAGGAATTGAAAAATAAAATTTATGTCATTATATATAAGGGGTCTTCACACGAATATCGTATGTTATACTCAGGTGACCGTTTAGGCTCGTGGGCTTTTTGGATGCCTTTTTTTTTTACATTGTAATATATCGGTTATTAATTAGGTAAATAAAAACTCAACGCGCAGTAAAAACGTTAATATACAGAAAAAATATCACATAAAAGAAAGATTGGCTCAACGTACATAATGTATGGAGTGGTTACAAGAAATGCATGTGAACATGATTACTAAACAATTCTGTGACCTTTTATAGATTATAAACACGATACTGTGAACCTGGTGCATCTCTCTCTCTCTCTCTCTCTCTCTCTCTCTCTCTCTCTCTCTCTCTCTCTCTCTCTCTCTCTCTCTCTCTCTCTCTCTGGATTGTGTAAAAAGGGAAACAACTCTATAGATAGATTAGATTTCGTACAGCAATTATTAAGCATGCATGCTTTTACTTCATTTTTTTAAACCCAAAAGGTTATTCCTATCTTGTAAATTCTTGTTTACAGTGACACATACTGATCCGATGAGATAAGTTTAATAAATTTTAATTTAAATATGATATGAAATAAGTACTTTTATGATAACACATATAACAGCATATATCAAATTATTATTTTAACAGGTCTACACTAGCTCTCTCTCTCTCTCTCTCTCTCTCTCTCTCTCTCTCTCTCTTATAAAATGGGACAGGTATATAAATATGTAAATTGACAGAGGACGTTTAATCACTTTTTTGCGAAAAATCATAAAAAATGTTGTTCTCATGAAAAATAGACCAAATGACCGCAAATAATTGTATATTTTTGGAAATGAATTAAGTATAAATTTATTAATTTCACTGACGTTGTGTATAAAATTAATACCTACTTACTATAAGATTATTAAATTATAATGATAAGTCATCAAGTTCAATTCAAAAACCAAATAAAATATTGTTTGTACGGAAAACGCTTAAGATCGTTATACGAAATCATGCGTTAAAAATATTAAGGTATATCGACATCGTTCGATCGCTTAGGTCATTGACACAGGTGATTAATTTAAGTCTTGTACAGGATGTGTTTTCCCACCGGAAAACCGATTTTAGGCTATTTTATACAATTAAGCGATATTCCCTTGAAAAAAAAAATCAACGTAACTTTCCCTCCCTTGTACATTTTCCAATTGAAGCTAGAATGAAATTTACGTTCAATTTTTCATTTACGTATTCATGAAGTTTGTCTTGTGCGTCGAATAAAATTATAACTAAAGAGTTTATTACAAACGAAGTTAAATTGATTAAAAGGATTACTACATTTGTGGATTCTGTATAACGAGAGGTCAGTTTTTGTTACCTGTATACTATGTACATGTATTATGTGATATATTTTATTTATACTTCAAAAGTTTAAAAGTAAAATTAATTCAGTGATCTGCACGATTTATGTCACTATGAAAGTTTTAAAATTCACAGAGTTTAAAACTATCTATAACAATTTTTATAGATACATTGTAGTTTAAAATTATGTGAATTTTAAAACTTAAATGTAACATACATTTGTATATATACTGACATGTCTAGCTTGAAACATAAGTAATCATTGAGACAAAATAATTTACTGATATATGATAGACGTATACCTGTACATAAAAACTTGGAATAAATTTATTATAAAATTGCTTTTGCATACTAGGCGGCAGTAAATGAAATAACTACTTGTAAAGAAGTTGTTTTGAATTCAATATATAATTAAATATACATAATCTTAAGAATTATCTGAAGGATGAATTACCGAAAATCAAATAAATCGAGATCGAGTTTCTGTTTATTCCCAATCTCTACACAGAGTTACTTCCCCCTACTACACAACTTTGCATAGGATAGAATGGCCGAGAAGAATTCGTCTGCTGTCGGCGGAGTGGATAAGATTGCCCATCCCCGGGTGCGGGGTGTGGACATCCTTAGGGACCCACTTCTAAACAAGGTAAGTTTTTGTTACTGATTTTGGGGTAATTTAAACCTCTGACAAAATTTTCCCTCTCTTCGTCTCTCGTACAAACGCAATGTTCCCAAAGTCGACCTCTTTTAAAAACTGCTAAACTTTAAACAGTTAAATTCGTGATCGTGGAATTTTAAATATATAACAATTGAATGAAACTTCAACTCATAAATATCAGATTTGAAAACGTTTATAAATGATTGTTTTGTGTGTGATAATTACATGGGCATTATTTATTTAGCGTCCCTGCAAAAGGGAAGTATATTTCTCCTGAGTTAGTCAGAAGTGAGTCTATAAAATAGGGATGCTATACACAAACGTGGTTTTTCAAGTACACTGGTAGCTTGATTTCTTTGTAAGATCTGCTATCATTTATCAATACAAACCATGTATACAGTACATAATGTTATAGATAATAAAATCCTAGTTAGTATGCTGATTTATTTTAGCATAAATCCTTCACTCGATCAGAAAATGTTTTTGAGAAATTTATAAGTCCACTGAACAGAATTTATATCGAGGGTGTTTTAATCTGGTGCTTTAAGTATTTTCACCTCAGCTTATTTTATACCTGCTCCTAAGAACATTAATGACAGATCTGAGACAAGACTCTGGCAAATAATGTTGGGTATATTGATTAGCTACAGGAACTCTTTTTTATAGGTTAGGAATAAAAAAAAAAAAAAACCGGTACAGTATAATCCGAGAACTTGATAATGACATCATGCTATAGTTCTCCTACAGCTAATTATTTGCACTCGTGAGTTGTGAAGAGATATGTAAATACAAAATTTAATTTATTAATAATCAATGGCTTATTTGTATTTTTATAGGAAGCAAGTGTTGGAATTCCCCTGATTATTAGCTAAGGGTCAAATTACGTCCATGTGTAAGATTACAATAGAATTGTATATCTGTTAAAAGTTTATTAAAATTGTGCATTTAAATGTCTAGCTAGCTGACTCATTGGATGCAGAAATAATGATGATTATATACAGCACCCCCCCCCCCCCCCCCATTATTTTAAAAAATTCTGTGTCACAATTTATAAGTTTTGAAGCCATGGAGATCCCTTCGATATAAATAGATATGAAAATCTTTGTACATGTATCAGTGGACATCTAGATGGGAGAAAAAAATAATAAAAGATACCTGCTCTCTCCATGAAAAGATGAAATCGTTGTCATCTTCAGGGATAGCTGAAGCAATAATGACCTATTCTATAGTAATTGTGTTTGCGCAAATATAATCAGTATGATATTATTAAGTGCCTAGTTTTATCTACTCTTTATAAAATAAAACTACAGGGGTTGATGTATATCAGGATCCTGTTTCAGTTCAGTATCAAAAAGGTGCCATTTTTATTCATGTAAACTTATTTGTATTATAAATTTCATGAGTGTAGTAGCAGTTCATTAACTTGGGAAGATGGGCCAAAGATATCTGTCAGTTACCTTTGTAGTAAAGCAACAAATTGGTGATATATGTACAAGGGTTGAATACTGGTCCTAAGCAAGAGATTTTTATCATTCATCAGGTTGATGTTTGTAGAATCATTAGAATTCTTAGTGGCTCTATTATTTGTGGATTTCATTGGTATCCCTCACCCAAAACTTAACACCCTCAACTCTTTCTTTCTGTCTTTCTACAATATCAAAGTTTGGGTTAACCCTGAGGGGAAACAAATCCTCGAGATACTTTTCTATCTTTCTACAACATCAGAGTTTGGTTTAGCCCAAAAGGGGAAACATATCCTGGAGATAGACAGCCTGACCCCTATACCCCCCCCCCCATTATTCTTTCTTACTATCTTTTTACAATAATGAAGTTTGGGTTAACCCTGAGGGGAAACAAATCCTAAAGATAAACGGCCTGACCCCCTGCCCCATGATAGACATTTATTCATTCTTTCTTTCTACAAATGTATCTTTCTACAACAGGAGTTTGGGTTCACCCTGAGGGAAAGACAGATCCTGGGGATACACGGCCTGATCCCCCCTGCCATCCGTACCCAGGAGGAGCAGTCCCACAATGTCCTGCTGAACTTCAACCGCTGGGACAACGACCTGGATAAGTACATCTACCTGATGGGGCTACAGGACCGGAATGAGAAGCTGTTCTACCGCGTGGTCACCGACAATGTGGAGAAGATGATGCCCATCATATACACGCCCACTGTCGGGCAGGCTTGTCTGAAATACGGGCTCATCTTTCGAAAACCCAGGTACACGAGGTTTCCTCATAATACATCAAGTGTTGGATGTCCTCTTGTTCATTAATTGTTGGGTGTCATTTCGAAGGAAATGAGACACTATGTAAATTTGTTCTTGTTAATCAATACAAGTTGCCTGACTGTTTTTTTTTTCCCTTGTATTTCTGTCGATCTCACCTGACGAGTGCATTTTTTCTGGTCAGCAAATATAAAGCACAGAGTGGCAGATAGTGAATCATTATTGCAAGGCTAGGTGTTTTTAATTAACGGAATTTTCTTGTCTTAGCAAGGAAGGAATTAGAAACATTATCTCGCTTTTGACAAGTTCACTAATTTACTTTAATGTTAGGAAAGTAAATATACATATGTCAGTTGAGTGTGCATGTCTCTGTATTACAGTGCATGTCTTAATTAGTGCAAATCTTTGATATATTTGAAGACTAATGAAACCAAAAAATGCTGAATAAGCTGCCTAATAATGATTACACATTTTTTCATTCAATATGAAAGAGAGTCAGAGAGAGAGAGAGAGAGAGTCAGAGAGAGAGAGAGAGTCAGAGAGAGAGAGAGAGAGAGAGAGAGAGAGAGAGAGAGAGAGAGAGAGAGAGAGTCAGAGAGAGAGAGAGAGAGAGGAGAGATTTTTAAGATTTTAATATTCATAATTTTTTTTCTTCAGGGGGCTGTATATAACAATCTATGACAAAGGACACATATTTGATATTCTGTGCAACTGGACCATTGATGATGTCAAGGTTTGTCTGTTTGTTCTGTTGATATTAAGGCAATCGCTTATCACATATTCACAACAAGGTTTTACAAGGACCAAGCTAGGCCTTGGTAGTGTAGTTATCAGACAATTAATGTTGAATATTGTGTCCAAAT
Source organism: Magallana hongkongensis (assembly GCA_015776775.1). NCBI lineage: Eukaryota > Metazoa > Mollusca > Bivalvia > Ostreida > Ostreidae > Magallana > Magallana hongkongensis. The sequence goes on from VIAA01000025.1 coordinate 343,029, forward strand.
ATAGTGCTCGGGCCAGGTCAGGCGAAACTCTAGATCAAATATTATTGTCAAGTCAAACTGGGTCATTAGAAGTGAAGGACACATATATCTTATATCAGAGGTTGACTTCATTATGAGTATAAGGCCAAATTTATCAGTTTTCAATTTCATTTGAACAAGCTGTAAAGTGTACACATAATTCTTCAGCTCTCTGATTTATAGGTGTAGGATAACAAAATTAGCATGTAAGCATGAAAGGTTAAGTAAAAGAAAATTGTTTGAAATGATATTAATTACTAATGTACTAAAGTTCATTGCGTTCAATGAATGCGAATTTTTTTTAACCTTTTTTCCTTAACCATGTGATACATGTAGAACAAGGTTTTACAATAGATTTTCTAAAAATTATGTTTTTGAAAGGTTAATCTTGATGGTTTAAATTTGACATAACAAAAGTGTCAAGTCACTTTTGTGTGGGTGGTGAATTCTAAAAACAAAATTCAGCTGGAAAATCAAAAGTAATTTTTGGGTGGGGAGGTGTATTCTATACTGTATGTGTCTAAGGTGTCTGAATTTTGGAAATTTGGCCAGTGGATCACATAGGAATTTAGAAGGACAACTTTTATACAACTGACAATCCTCCCTTTATCAAATTATTAGTGATATAGAAGAAAAGAAGTGCCTTAGTTTCAGTAAATAAATGTAAAGGTGTTGAATTGAGACAGTATATTTGAATTCTAAATATTTTAAAGTGTACGATATTGGAAATAGCTCAAGACAGTGGGAGAAAAAGTTTCAGTTCAGGAATACTTAAAATTTCTCCTGAAATTATTTGAAGTTATTAGACAGTAGATTTTAAAACTCACTGTATTTCAAGTTGATATGAATGCTATTTACATGTTTTATGACATATGTTAGTTATAGTTTTGCCAAGAACAAACTAAGATAGATTATAATCTAATAAAAGAAAACTATCAAAATTTTCACACTCTGGTAATTGTTATCAAGTCATGTACGTAATGGAACTTTGTTCTTGTAATTTTCTTGTTTTAGTTTTATCTTCATGATAATTATAGCATATGAGAGAAAAAGCAAAACATGTTCATTGATTAACTCTCACATACAAGGTATGATCCAAGATAATTCCTTATAAAGCGTTAATCAAATGAACCACAAAATGTGTTTGGTCAGGCGATCGTGGTGACAGATGGAGAGAGGATTCTGGGATTGGGAGACCTGGGCTGCTATGGAATGGGGATCCCCGTGGGGAAACTCTCCCTGTACACAGCGCTGGCCGGGATACAGCCCCATCAGTGCCTCCCGATTCTACTGGATGTCGGGACTAATAATAAGGTACATAGTAAGAGTGGCCTTTAATTTTAATTTGCAGTCTTTGATAAAATTCTGTTTTTAATTATTTTTTTTTTTTTTGGGGGGGGGGGGGGGGAGGGGGGGATGGTTAAAGATATTGCTAAGTTTTTGTTGTCAAGCAATTTCCATGTATTGCATAGAAAAGTTTTCATTGCATAAAGATTTCAAGCATATATACTGGTAGATTGTTTTTTGTAATATGCCTAAGAGTACAAAGGACTATTAAAAATGCAACAGGAAGCTTTATCTGAAGCAATTATTCTATTCAATATTTACTCTACCATACTCACAAGCACTTATAATTAAGTACATGTATGAATTATATGCATTGTAATGTACATCACTAAGTGCATATGCTTGTAAATTGTCAAGCATCTAAATGTGTCATCAATGTGTAGTTTTATACATGTAGCATGTACTAAAGAAGAGAATCATTGTTTTTCAACTTACGTATATGATCAATAAAAAAAAATTAAACTCTCAAAATTAAACTGAAACAAAATCAAATCAATATTTTTAGAGTTATGCCTAAAGTGGGCTGTTTTCATTTTTCATATATTAAAATGTTCAAAAAATGATTATGAGATGTAAAGCATTATTTTTTCTTGACTGTTTATCAGGCACTTCTAGATGATCCCCTCTACATTGGTCTGAGGCAAAATCGTATTCAGGGAAAAGAGTACGATGAATTCATTGATGAATTTATGCAGGCCTGTGTTAAAAGGTATATGGTTAATGTAGATGAAAGTAAAGTGTTTGTTGAAATTGATTTCAATCTTTTTGTCTGTTATGTGTAATTACTTGACGTTGATTGATCTTTCTAATGCATACATTTTTGTTATTAAGGAAAAACAAAAAAACCAGAAAAGCAGGAAAAATTCTTGTCATTGTTAAACATGGCAATCTGTCAGTGTTAGCCTGGAATCATCACTTTGCTTTGTTGTAAACAATTTTCAGTTTGTTGTCAGTTTATTTTATTTAATTTTCCAAATTTGACATATGAGATCAATCAACATGATTGATAGTTTTGAAGCAATGTTTCCATCAGAAAATGATAAACTCCTGTTATTTTATCACCAAATAAAATCTCATCATTGACTGCAGATCGGTGCCCTTTGTTTTCCCACAATATGACAAATTAATAAGATAATTGATAACCTCTGTGACGGTCAGACCGGTTCGAATACCCTCACCAGATAGCTCAGTTGGTAGAGCACCTGACTAGAGATTCAGGGGGCCCGAGTTTGAATCCCGGTCTGGTCCATCATTATTTCTCCCATCCCGTTACATTTGGTGCTGTGACCAACCCCTGGAACTGACAGGTGAACTCCTGCCAGGGGAAGAGCCTGGGATGATCTTTTAATTAATGGGGGAGGAATGTGACGGTCAGATCAGTTCGAATACCAGCACCAAGGTCAAGGTCAAATGTCTATATTGTAAATAACAATAATCAGGTTCAGGGTCATTAACTTTATATCATCGAATTTTGATAAAGGCTTCAAACAATGCAGGGATATGGTTCAATTTTCATCAACTATCATCAATATAGCTATAAATGAGGGAGATTTATAATATTTGTATCAAATGTAAATACTGTTCACAGTCATCTGAGTGAGTAAACAGTCAAAGTATTGGTAAATAGGTTACCTTAGGTGGAATTAATCATTATTGACATATTTAAAGGTCAAAAGGTTATATTTGTTGCCACAAGTAGTGTAAATAGATTTAAGTTGTACTCAGATAATTATTTCAAAAAAAAAAATTGTAATTCAATTTTTTTTTTTTAGGTATACAAGGGAGGTCTTAGTCCAGTTTGAAGACTTTGGGAACCACAATGCCTTCAGATTTCTAGAGAAATATAGGAATGACTATTGCACATTCAATGATGATATTCAAGGTACGGTACTTTCAGAGGAATCTTAAATTTCCTATCAATCATAAGATGGCCATATTATGATATGGTACAGTGAGTCATTCTGATTTTCTCTCTGTTCGTTTGTTGATCTGCATCTTTTCATACTTATAGTACACAAGACTATTTAGTCAAGAAAAAATATCCTAAATATTTTCATATACATTGTACATATAATTAATGTAAGTCGTTTTAATTCCATGGTGTTAAAATTTCACAATTTCTATTAAAGTACCAGTCGCGATGGTTTTAATTTCATGCTGCTTAAAAATAAATTGATCAGAATATTTACCTGGTAAGCATTGAAACGTTTTTGAACACAAATGATAGTATTCATGATGGGTTTAATTTTGTGGGAAAATATTAAATCGTGAACATAGTGAAATCAAAACCATCATGATTATTTGCCAATCTACAGTATGTTCTGCATTGAAATTACCATGAGCCTGGTTGGGGGTCTAAGTACAATGTTGTTTTCTGCAGGTACTGCAGCAGTGGCCGTGGCAGGAATTCTGGCCAGTCTGAAGATCACCAAGAAACCACTGAAGGACAATGTGTTCGTGTTCCAGGGGGCAGGGGAGGTAATGTACGGAGAGAGAGAGAAAGAGAGAGAGAGAGAGAGAGAGACAGAGAGAGTTAAAAGTTGCAGATTTTGTGGGAATACCCCTTGGCCATTAATTTTCAGCTACACAAATACCAAATACCATCTATGTATATATGTATATGCCAAATATAATAAAACTGTTATACATGTTACTATACAAAATTACAGTGTATGATTTTATTAAAGATATTAATTAAATATTCAATAAAAGGGCATTTATGGAAGACTTTAAATTTGGATAATCCATATAAACATTGAAAAATTGCATTAGAAGAAATGCATGTTGCTGTAATTAAGTGTTAGAACGACTTTCTATTATACCGAGTATATAATCGATTACCTGTGTAACAGCATTATTAAATACATGTATTATATTGCTCTTTCTGTATAATATACATAGGCCTCTATAGGTATTGCAACTCTGCTCGTAATGGCCATGGCTGAAGCAGGCATCTCCGAGAAAGAGGCCCTCAAAAGGGTGTATATGGTGGACTCTAGGGGCCTTATAGTCAAGGTAAACCTATCGGTAATACTGTGGAATCATTAGATTTCGTGGTGGCTCAATTTTTGTGGAATTTGTGGGTACTTCTCATCCACGAATTAACATCCTCCACGAATTAATAAATTAGTGTTATAAAATCATATGTCCTTATGTTGGTATAAAAAAATACACGAAATTACGTCCCCACGAACATGTAAAAGTTAACCAATCCACAAAAATTGGCCCCCACAAATTTTAATAATTTCACAGTAGATTACGCTTATGTGAAAATGAGGTTATTGACTTTTTACTGTTTTTTCTTGTTTCATGTACATGTACATGCACTATGTCTCTTTCAGAATCGACCGTCGGGGGGAGTAACTGGTCCCAAGATCAGGTTTGCCCAGGAGCATGCTCCAGTGGATAAACTGGTGGACGTTGTTAAACTGGTCAAACCGACGGCAATCATTGGTAAGCACCGAAGGAGTACATAGCAATACCATGAATCCCCAGCATCTAAATCAGCGTTATTGACATAGATATCAACAAAAGCTTATCTTTTAAAAAGATTGGTGAGCTAGCGCTGTAGCCATCATAAGACACAGAAGCAGATTTCTAAAACATTGGTTTATATTTCTGAATCGATTAATTAAATAGGAAGGCACAGTGGTGTACTGGAATTGTACTGGAGTGGGGTCTCAGTTTAGAACTGTGAATCTAGAGGCATGACATACATGTAGCTCACTGACTGTGCCTTAATCATTATGTATCTACTGTAATTTCAATTTTGAAGTGAAAATTTTCAAGAACCATTGGTACTGTTTTGTTGCAATCGTATCTTCTCAGGCCTTTCTGTCAAGCTCGGAAAATATATCCAAAGTTGTTTTCCGAGCTTGAAGAAATTTAAGATAAAGCTAGCTATTTATTTTAATATTGAAAATAACTATGCATTATAAGACATAAGCTACTGTTACTTTTCGACATGTACAATAAAACACAAAACTACATGTGAAAATTATAAAACGAAATTCAAATGGTACAGTTTATCTACAGTAGTACAGTACTCCCAGAATCCCCTACTATGGAGTCGAGCATGCGTATTCCAGTGAAAAAGACTAACGTAGTTGCTAGCGCTCGAGAGCGCTAGCAAAAACTATATGAATCACTTTTGGGTGGTACCAGTATATCTTTGCTGGTTTAATCTTTTAAGTATATGTTTATTATTAGATTCTGTTTTATGGTACGTGTTAATGTTTGTGTTTGTAGTAGCTATGAAATATCAAAGATAACCAAGCTTGTATTACATTTTGATCTCATTGCAGTTTTATTTTTTTCATGCAACAAAATTAACATGTATATGGTCTACTTAATACTAGTGTTTAAAGTGATGAAGGATGATATTTCATGCTATTATTATTAAAGGAAGTGAACATGAAAAAAATAATTGTTGTTTAATAAATTATAAAAGCCTTTTGAAACTTAAAAATGAGGTCTGTTACCTATTTGTTTATTTCTATTAAGAGATTTTATCAATTTAACACTCTCAGTGAAAGGTTTATGGAGGTAATCCATTATTCCCCAGCATGCATCTGATCTCTGACGTAGATAAGCCACATTGCTGCTGGTGACTGGGTCAATGTTGGAACTAGGCCAGTGTTTATGTACAGAGTTGATAAAATTATGCCTTGATGTGAAGAAAAATTTTGTGTACTGTCATGAGAAGACAATGATTTAGTACATTTCTATAAATGAACCTCAGATAACTATTTATGATTTGTACAAAAAATGAATATAGATAAATTAATTTGTGAATATAAGACCATCACATTCCAGATGTTTGTACGGATATGCATGTGGCAGTCAGTGTTTACATAAATAAAATGCTGTTTTTAGATTTCAATTTAAATTAATATAAAATTGTAATTCCATTTTCCATGTGGGGTTTCTTACCGTTACTTTTTATTTAAATGCCCTGGAAATTTTTCTGATTTGTTTTTTTTTTATACATAAGATCTTGATGATATGTACGCCGGTTCTGTTTATGCTGTCAGAAGAATAACAGGACTAAGACACTTTTTAAAAGTCAGGATGCTGTGCAATGCACCTTGTGTGCTCATTTATGTAGCACACATAATGTTCAAACTCATAAACAAGAAATTCCCGAGTGCAAGAAAAAATAGGTCACAATAACACTGATCCACGGACATTCCATTCTAGTTACATGTCACATTAACTGCTGGTGGGAATGCATCATTCTGGGTTCCAAAATCTTCCTCCATAAACACTGTTTAAAATGACAACTCTTTACATTCCTTTCAAGTTTCCATTCACATTTTGATGATGGCATTTTATCCCTGTTAATACACGTGTGTAAAAATGCAATGTGTCTCACTGACGGCAGCATCAGTGCTGCCCTCTCTTAGATGCTTAGAGATAACCCAGCAGGGAGGTAATGATTTTAACAATATGGCAGCGCTCATGGATTGCAAGAATTAGTTATTCTAAGTGGTATATCTTTTTACTGAGGAAAGCTCTGTCTAAACGGTTTTCAGATATCATTATACACATCAAACAGACAAATTTGAGCCCTTGATAATTTTTTCATGTTCACTTCCTTTAAATTTTCACAAATCAATTTTATCTTTGCTTTATCCTAGGTGCTGCCGCTGTTGCGGGTGCCTTCACAGAGGAGATCCTGACCCTGATGGGTAACAACAACGAGCGACCCATTGTGTTCGCCCTCAGTAACCCGACCAGTAAGGCTGAGTGTACCGCAGAACAGGCCTACAGTGTCACTAAGGTATAGAGTCAATAGGCCTGTCATTTATAAGTATCTTCTTTATTATATATTAAAATTATAATCAATTTTTACCTAATGGTTAAAATTAATGTACACAATCCTTGTTTTACTTAGTCTTAAAAGGATCCAGTGAAATTACTTTGATATAGAAATCATTTTTAGCTTATAATTAGTTTCTACCAGCCAATATGTAGATGTTTCATTTGAATGAATTTTTGAAATATTGTAAAATCTCTTATATCAGAAGTCAGATTTTTAACCAAAAAAAAACCAACTTTTTGAAGTTGTCATATTGTTTTGATAGAGAAGCAGGTAAATGGACTCCGAGTGACTGTGACATTTTTGTTATTTTACAGGGGAGGTGTGTGTTTGCCAGTGGCAGTCCTTTCCCTGCCGTGACTTACAATGGCAAAACCTTCCACCCCGGCCAGGGCAACAATGCTTACATATTCCCCGGCATTGCTCTGGCCACCATTCTGTGTGATATCAGATCTATTACTGATGAAGTGTTCTTAGAATCAGCTAAGGTAGGAACAATACTTATAATTTTCTGTGATTGTGATTCAAAGGGGAGTAACTCTGTCCACGCATACATCATATTCCTTATCTGAGTAATTGTTTTTAAATTTAATATAAACAAGCTTTTCAATGATTCATCAAGTTCATAATTACTTCTGCTGAATTTATCATGGCACATCTATATCTATGATGTAGAAAGTGTGTTATGGAAGCAACCATTTCACTAATCACTAGTATCATTATGTATTACAGCGAATTACAGAATACCGATAGAGTTTTCAATAGCTTGTTGGATTGCTCAATAGGGTATTCAATTTGGTCAGCAAGGTATCACATCAGGTTTAAATCTAGGTCCTGTGGTTACCCAAGTTTAGATTGTTATTTTGCACTCAACCAATTCATTTGGCACAAAGAAAACCTCTAGAACACTCTCTCCTATTGTTAGCTATTCTATTCATAGACCTTTAAAAAGAATGTTCACCTGAACAGCACTGGATTCTATAGAGCATCAATTCTGCTTGGAGTAATTTGAATTTTGTTTTTCAAAAAATGTAATTCAAAAGACATTTCTGAAGAAACAAACAAAAGAGAAATGCATAACTTTAAGAATTACGGAGATATTTTTTTCCTGCAAAAAAATATTAGACATTTTGGTTCCCCAATTCTTGGTGCAACATACAGCACTAAGAGTATTTTTGTGCTGTGACTGCTTAATTAGTTCAGACTTTTATAGCAGTAATGTAGGACAACAGGGAGAAACAAAAAAGGCCCAAATGTGCAAATGTTTACTAGATGAACTCACTTTATCGCTGTCATACCTGAGTAATCACATGACCTAGATTTAAACCTAATGGGATACCTTGCTGACCAAATTGAATACCCTATTGAGCAATCCAACAAGCTATTGAAAACTCTACTGGTATTCTGTAATTCACTGTAATATGTTAACATACCCAAATGCTAATTGATGCTATAAATGATCAGTGAGATGAATTACTTTTACATAGAGATGAATTATAAGAAGTAACACACACAATTTTTAATTTCAGTTGTTGGCGGATATGGTGGATGAGAAGAGTTTATCCATGGGACTGGTCTATCCGCCTCTGTCGCAGATTCTACAGGTGTCCACGGATCTAGCCATCGGATTGATCAACTTTTCCTACAAGCACAAGCTAGCCTACCACTACCCAGAGCCAGAGGACAAGGAGACCTTTGTCAAATCGTACCAGTATGACATGAACTACAAAAGCTTTGAACCCGCAACCTATAACTGGCCTGATGGTCTGAATTCCACAGTGTGCAAAGTTTAGAAAAACTTTTTCAAAATATATGGTGATGTTGTGGGAAATTTCAATAACACTCAAAGGGATGTATTTTGTTGTTTGCTTGTTTAAGAGCAGATATATTTTTTAATTTAAAAGAAAAAAAAATATGGAGGATTATTAGAGAGACAAGTACAAGAAGATATTCAATGGTTCATGCAGCATGGAGCTTATGTGTTGTTGTTCAGATATTGAGAATTTCTTTTTAACCCTTATTGTTTAGTGAAACTGAAACTTTAAAACTTTTAACTGGAATATTTTGTCATCTGACATGATATTAATTTGCAAGATTTTAAAAATGTTATTTACCGTATGAAAGACTCATGATCTCACAAGATATTATAATAAAAAGAGTTAGCACTGTTGTACATGTAATTAAGGATTTGTCTATTTTGCAAAAAAAAAAAATTCCACTTGTGTAATGCTTGTTTGTTTGGTGCCAGTTTTTATAGATTTGTTCTCTTTTTTTAAATCAAATTTCCTTGAATTATACACACTAATCTGTTCCTTCTTCACAGTAACAGAGAAGTTAAGGCCTCTACTATTTACTTCACTATTTAACATTATGTTCTTTAAAAGTTATGAAATTCCTGATGATATAAATCAACTTTCAGGATTTGTTGTCTCTTTATTCTGATTCAAACAGATGTTCATGAATTAATGAATGGCTAAATATTGCTGCTTCATATGTATGGTGCATTCAAATTTTGTAGACTTAGATTGTATGGTATTTGTCATATTAAGCATTGATGACTTATTGTAGATGTACCTATATACAAATGTTCATGCATTCCTTCATATAATTTCCAGATAGGTAAGGATCAATTCATACAATGAAATTTTCTTTTTCATGAACATTTGTGCAGTCATAAAAACTAGTACATGTACTAGTATTCTTAAGTATTAGCCTGATATTTACATTTTATCAATTACTCTTTTATTGGATAGCCTATGATGATCTAAGTATGCTAAGAATTATACTTGCAATAGCAGTGATATTATATTTATACAAATCAGCATTGCTTTCTACATAGAGATCTATATTACTATGTGATCTATTATTGTATTTAAAATAGATAATACACATGTATTAGATATTTCAGTGATGGGGTGCTGGTGTCTTTAGATAAATCGTATGGATGCATGTAGACAGAAATTGACTATGTTCTGTTAAATACTGTAAATTCCATATTTTACAGGAGTACTTAATTCCGCTGTTTTGTATCAAATCGCAAGAATATAAAATCGAGAGCACCAACATTTTCTTATGATTTCCTATAATTCAAAACTGTCTGGAAAATGAAAGCGAGATTTTAAAAATCTGCGAGGGTTGCTTGTCAAAATTTTACGTGGATATTAATTCCTCTTGTTTAATTAGGAAACTACAGTAACAGTCATTGTAACCATATAGATTGGCATTAAATTTGTTAGCAAGGGAATTGGAACCTAGCTCTATTGTAAACCATAGTGTTTCGCACAGTTTGAGTAGATTCTAAATTTAAATTGTTGAATTTGGTGTTTACAGTGTTAAACTTTATTAGTTTGCTTACAGAGGTTAATTTTATTTTTGTGCATGACCTATGGCTATTTGCTGTCTCAGATTCAAATTTTTACAAAGAACCTTTCATCACATTCCAAAGACATTTCTTTCTCAGGTGTATTTCAATTTTTATTTCTACCACTGTATTTGTTCTAAATAGATGTTTATTCGTAAAATTATTTTTATTGAAAATATATATTTACAATATTTGAATATTGATATTATTCAAAATAGATATAATGTATATCACAGTGCATGCATTTAACTTTTTGTTTTATTTGTTATATTTATTATGTATGAAATATAGCAAGTTTTAATATATGATGCACATATTACATGTATTATATATTATGGAATGAATGAAACTTATTTTAGAAGACGTTTATCTTAGAAAAGTTGAACTTGTGTCGTTAAATTCATTTATTTATTTAGCACAATTAATAAATGTAAAAGTTGATCTTTTTCTTTCATTTTGAAATTGTTGACAAGTTTCCTGTTTGTATTTCACTTTGTCTTTCTCTGAATAAACAACCTTAGAAGCATTTAAAAATTATATCTGTCTGTCTGTCTGCCTGTAGAAGAGTTTTATACTAATATAAATACAGTGGTTTTACTCATTAATTGGGAGGGTCAATTTTAAAGGATTTACAAAACAAAAAATCATATAAATTTGATAACATGATGAACTCAAGTTTCATTTTACCAATAGATAGTTTTATCATTAAGAATAATGTTTCTTTTGATGAATATTTGAATCAAGGATTGAATCATGAAAAAATCCATTTAAGAATTGATGCTGAATATAGTTACTGAAGGAACTACAGTAGCGTCATTTATAACTATTGTGGCGATGACATTTATTTTCACATGTAAACAAGGATGTTCATTTAGACCTATACACCTTGAATGGATGATTTTGGACTCTGTTGATCACGTAAAAAAAAGTTTTGATCTGTGTTATTGTTGAAATTAATAATGACAGTCAATAATGATGTTCTTTTAGATCCATTTATTAAAATGTGTTACGGGTGGGGGGATGGGGGTTGGTGGGGGCATTTAATTTCTCAACGTTTAGGTGAGTTAACTTCCTGTGCCCTGTCTCATTGGACTCAGAAATTTTAGTACACAAGCATATAGTAATTTACGTATCCTGATAAAGTTCATTTGAAATTGCTGAATTCATTTAATGTTAGCGCACCCCCTCTCTTTTTTTAAATTTCTAACATGCATTCATAATAAATCAGTAAACAACCAGTCACATAATCAACGCACATGTTATAACTATAAGGTGCATGATGACATTAAAATCACAGATCAAACGAACTACAGTAGCGTCATTTTATTTGTGCATCATCCTATTTCTGTCTTTTAAAGTCTTTCTAACTTAACCTGTATCTGGACTACTGTATAACACTGTGACCTCTTACTTTCAAGGTCATCTATTACACTTTGACCTCGTAGTCCCAAGGTCATCTATATCACTGTGACCTCATAGGTTTATATGCAGAAAGTCATCTAAGATAATAAATCTAATGGTCTTTAATTAGTTTATACCATATTAAGAGCAGTATTTGTTTCATGTTTGATATTTGATTCACATGCTAATTAAACTAAGGAAATTAATATTTGAAATTCTTGCTTCTGTAAAAGCCATGGCGTTAACTTCAAAGGTGATGGAGCTAGCCTCCATCAAAATGGATTAAATTTCACTAAAATCAAATTATCTAAATGTGAACATGTAAAATGTAGTGGATTTAATTTCCAACAGTTAGTTGAAATCCTAGCGATTTCAATTACTGTAACTGTTGGAAATTAAATCCACTACATTTTACATGTTCACATTTAGAGAATTTGATTTTAGTGAAATTAAATCCATTTTGATTACTTAGTACATAATTTCTACCAGGTACTTCATTGATTTTCAACAGAAGTTAAATTTCCAGTGATATGGATTAAGTTAAACAGTAATCTTAAATCCTCTGAATCAAAGAGTCAATATTGGCCGGCACATCTAGAGTAGATTAAGGAAATCTTACCTTCAGATCCTGTCTCTTTTTCCTGTTTTTGAGTTTCATTATCTGGTGACATTTCTGACATCCATATTTCAGGTTTGGTAAAACAACCATTTTTAACTGATAGTCCCCAGACCAGTCTTCGAAAAGATCAACTATGTGGAACATGTTGTAATCTGCTATTCAGCCTATGGACCCTTATTTCTTTTTTACACTATTGGCCTTTTGGTTATAGAAGTTGTTAACATCCGCAGCAGGTTTGCATGGCATGTAATTCTGGTACCATGGTCAGAATTGCATCACTGCATAACACTGCACAATATTAGTTTATTGCAACATTTTCTGAGAAATGTGTTGCTGCTCCGAAGATGGTGGTATTTGCTGAGTATTGAATATTCTTAAGACGCAGACAATTCATCCGCTTAGTTTGTGAGGACATTTTAATGATTATTTGCCATTTCTTGAATGGTATATGTCACCAGAGGAAATGCTGTTCGTCAAATGATGGACATATTCTCAATAGATTAAAGATAAAAAACCTGATACGTTCGATCAATTTAATTGATATATGCCGCCAAAGAGAGAAAAGATGTGAACTTGGCTTTACAAATAAATGTAATGGTGTTTAGAAAATCTATGTGAATCATTACAATTATGTAATTGTGAGTTAAAAAGAAAAAAAATATGCATAAAAAACGTACTCATTCCTACATTGTAATAAATTCTTTTCACTCGAGTGCAAGAATAATGATCAGTGGCACAGGGTCCAAAACACTAGTGACTTTCATTGACCAAAAAGGACCCATCCAAATTCCCTATTTTGTAGAAGACTACCCGGTAAACATACCCCGGTAATATAAATTTTGAATCATGTTGTCTCATTTATTTGCACTAACTAGCAGCATATGAGGTCAGAAATGATGTAATTTTTGCAATACAATCTGAAAAAGTTAAAACATTCATTTTTCCTAGGTGTTTGCATATTGTATTTTAGAAAACATGCCGCTTTGAAGAAGTATCTGTTTCACGTTCATTGTTTACTAGTATCCTGAATATATAGATACAATTTTGACGAAATGTAATGTTTGCTCAAGCCTGCACTTCATCTTCCCTGGACCAAAAAAATGCTTGAAAATCTGTGAACTTTTTTAAAAACTTAAAAGGGAAAAGAATAACTTTATAATTATCATAATTATAAAGTATTCATAAATTGAAGGTAATTGGACCAACTTGAAACTCATGAATATACCTAAAAAATTCACACTGTCAGTATCTTTATACCTGGGGTATGTAAAAATCCACCTGCATATACTGTATACATAAATAATAAAGTTATGATGCTTATATTAGAGACCGTATTATATATTGAAGATTCCTTATTTTACACGAGAACTCAATTCCGCAATCCAACTGTTTTGCTTATAATTGCGAGAATATAAAATCGTACATGACCAATTCATTTAGTCGTCATCTGTCCCAAAAATTAAAGCAACATTTTAGAATCCACAAGATGTGCTTCTCATGAATATCAATTCCTCATGTTTAATTGGAAATCTAGAGTATTTATATATACAAATACCCCCTGGCCCATTAAAGCTGCTACAATGTGTGACATTGTGAATACATGTACTTGTTTAATTAGTATATGTTATTAGTTTGAGCTTGTTCATGTATATTAGTACATAATTATAAAATATCGGTTTCTTAAAAAATCTTATTTTAAAATTTCAATATGAAAAAAAACACAAACAAGAAACTTTCATCTGAAAAGCACATTTATTAATTGTTCATTTTGTTTGATTATTGCACATATAATGGTAAACACTTCAGGGTAAAACCGAAACAGCAAGCCCTTAACGACAAACAAAAAAAACACAACTAGTAGACTAATTGTTCTCGAACAATTAGAGGTCTTTCCACCTCTTTGTTTGTTTTTTTTTGACACACGATTGCTTCGATTGAATACAGTATTTCTCTGCGTTACTTCATAAAAAGAGTCAAACGATTAAGTTTGCAAATTTTTATTGCTTGACCTTGACCTTTGTCCTTTATGTCATTTTGATCTGACAAGGAAGACGCTTCAATACCAAGTGGTCCGATCTATCTATGATTATTGATTCAAAAGTTATTTATGTTTTTATTGATTGTTCAAACTTTCAGGGGCAATAACTGCTATAAAAGGGACTTTGGACCCTTTCGGTATGATAGATTGAACGAGCGTCTAAGTGTACTGAATACATTATTAAAAGTTTCAAGTCTCTACCTCTAACGGTTAATGAGGGGTAGCGATAACAAGCATTTTGTACAATAGGGGCAATAACTCTATAATTGTTACATGGTAAGGGTCAAAGGGTGATATTTTGAAATGCCTTAAGATGTCCTACTACATCCATGAAAAAGTTTTTCTCTACCATCCTAAACAAAATAGACACAAAAACTCATTAATTAAGAGATTTCCAAACGCCCTTGACCTTTGACCTTTATGTCATTTTGTTCGGCCAAGGTAGATGCTTCCATCCCAAGTGGTCCGAAGTCTCTATAATAAGTAATGAAAAAGTTGGAAGTGATTTTATAAAAATGTAAATACTTTCAGGGGCAATAACTACCAGAAGGGGGGCTCAGATCCTTTTGGTATGAAAAGAATGAGGAACCCTCTAAGTGTATTGAAGACATTGGTAAAAGTTTTAAGTTTCTATCTCTCATGGTTTCAGAGGAGTAGCGATAACAAGATTTTCGTACAAAAGGGGCAATAACTCTGTAACTATTTATAAGAAAGAGCCAAGGGGATATATTTTAAAATGTCTTAAGATGTCCTACTACATCCATGAAAAAGTTTTTCTCTTCCATCCTAAACAAAAGAGATCTAAAAACTCATTAATTAAGAGATTTGCAGATGACCTTGACCTTTGACCTTTATGTCATTTTGTTCGGCCAAGGTAGACGCTTCCATCCCAAGTGGTCCGAAGTCTCTATGATAAATAATAAAAAAGTTGGAAGTGATTTTATGGAAATTCAAATCATTTCAGGGGCAATAACTGATAGAAGGGGGGCTCAGATCCTTTCGGTATTAGTAGATTGAAGAACCCTCTAAGTGTACTGAAGACATTGGTAAAAGTTCCAAGTCTCTATCTCTTATGGTTTCAGAGGAGTAGCGATAACAAGCTTTTCGTACACAAGGGCAATAACTTTGTAAGTTCTGGGAGTGATCAAGCAAAGGGTCATTTGGTACCATAACTTTTAATGGCCAATAACATAAAGAAAAAATTGTTTCAATATCTCTTGAAATAAAAAAGTTGTCCCAAGGAAAATAGAAAAGAAAAATTATAAGAATAACTAGTAGACTAATTGTTCTCGAACAATTAGAGGTCTTTCCACATTATTGTTTTTTATGTTTGAAATAAGATTGCTTTTATAGAATAAAGTATTTTTTCTGTGTTACTTTGATAAAAAAGTGTCAAACGATTAAGTTTGCAATTTTTTATTGCTTGACCTTGACCTTTGACCTTAATGTCATTTTGATCTGACAAGGTAGACGCTTCAATACCAAGTGGTCCGATGTATATTTAATTATTGACTCAAAAATTATTTGTGTTTTTATTCAATGTTAGAAACTTTCAGGGGCAATAACTGCTAAAAAGGGACCTGAGACCCTTTCGGTATGAATAAATTGAAGGAGTGTCTAAGTGTACTGAATAATTAGTAAACATTTCAAGTCTCTATCTCTAACGGTTAATGAGGAGTAGCGATAACAAGCATTTTGTACAATAGGGGCAATAACTCTATAATTGTTACATGGTAAGGGTCAATGGGTTATATTTTGAAATGTCTTGAGATGTCCTACTACATCCATGAAAAAGTTTTTTTCTAGCACCCCCATCAAAAGAGATCTGAAAACGCATTAATTTAGAGATTTCCAAATGACCTTGACCTTTGACCTTTACGTCATTTTGTTTGGCCAAGGTAAGCGCTTCCATCACAAGTGGTCCGAAGTCTCTATGATAAGTAATAAAAAAGTTGGAAGTGATTTTATGGAAATGTAAATACTTTCAGGGGCAATAACTACTAGAAGGGGGCCTCAGATCCTTTCGGTATGAATAGGTTGAAGAACCCTCTAAGTGTAATGAAGACATTGGTAAAAGTTCCAAGTCTCTATCTCTTATGGTTTCAGAGGAGTAGCGATAACAATCACTTCGTACACAAAGGGCAATAACTTTGTAAGTTCTAGGAGTTATCACGAAAAGGGTCATTTAGTACCATAACTTTTAATGGTTAATAGCATAAAGAAAAAATTGTTTCAATACATCTAGAAACAAAAAAGCTGTCCCTAGAAAAAAAGAGAAGAAAAAAAATAAAAAACATAAGAAATACAAAAGGTCTTTCACCTGAAAGGTGGAAAGACCTAATAAAAAACATAAAGAAAACAAAAGGTCTTTCACCTGAAAGGTGGAAAGACCTAAATAAATAACTGGTAAATAAAAACAACCTGAAAATTAAAAAATATGGCAACAAAACAGTCCTCTGGTGGTTCATAGTTGTGTCTGTATGAAAAACAATACTTCACAAAACAACCGGTACTTAATATGACGTGCAATATCATTAATATGGGAATAATATTAAAAATAGTAAATATTTCACTAACTCCTCGATGCTGAGTATCACAAATTAATGTATATTTACAGGAACAACTGACCTTTGATTTAATTGTTGTACTGATTAATTACTAACAAAATATTTTGGTTAGCTTTGCATAAATATCTTGGTAACTTTTTGTTTTATTTTTAAAAAAATGATTGCACAACTGTATGATTCTGTATTAAAATATTTTTTTTACTGGTAGTACGTGTCTAGCTTAATTAACTGCATCTGAGTAAAATATCAAATGGTATATATATTACTGTAACACTGTATTTCCTGAAAGCATGCATGTGGTAAATAAAAAAATAATTTAGCCTCATTAATTTGAATATTTTTTTTTTTTTTTACAGATTTTTTGTTTTTGCCAAACCATGGACTGAAGTAGTAAATTGCAAATTTCACAACTTTTATTTATGAAAAAAAAAGAAAGAAACCATGGACTGAATATGAGTGAACATTTTGATCAGAGAAAATTAACAATAATTCAACCTTTTATATTTTTATAGATCATAGTTCAAATTAAAAAAAATGCTTTTCAAGGGGAACAACTCTAATAAAATCTGGTCTAATACAATTTATTAAAATGTTAATGAATGTAGAGGCAATCTGAAAAATTTCCCAGTAGAGTTCTTAAATCTTAATATTATACACAAGTTTTTCCCTATTTCTAATTGATTTTTGCATCATGCAGAGAACATTTCCTAATGGGTTTTCTAGCATGAAAATCAATGCTGAGTTTCTTAATATGACCAAATACTGGTACAGTAACATTCTAGCTCCTGCAGAAAATATATATAAATAATAACACTGGAATATTGACATCACAGTTAAGCTAAAACTAGAGTATAACATAAACTCATGCCAAAATATGCTAGTAAAATGCCCTTGATTAAATAGAAATCAAATACATCATGGCCATAAATATATATATGTGCATTGTAGCATTATCTTTTTTTCCTCAATTAAGGAAAGAAAAACAAAACAAATTATGCCTGAATTGCTTTCATGTGCATGTACCGACTGTATATAATATTGCAAAATGCATATGAATGTATATAATATATTTTTTGATGACGTGCATCAGAAAAGTTAAAAAAAATAAAATCAATTATCATCTCTCAACTTATAGATTATCATGATGAGACGTATGTCATAATGATCTGAAATATAATCGTTACAAATTTTAAATAATGTTGCATTAGGAGAAAAGATCATCTACATGTAGATCGTTATACATGTATAGCTTTTTGGTGTTAAACAATTTCCAAAATGTTTCAGGGAATTTAAAACATAATGCATTAATATGATAAGATTTTAACGTTTTCAGAAAATTATATTATCAATGTTAATTGCACTGAATACTTTCTTGATTAGAAGAGAATAAGATGAAAAGTGAATGGAGCATTAATACAGCCATTCATCAGTGCATAGTCCCTAGCTTTTGGAGATAGATATCTTTAGAAAAATTCTTGGGTTGTTATTAGATCAAATATGGTACATATTATACTAACTATTACTTTTTAACCTTTTTTTGTACAAATAATATTCTTTGAATACTGGGGATACTTATATACTATTGATACTTGCATTTTTACATTGCACAAGATTTTTGCATATTATAAATTATGCAATTATAAATCAAATAACGGTACAGCTGAACAGAATAAAAAACAAAACAAACAAACACAAAAAACCCTGTTGCATATCAGATGCATCCGGAACAAAAGGTCATGAGGCTGGTTTTTTCCCCTTTGCTTTTCGATGAGCACACAATGTAAAGCTTTGAAAATTAATACTCTGATTGAAAACAATATTACAAGCATACATGCCCAGTAAAGAACAACATTTGAAACTGATCACAACCCATCATACACTCACAACAATTGTTCAAAAATTCTTGAACTAAAAAAAAAAATCACAATTTTTTTTCTTCTGAAATTTAACACTACAGGTTTAAAATCAAATAATTTCCCTTTGGCCAATTATCAATGAACATATATATCAAAATGATACACATATGGCCTATTAAAAAGAGTTCATTGTATATAGTAAACCCATAATGCACTTCAGCAACACCCCCCACTTTCTTTCTCCCCCTCTATCACATGGAATGGTTGAGCCGGACGGGTGAATCCAGTTTTCACTCCATCCCATCCTTCTTCCACGCGGATCTTTCCTTGTTCCAGCAATGCGTGGACTTCTCTGGCCACCATGAGAAAGGCCTCCTCCACATTTTGCCCTGTTTTTGCCGAAGTCTCCACATATTTTAGTCCATTCATTTCCGCGAACATTCTCCCCTCGCGGGTGGTAACTTGCCTTTCGTCGTCCCTGTCTGCCTTGTGACCTACGACGACATACACAACTTTTTGGGGTTCTATGTGGGCCCTAGATTCGTGAAGCCAGCCCGCTAAGTTTTCGAAGCTTCTACGATTTGTGATGTCGAACACGATAAGTGCTCCTACTGAATTTCTGTAGTATGATCTGGTTATAGATCTGAAAAAGAACAAATAAAAAATGAAAATTTTACTACATATATACATTTTGGTCTGAT
This sequence comes from Magallana hongkongensis, assembly GCA_015776775.1. NCBI lineage: Eukaryota > Metazoa > Mollusca > Bivalvia > Ostreida > Ostreidae > Magallana > Magallana hongkongensis. The sequence continues at coordinate 362,758 of VIAA01000025.1, forward strand.
CAATTGCTAATGGATCTTTATTCGAGCTTTTAGTGTCTAAACTAAACTTGAAGCATGAACTTCAAATTTTTCAAACAAATAATCATTTGTGCACAGTATTTCATACAAATGTAATACAATCAAGCTATGAAGCATTATGTAAATAACTGACACATGGTTATAGATCTGTTCATGTATGGAGAGTTGATGTATTATTTGAGAATCAATTTTTCACTACAAATGAAGTCATATTATAGCTTAGAAAATTTAGTTGTGGAACTAATAAATCCCTTAAAGCTATATCAATGCTATAGGTCTGCAATCTCTACTACAACTCCACTACACAATCTTCTCCTATCTCGATATTATTTTGGCACTCGATGTCTTATTATATTTATAAGTGACATGAGAAAATTAAAAAACATGAGGTTTGATATACAAACGTATGTATTATCATAGAATTATTCTTGTAAAATATATCACACTTTGTGTTTTATTTCCTGTCAAATGTTTGACAGTCCTTTAGACAGTTAGACTTATAGTCTTAATGTTATATAAAAGACTTATTGTAACTCTTGTTAGTACTGAAAACTAAGCTGGAAAACTCTGCATAATTAATATTCTATGCCACTTGGCGAACTGCTAATCCAGTTTCAATGACTGTCAATATATCTTAACTTGTACCATATTTTCTACATTACCAATGCTCTGAAATATGTAAATGTTCAACATATGCATTGGCTTTTTATCAATTCTTTAACACTTTTAATGTAAAATCTTGATTCAGCCTTTTGGACTGCAAATTGATAAAGAGAAGAAATGGGTTGCATATCATTGCATGCATCTTTTTTTTCTACTGTTGCCATTTTGAATAAATTATTTCCACAAGACGGCGATTTTCATCATCTCTCCATGATGTTTATGTATCTTGCATTGAAAGACTTTACCGAAATCGTTCTTGTCCTGCTGTGTCCCATAACTGTAGCTTCACTCTGACACCTTGTTTCACTTCGATGAGACGAGCATAGAAATCAACACCCACTGTCGGGTCACATTCATCTGTAAACTTTCCCTCTGTGAAATATTTCAATAAAGACGACTTTCCAACAGTGCTATCCCCGATAAGAATTAGTCTAAATTGGAAATCAAAGATAGGTTCCACCATGATATTATCGGATTCTTCGATTTTTTTCACATTCAAGTTGTTATTTTCTCAATGAAATATTGACATTTCTGACGCAGTTTGTTGATTACAACACGTGGGTTCTGACTTCCTGTTTGTATCACGTGATACATCTAAATTTTATTGAACATACAGACAATTACACCTTTTTAAGTCTTGAAATTAAAGTTTAGTTTTTAGAGAGATATCAGTTCTTTTTAAGGGGATGTCGTAATAATCTCAAAACATGTTAAATAAATCCGGATTTTTATCGGTCTTTTTGACCAGGCTCTAATTTTACTTGTACCGGAAATTTAAAAGTATGAACAGCCAACAGTTTGAATGACATTTTTCCGCCAACAGCATAAAATCAGAGAATACCAGGTTTGCTAGGTCTGCTGTGAATATAAGTTTATTTGGGCATTGTATACTTTCCTTTAGTACATTAATATGTTTTACGGTGCGACCGTTGGGGCGAGCACAGCATGTGATCAAACAATTAATTATAATAAATTAATAAAATAAAATTAACAACGTGAAATTTGAATGCCAAAAAATAAAACATACCTATTTTTCAGTAAATTTTCATTATTCATAGTTTATAAGATTTGTTATAATTTATTTTTATGTAGAACAATAGTTTAATCTCAGATACAATGTTGTTAAATAATAAAGATTTTAATATATAAATATTCATTGCACTGCATCTCCTCTTTTAAAGTGATTGTGATTATGATTGATTGATTGATTTCCCCCTTTTTTTTTGCAGTAGACATTTTTTCTTAAACTTACATATAAAACTTGACTCATCATAGAGCTCCCCCCATGCTAAATTTTTTTTCATTTTTGTCAATTTATACATAGAAAATCGACTAACCATGGATTTGCCCCTCCACTTAAAAAAAAATAATTAATGTTTAATTTTATTTTTAATTTACGCTTAAAAATATTTGCTTATCATGTTAAAAGAACATGGTGTTGTCCCCCCCCCCCCCCCCCCCCCCCCGCATGTAATAAATGGAAGTGAAAATAAAGAAACCATTGAACTGCTAAAGAGCTAAAGGATTAGAATTTTCATGATTTATATTTCTTTTTGCTTGCAAAGATTTTTTGGATGAGGCTGCCATCCACCCACCCACCCCCTTTAAAAAAATTACCGTATTTATAGTGAATAAAATATTTGTGAGCATTCATCCAAATTAGTGCAATTTACAACTGTTTCCTGTATCTGAAGAAATGTCCTTATTCGTCAGCTGTTCTTTATCTTAGCCTTTGCAAGATTTTAAGAGGATTTTGGTCATTTCAGCAGATTTACAATAACTTCAATTAGAGTAATTTCCCCTTATCAGTGCTTATTGTGACGTCAAAGCTGACGTTGGTTAAGTGTCGTCTTACTCTTTAAAACTCCCCTGAGAAATAAAAGTATGCGAAGTATACTGTTTTCTTTACTTAAAAAGCATGATGTTCTTAAAATTACACATCTTATAAGCTTTTCAAAGGTTTTACTTTGATTCTCGGGAGAACGTGATATTGGAACGTGAGGTTGGAAACCATTGGTACTATGAATTGTGGGTCAAAATTTACTGACTCCGAAAAAATATATCGGATCAATGTGTAAACGTTTGTGACGTCACACGATTATTTTTGATTGAAAGTGTACTGAGGTGAACTTTAGAGGTAACATTGACTGTATGTCGCTTACATCGTTATTGTTTTGTCTTGCTGATTCTCGTGAGAGTGTGAAGTGATAAAAATTGCCATGATTACAGGGAACTACTGGGACGATTAAAACGATGCATTACTGGTCCGATTTACTGACGCCAAAAAAATCCGTTGAATGAATGTGCAACTAGTCCGAATTTTCTATTCACACACGCCTTGCCGGTAGAGCTCGCTTCGCGCCGGCGCTGCGCGCCGGCGAGCTGCGCTCGCTACTAAAAGGCTTCAAATGTGAGTAGCTGAATTTTGAGAGACTTCATATGGTCATGCATGTGCAGTCTCTACAGCTTGGAGAGATTGATGATCGAGCAGTTCTTTGCTGCTCATTGTCAGATTGGACAATTTTCTGACAAACCATGTTGAGTCAAGTATGCGTCTCTACAGAGATAAAAATACAAATTTATCAGAGGAAGTTACATGTATTTTGATGACGCCCATTGGGATGGGTGATACATGAATACCATTTTGCTTAAATAATTCTCGGTGAGATACATGTAAGTCCACTCCAGACTGAAAAATTCTATATCTATAGTCTGTCCCAGGTTATCAATTCCATCACTTTTTGATGATTTTTAATGAAAAATACCTGGAAAACCAAGATTTCTTCAATAAACTATATCATTTGTTTTACTTGAAGAAATTAATATATTTCACAGGAATGAAAACAAACGTCATATGGATATTTAAAATTGGAATTTTTACATCTTTTCTCCTTTTGGAAGTTCTTGGGGCTCCCCGCACAATTTTTCACTATTATCATCGAGGTACTATCATGTCTTTTGCAAGGCAAAATCCCCGAAGACTTTTTATTTTGGATTGTGTTACTAGTATGAAACCTGAGGCGGAAGAGTGGGGCGTTTTGAAACAGATCATCTGGACTTTGTTCATTGTGAATAGATCTTATTTTGGGCATTTAATATGATTATTGCGCAAAAAGTGGTTGAAGCAAAAACTTGGGATAGAGTATAGAAACGTGGGACTTCTCCGAATCTCAGACAAGTGCCACACAAAGTGATTTGTGAAAATTTGCTCCAACTTGTTGGGTTGGTACTACCGAAATGGCATGAATTGAATCAAATGCCAACTTCAGCTTTTTACTTTGAGCATCCTTTTAAGGTTTCTCCACCCTTGATGTTTTTATATTGTTTAATCCATGTACCAGTAATTTTTGTTTAAATTTAAATATCATTACGTAAACAATCAAATTGAACTAAAATTTTGGTATGTTGAAATGGTGGTTTTTTAAAATTTTCTTTTATTAAACATTTGTGTTTATGATAATTTTATAAATCTCACTGGGTTTGTTAAGAATTAAACCTATGTACTCTTGTAAAAGGGATATGCTCTAGTTTTTATAAAAATATAAAATAAAAGAATTATAATAATAATAAATTATGTATTTATAGTTTTTATAACATTTGAAATTTTTTATTTTCATTGGAAAAATAGTCCTGATTTTCTTTCTACTCCCTGAGTTGTAGAAAACTTATCTCTACACCTATATTATAAATAAAGCAAAATCTATATATTACATATTGTAGGCGACTGGACCAGGTGGAGATGTATTAGCCATTTATACACCACCATGCATAATTAATGGGAACCCCGTAGGAGATGATTGAGGGAGAACTGTAAAGATATGTACATCCGTGCAGGTAAGAAATGTACCTGTGTACGCTGTACGCTGTTCATGGACACCTAGATCAAACAAAAATAGCAAGTGGAGGTGAGATCAGGTCTTAATTGTTAAATTCTGTGTCATGTTAATGAATACCTGAAGCGTGTGTATCAAAATGAATATTCTGCTAATGAGTGTGGGCTTAATTGTGTTGTCTCCATTGAATACCTGATGTGGAAGCGATGTACATTTCACCTTGGACATGGAATGTGATTTACAAGTAGTAGGGTCTTGAGCGACCTGGGGATTTTTCTACACCCCCTGGAACACACATCGGCACTTATGCCAAGAACCCCCAAAAATAATTGTGTCCAGTCATTTGGGTTCCTTAGAAGTGTACCTTGGTGTTTATTTGTGTGTATTTTCTGGAAAATAGTGAGAGAGAGAGAGAAAAAAATTTCTAAGGACTTGAGTTTTTTTTTCAAGGCAAGGACTTGTGTAGGATTAGTATTTCTTTTGGTTTTGGTATAAACTTCGAACTATTTTATTGATTTCTTGTTTTTTTTAATACAGAAATAAACTTGTGATTATAGAGCCTGGAGCGTGCTGAGATATCGTTTTATATTTATAAACGTGTCTTTTAAAGCCTTCATTAATACCAGCTAAAAATATCCATTATAGCTGCAGTGTTGAAGGATGGATTTTCTATGAAAAGAAAATGGATGAAAACTCAATTATCCCGGACTTGTGGTGCTAAAAACATGTAATGGATTTGCAGCCTTTTGAAACAAGGTAACTGCAGTAAGTAATTTATTAAAAAAAAATTACCTTGGCTATAGCATATATGCTCTTTATCAAAGTTCTAAATGATAGAATCTCAACCAACTCCCAACTCTAGAAATGACTTACAGTCCAAACCTAAATCCCCATCCCCTTCATCATTTTGTACAGTTGTGATATTGATCATACAATAATTAATTTGATCTTACCTTAAAGTAATATCTTTTTCAAACAGGCTTATAGTAGTTGCAGTCTTTGGGGGGTAAATGCTGGGTTTCATATAAAAAATGGAAGTGCCATTTATGCATTGAATCATTATACCCCCCGCAAACAAAGTTTGGGGGGGTATATAGGAATCACCTTGTCCGTCCGTCCGTCTGTCCGTCTGTCTGTCTGTCTGTCTGTCTGTCTGTCCGTCTGTCTGTGCAATCGTGTCCGGTCCATATCTTTCTTATGGAGAAACATTGGAAGTTTTTACTTCACACAAAGATTGCTTATGACCTAAGGGTGTGTCATGACCTTGACCCAAGATCATTCGGGCAAGGCCAAGGTCACTGGCAGAAAAAGTGCAAAATTCGTGTCCGGTCCATATCTTTCTTATTGGGAAACATTGGAAGTTCTTACTTCACACAAAGATTGCTTATGACCTAAGGGTGTGTCATGACCTTGACCCAAGGTCATTCGGGCAAGGTCAAGGTCACTGGCAGAAAAAGTGCAAAATTCGTGTCCGGTCCATATTTTTCTTATGGGGAAACATTGGAAGTTCTTACTTCACACAAAGATTGCTTATGATTAAAGGGTGTGTCATGACCTTGACCCAAGGTCAATTGAAAAAGTTCAAGGTCATTGTTTCAAAAAAGCTAAATTCTGTCTGTGTCATGTCTTGTATTAATGGAAATATTAGAAGCTAAAAATTAACAGTTTTCAAAAATAAAGCAGTTGTTATTTATAGAAAATGGACAGTGAAATAGATTCATCCAATATTTTCTATAATAGCAAAAATACACGCGTTATGATTTTTTTCTTAGCGGGGGGTATCAATTGTGAGCTTGCTCACAGTACCTCTAGTTATTTTTTGAAAGATATAGTCTCATAACTGCAGCGGTGTGTGCATACAAATTGAATAACGCGCACTAGCGCGTTATGAAAATTTGTATGCACACACCGCTGCAGTTATGAGACTATATCGTTAAAAAAATAATGATTTAATGCTTATATTTACATTTTTTAAAACTTCTTTCCTTGTCTGCAAATGTGATTTTTACGTCAAAATTTCTGTTTTATCCTAAGGGTAAGTTCAAATTAATGAAAGAGCCACTGTAACAGCCACAAGCGTGAACTTTGATTCTCGCTTGTGACGTTGCATTTTACAGCGTTCAACGTTTGTGACGTCATAATAAAACTAGTCATTCTAACCTTTGAGTACCCTGTGTGTGTTACGGTCTTATAACTGCAGTGTCTTTTCACACACTTTACATGCAAAATATATTTGGAATGTAAATATAGAAGATTAAAACTGAAAACAGCAGGGATTTTAAACATACCTCATACTGTATACTGGGCAAAATAATCAATTTTTGCAATTAAAATTTGTGACTTAAAAAAATTTTTTTCCTTGACATATTCATTTATCAATCTTCTACAACATATAACTCCTAAGATATTTTCTCTTCCACTAAAGTGAAATATTAAGGAAATTGGTATGTATACATATGTTAGGGGTTGTTTCTCAGAAAAATTGTTTAACTTATCTATTTAGATAATGCTAGAGGAAAAGAAATTGTGTTGTTTACTTGTATTTCACCCCAAAAAATATGTTTCTGTGAACAGCTTGTGTTCCGGCAAACATAAAAACAGTCATGAACAAAAGATGTTACAGTCTGGATCAATATATTTATATTTCCGCAAGATCTACTGTATAACATACAGAGTTTTATTTTGCGATGAGAGGATGAAATGACAACATAAAATCCTCTCCCCTTTTGAAAAAAATTAAGATTGAGGAGGGAGAATGCCATTTACTGGTATCCACATTATATGGATATTTCATTCACACATTTCAGTCATACAAATTTCATTCATTTTAAAAATATACTGTTATATTCTATTCATATTTAAGTCTCACACAAAATGTGAATTCAAAAACAAATTTCTTTGAAGAAAATGGCTTTTAAGTAATTTGTTGTCAAGCTATTCAAGGTAATTACTCCTGATTTTCATTAGTGGAAACGGAAAATTGCTTTTAGAATGTTTCACAAATCAAAAAGACTTTCCCTTTTTCTCCCATTTGATGCTGTGTCACCATGGAAACCTTTTATTGGAGGACATATCACCTGTCTTCAATGAATTTGCTCTAGTTCTCCATGTGCTGGTGACAGTGTGCTGTTAATATGGATTTATCATTCTCTATCACCATGTTTCTCCTTACGTAATTTCAATTTTTTTGTTCCTTAATTGAGGGAAAATTCAAGATGTTTTTTCGTTCAGTGTCGGAGATTTAACATTTATAAGCTACCAAGGTATGTGACGATTATTGTTATTTTGCATGGCCTCGTCAAGCTTATATGTTATTTGTATTGATTTTTTGATATATTTTTTTTTCTTTCATCTGGATCTTGAAGGGCGTGGACAAATTGGCTAGCTTTGTAAGTCATGATTTTCATGGCAACTTTACACTTCAGGGCATTAGTCTCACTTTTACTCTCATTATTGTGAGTTGTGGATTGAATGTACATACTGTTGAAACGAAATTCAGAACGAGGAATATTTTAAGGGAGATATTTTTCTAAATAAGGTGGGTGTATTTGATATAGCATGTAAGTGCCCCACCCCTTTTAATGTACTGTATATTTGAGGTAAGGATTTTTTAGTACCATTTTGCTTTAAAACTCTAATTGTATTTCAAGTATTAGACAGTATATGTACCTTAATTAGTACATTTATAGAAAAAAATAACACTGTACACTTTTCAAATGAAACACTTTGTTTATAGCCATGAGCTACAATTTTTATTCAATTTCACAATTCTCCAGAAATTGCTGTCTAAATTAGCCTTTAATTTGAAGATAAGAAACTAACTGATACATGCATTTAAAAAATATTATGTCACCAAGTAATAAGTAAAGAACAACCAATATTCTAGCTGCTCTTTTCTTTATAAAATTACTTCGGAGAAGGTGTGTCGTAATAATGCTATATCATGTGTTTAAAATAGTTAGTTACAAATTGAATAAGAATGTTAACTCCTTTGTTCTTATGGTTATTCAGTTTTTTCAGTATCTAAAAATCACAGATTGTAGAATGCTGGATTTTTTAAATGGCATTAGCTTATAATTATAAGTTTCAAGAGAAATGAAACGCTTAATATTGGTATGTGGTCGTGGTTGACTTGAAATAATCAATGGTATAGCAAACTGTCTTTACATTGATGGCCCAGCAGGCAAAGTTTATAAACAATCTCTTTTTTGTGTCATAAATGTCTGGCTCATTGATGTTTTGTCTTAAAAAAAATTCCCAATTGTTACATGAAGCTTGGCATTCAAGTGACAACTTATTATGTCGTTAGAAATTTTTGACAGAATTACAGCAATTTAAATTTTAAAACAACAAAATTTAATAGTAAAAAAGACCCCTACCCAATGGTCAAGGCTTCTCTTCACTTAATTAAAGCATTTTCTGAGTTGTGCCCACAGTCCATTTTTCCTTTCTCATACAGAGTTATGATTCTTGGATCAGACTATATAGTCTTTCTGTTAACCATGGTACTATCTGTTTTGAGCATGATTGGCATTTATGGAAAGCAGAACCGCTAATTGACAATCAGTAATGAGATGTTTGTAAACATGTGTGGCATATGAACTGCTTATTGGGTCAGATAAGTGTTGGTGGTAATTTCTGAGGAATATATAGACTTGAGAATAGGCTGTGTTGATTAATGTCATGGATTATAGGGGATTGGTTTGGGACAGACATAATGTCTTAGTACTGTTAAATGACATAGCTAGTCAGTTATTGGTAAAAGAATTCCAATCACTGGAAAATTAGCCAATGAAAAAATATCTACACATTGATTATTGGTGTACATTTAGTATCTATAATATCTTTAATATCTGTATGTGAGTGCATGCACAGGTATTATTTAAACAATAAAATGCTTTCTTTGGTGATTCATTCGGGATATGAAGGTAGCGACATTGCAGGAAAAATACATAACCTGCGTTAGCGGGTTATTTAAATTTTTCCTGCAATGATCGCTACCTTTTGGAATTAAAATTAGCAACAAAAAATTTATGTGCAGATCGAGTTGCCATTTTACAAAGGTTTACATGTAAACAAACCACACTTCTTTATTAACAGCTGGTGACAATATTTCAAAGATTTTCACTACAGATTTATTGGAAGTAAACAAGTGAAGTGATAGTGTAACACGTCTAAGAAATTTCACGGTGTGTCATCCAGAATTTTTCCGTGGATCTACATTTTGCAGCAAGCTTTTTGAGAGGAAAAAATAGCACTATTACCAGATTACAGTCTGTTCAACTCGTGCGATATTCCACATATGGTACATTGTGAATGGTAACGTAAAATATATTTGTTCACTAAACAGTTTCTGACAAATTTCTTCACAAAAAACTGAATACCGGTAACCTTATTTGATGCGCAAAGACCACTATATGCACTTTAAAATATATGCACCCTTTGCTTTTGCAAAACTTTTTCTTTGTTTTCTTTTAATCACCACTAATATTTGTTTATAAATAAACCTTTATATCGCTCCATTCATTCTAAAATAACTCTGTAATTTTTAACTTGTAAGCACAACTTTATTATGTGTATTATTTTCCCCACGTTTGTTTCCACGTGTTAGGCATCATGAATTTGATAAACTGGCGAGTTTATAAAAATGCGCCAATCAGAATCTTTTTTGCGAATCGCAATTGAAATATACACCGTTAGAAAGTGTCATTACTCAACGCAATGCTATATTGGCCAAAGTGTATGTACATACATGCAAGATTTGCAAAAAGTACATTGTAGATCCATTCCACTTAATTATCATTGAAGGTTGAATATTTTGTGTCAGAATTGCATTTTTTTAATCTTAAATTAAAAAAATGTTTTAAAGTACTAGTATCTGCTTTGAAATTCCCAGAATGTCTTACAAAAGGAACGGAGTCCACTCAAGATGCTCTTTATAAATAAAGAATTAAAGCTTTGGTTTGTCTGACTTAAGGATGACGTTTACTCAGAATGAAAAAAAAATCCACTGATGATAATGAAAAACCAACTATTGTGTGTTATAGACCTTACATAGTAATGTTATTCTTCACTTTCAAATAAATAGGTCAATGACCTACTTTTTGAGTTAATGGCCATTGAATATTTTTTGAAAATTTGAGAAAAATCCATAAAAATTTTAGACTATGATTGAGGTTTTCTTAATTGTGAAAATACTACAAATTGCTTAACTCTTTAACAAATGAAATACAGTTTATGAATGGTAGTGATATTAAATAGATACAAAGCACTAAGTTTTCATTCACAATTTTTATAGATATTCTAGTCCGAATTTCCTCTATCAGTTTTCACATTACTACCCATTTTTGATTCAATATTACAAAAAACTGAATGATGATAATACAAAAACATTTATAGTATTAAACTACTTATATTGATCTTATTCTGTTGGCATATAATTTATATGAGGTCAATGATCAAAATTTTGAGATATGGTGTCTTTTCTCGTTTTTAAGCATATTTCAATATTTTTTAAATTCATGCTATACGGTTATTATAATGAATAAATGAGGTAAAACTACCAGAAAATATGCAAAATTATATAGACTAAAGTATAAAATCTTAACTTTTAATATTAGAGTACTTCCAAAAATGTTTTAGCAGAAAACAAAATCTGCAAAATTTAGTCCGAATTTCCTCTGTTTGGCTAAAAGTCTATTTTTGTTTTGGCATAATACCATAATATAGTAGTAATATCGAATATCGAATATGTCAATAATAATTCATTTCACAGATACTTTTTTTGTTAAGAACAAATTTTACTCATGACATTGAACTTTATAACAATCCGAATTCGAGAACTTAAACCCTGAGTAAACAACACCCTTAACACTAAATATTAAAATATAAAATCAGGAAATCATTAAAAAGTTTTGTCCAGAAACCAGTTCAACATCATTTTATCATCATACAGTCTCGTGTTAGCGTGGTATGATTATTTGTCTGCACCACTTGGTGTGTTACAGGACTGACCACATCCAAAAATAAGCATTCAATGCTTATAGTTATATTCATACTTATGTCTATTTTTATGAAATACATGTGCTACAGTAATATTTACATTTGCTAATACATTTCCTAATACGATTCATAGAATAGCGAAAAACGTTCAATTCTGTATGAACTTTTCTGTGACGTCACAATGTTCATAGCACGCGCTTCTCATTTATCGCTTGGATTATTGTAAACATAAAATCTCGGCTATTATAACAGTTCTAAACAGCTCTCAGCCAGGGATATGAAACATACATGGAACAGCCATATTAACATGTTATTTAGTTCGCTTCTGTGACTAAAAATTAAAAAATTAAAAAAGTGCCAGAAACTTTTTTGAGAAAAATATTTTTTATTTAGGAGTAGATATAATTTAATGATTATTTTTCAACAGTGCAAATATCAAATTGGTTATGTAAGATTAAACATTTTATTAAAATTTTACAAAAATAAATACCGTACAATGGGTAATTTTTACTGCTGTAATTTTTTACGAATTTGTCATGAAATAGGGTGATTTGAATTTTTACACGTTATTTTTTTACGAATTGGACATGTCCATAAAAATTAAAATCATCTGTGGTAAAATGGGGAAATTTCACCGTGACTTTGTTACAGTTGACACATACATATACAAATCAGAAAATCGTTTTTCTGTTAACGATTCCTTATATTTATAGCTAGGGATGTCAAATTGGTTAATTTTTAGTACTTGGTTACCATTACCCCTGTATTATGAATTTATACCCCTCTGAGAATACCCAAAAATTTTCATTTGGTTACTCGGACGTATTTCCGATTGAGTACCCGGATACTTGGTAAGAGTGTAAATAAATATGAACAAGTACATTGATAACTGTAAAAACTTGATCACTTTTGTAGAAATTCCTCCCTATGTGTAAGACAAATGTGATTTAACATGTTTGTCGTTCCCCCCATATAGAATAAGCCAGTTTACTCGCACAGCTGATATTTTACGCTTTTTGCTCGTCTCAGTTCGATTTACTGGGGAAAAAAAGAAAGACAACTCCATTTCAAAAAAATTGTTCTCTCTCTTTTTCTTTCTCTCCCAACCAAAAAAAGACATCTAGCTACTAACATGGATTTATACGTAGTTTTAAAAAATACTCAAGACTGACTGAAAGATCTGAACTGTTATCATCACCTGACCAAAAACGCCCAAATATACCTACATGTACATGTACAGCCGTCAGGGACTGAGCTGAAGGTCATGAACATTACACTCATATGTAAGATGTAGAAATTTATGTGCGGTGTTTTTTTACTTCTGTGAAAATTTACGCGTTTAATTTTTATGGATTTATATAACTCGTAAAAATTAGTAAAAATTAGCAGCATGTAAAAAATACCCGTTATACGGTATACTCTCAAAACGCGTGAAGACGTTTATATTTGTGCACATGGCGCACGAATTATCAAAGTGCATTCATAGAAAATTGAACGTCAAAGCAGGATTTCCAATGGAAACATATGGGAAAATATACACTGAATGTAAATATTTGTTTATAAACAATTAACAAGAGTTAAGAGGAAGTAAAAAATTTATTGGGTCTTATACCCAAACATCTAGTAAAGACTAAATTAACAAACACTGCAAACCGAAATACAATCATACATAAAACAACAATAAACATATATTTGTAAACACCCAAAATACACATGTAAATAGTTTGGCGCTTGGGGGCTACTCATTCCTTCCCTACCAGCAACAGCCTTGGCTGTTAGCATGACAACGACACAAGACCCATGCCCGGTGCTGATCTCCAGCGGGCATCAAGACTAGAACAGATTGTGCTCGGGGCTGATCCCAGCGAGCCTGAATTAGAACGAAGCATGACCCAGGGCTGATCTCCAGCGGGCATCAAGAATAGAACAGATTGTGCTCGGGGCTGATCCCAGCGAGCCTGAATTAGAACGAAGCAAGACCCGGGGTTGATCCCAGCGGGTGTACATTAGAACGTAGCATGACCTGGGGCTGATCTCCAGCGGGCCTCAGGACTAGAACAGATTGCGCCCGGGGCTGATCCCAGCGAGCATAAATTAGAACAAAGCATGACCCGGGGCTGATCCCAGTGGGCATATATTAGAACAAAGCATGACCCGGGGCTGATCTCCAGCGGGCCTTAAGACTAGAACAGATTGCGCTCGGGGCTGATCCCAGCGAGCATAAAGGAATAAACCAACTGCAAAGTGTATTCAAAGCTACAATACTAACTAGACAACTAGACTACCGGTGTATTCAAAGCTAAATACTAACTAGACAACTAAACTACATTAACCAACATATGCATAACTCCTATAGTATAAAAAACAGTATAATTAATATATCTGAGTGCCTTAAAGACTTCGAACAAAAATTTAAAACATAGACTTCTGGGGAAATTCCCAAGGAATGAATGACAAACGAACAAAGTAATGAGTGAAGCCCCCAAGGATATGGAATGTAAATATTCGATATCATTTATATAGAGTAAGTGCCCGATCAGAATCTTCGAGCTGGGATGGATCGACTGGATCTTCTTCAGTAGAAGCAGCATATGGTTCTAAAAAAATAATCAGACATTGCCATATATATGCTTTAGAAATACATAATTATAACATAGATAACATATATCAATAAAAAAACAAATAAACATTTTTGTAATGTATATTTATTTCTTTAAAAAAAACCCAAAATCTATTTTTCATCATGGAACATTGACACAATGTCTCATTTGGAATACATTGTAAATTTAATTATTATAAAATTGCTCTCTTGGGTGTTTCATGTATAAGTTATCGTTACCTATATAAAGTGAGTGAAAATGCATAATTAAATCATTATTATTGATCAGAATCATAGGGACAATTGATAGATATAAGCTTATATTCTTTGATAGGTAAAAACATTTACCAACTGGTGACTGTATTTTGGGGTAAAGATTCCTGGAATGTCCTGGATGTTCCGTTTCAGAGAAACTTCCTCTGGTTGCTCCAACCTAGTGAATATAGTAATACTGTTTAACTTTTTTATAAACAAACTAACTGATATTAGATTTACAGAAATTTATACGGAAAAGGCATGATTGACCAGGTTGATATTCAACCAGACATCTGAATCATCAGTAAAAAGGGCAAAAATAACCCTGTATACAGTATATATAGTCCTTTGATAGATACAGATCATTTAAACTCACCTTAATCTCAACACTTTGTTGATGCTTCCATTGTAACTTGTTAAGAACATCCTCCAATTCCATTCGCATTTCCGGCTGATGACTTAATAGACTTTTTATAATTTTCAAAACTTCATCACTAATACCATTTAAATCTGTAAAATCCTGGACTCGAAGCTTGTCCATCACTCTCGCTCTTTTACTTACTCCCATTTCAACATAGATCTCAGATAGTATGATTCCCATACTATAATAATCTACCTTCTTACTATATCTAACAAAGTTTGAATCGAGAATTTCTGGGGCAACGTAAGGCATAGTTCCAATATTTGGGGTTAAATTGTCAGACCTTGATGTTGTTGTAAAATACCCCTCTGGATATGATGTTTTGTAAGTTCTGGCAAGCCCAAAGTCTGCTATCTTTGCTCTATTGTCCATTCCAATGAGAATATTCTCCGGCTTAATATCCCGGTGAATGATGCCAGTATTATGAACATGGATCAAACCAGAGATCATATCAAATATTAATTTTTGCCACTTATTTCCATTCATCTCAAATTCCTTTCTAAAGTCAATTAGTTCTCTAAGATTTTGTTGGCAAAGCTCGGTTTTTATAACTAAATATGAATAAGTAGGGTCTTCTAACTTTTTACTTTTATTAGACTTAGTTGTACTACCATTTGTGGCACATTTAATATTCTTATTAGATTCTTCTTCGGTTGAAGAATTAATGGTGTATATTGAAAGATTGGCAGTCCAGTGATCATAATATTTTAAGACATTCACACTGTCAAGTGATTTTAATGCTTCCGTTTCACGATCTTCTATGTTGTTTGGTGTCATCTTCACGTACTTCAATGCATAGTGTTTGTTATCTTGTAAATTTTTTGCTTTAAAGATCAATCCATAGCGTCCATTACCTATCTTCTCTACTTCAGTGAAGTTCTCTATAATGTTTGGATCATCTGACACATTTACATCATATAACTCGTCATCAGAATCATCATCATCATAGGAATTATATGCATCTGCATGGAAATCTACAGTTCCCATATTTGAAATCTTTATTAAAGAGAAATAAAATGTCACTAATATATTAATATTTACTCTCATTATATATATATATATATTCCTTCAGTATTCACAAAACTTTTTCAAATTTTTCTTATAATAATGACTTAATATTACATTGTATTTCAAATGATGACATGCTTATACCTACCGTAGACATGTTCTTATTTGGGAACAATATCTCAAATTAAAATTTTGGAAAAGGTGTTTCTTCTTCTATCCAATCTGATGCAATAGCGGAAGTAAAGTGGATAACTTTTTATGCAGTCAACTCGTACCCATATTGGTTCGTACCCTTACGACGTAACTTATATCATCCAGCTCTGAGGAGAATGGGGACAATTTTTCAAGAAGTGCTGTTACTTGTCTAGTGAAATCTTTAAATAAATCAAGAACCTAATAACCTCGTACAGTATCATTATTCTTTTATGTAGAGGAACATTAAAGGACATTTTGCTCCACTTGTACCTCTTATAGTTCGTGTATGGAATGATAAAATGAAAACCTTGGCCACATTTTTAGTAAATAAAAGGGAATTTGTTTGACTCTTGTTTACTCAATCGAAAAGTTAGTCTTGATCAAACATTTTCCCGTTTATTGTAATGGTAATGTTGGGAACATTTGAAATATCTTTGAAATGAAAATGAATGAATAAGGCCTATTAGAGTTTTCCTCTAATGGCGCAAACTTTTTCTAGTCATGACCTGTTCAGGTACAGTGATTCACTTGACTAAGTCTCAATCAAAACATCATACGGACTGACTTGGAAGAGACTTAGATATAATGATATATGCTTCTCGGCACAAAAACATAAAATCCTATTATTTATTGTTTGTTTTAAATTATTTTGAATAAAGAATTTCAGATAAATGATAAGTCTTATAATAAATCTAATTTAATTCATCTTATGAGCTAAAATTTGCAGCATATATAGCATATATATGAGACAATGAAGAGCCTCACATTCTAATAGACTGATTTTTATAGAATTAAAGACTTATTTTAGACCTTTATGAATTAAAACAATGAGTCAAAAATGATGATTATTTTCAGAATTTCAAAGGTATATTTATATCCAGACCAATCATAAAAAATGGAACAACAATTTTTGATAATAATTAATATGATATATATTAAATATAACTAGATGCTGTCATTAGACAGTAATACCCGCACTAAGTGTTTGCCCCTGAATAACACTGTTTAGTACCAGTTTAATTAAGAAATAAAGTAAGAGTTGTCATGAATGTTGCAGGATAACCTCCGAGGTTGAGAAATGTTGTTTTGAAATATTAAAGCCGAGGTGTTAGCCGAGGCTTTTATATTTTAAACAGCATTTTGAGACTGAGGAGGTTATCCTGCAACATTCACGATAACAAGAACTTTATTTCTATTCTACCAACAGCCCAGTATTTCTACAGATCGTTTCTCCTATAGAGACAAGATATATGTCATTTTGACAGCTGTTCCGTGTAACCCCAGCGGTTGTGTTCATAATATTTACATGTATATCGATCAAAGGAATCACATGCAGACGACAAAATTTTTTCTTGGGATTTTTTATACTCTTCACTTATTTATAAAATATCTTTGAGTTATATTCCTAATATTTTAAGGGCAATTTAATACGATTATTACTACTACATGTTATATATTTTATGTAAAACACGCAGTGAAAATGTGCTAGGGAGGTCTTAGGAACAGCCGCATTGATCTGTTAAAAATAAACATTTGAGGCAATACACATCGTTTTGACTGGAACTAACATGTGAGATTGACATGAATTTAAAAAAATTTGCGGTTTGAAGTCGTACTTTCATGATCAGTGCGAGACAAATAGGTATTTCTGATCTGATAATTTACCGATGACTTTCGTGGTATATTTGAGAATAATGTCCGCGGCAACTCTTTGATCTTGTCAATAACTGTAGTAGAATTAATCAAAGTACTGAAAGTACTGTTAGACGGTGGCGCTGTTTGAAAGTGGCATATTACATGCATGTAAATTATTGTTGTCGAAAATCCACAGCCAGCGTCTCATACATGTACTAGCACAACTTGTCGTGAGTTACTTACATGGATAAATCTGTGGAAATCGTAGTTGTGTTCACAATCCACACTTTACAAATGTTGTGTCTCTTTATCGTCATCTTTTGGAGAAAATCCATAGATTTATCACAGTAGCCTTTGTAGTATAGAAGTTTGTATCTATATGTTTTTATGTATATGTTTGTATCTATATCAGTTGATATTAAAACATATTGAAAATGTTTTCGGTAATACATGTACTACACAAATGTATTTTGATTGCCCTAGAATGACTCATTAAATATGTGGGTTGCCACCACATATTGAATGAATAAATCAAATCCAAAGCGATTTCATCACAGTACGCCAAACTATTTCATTGTATAAAGAAGGGGAATTTTGTTTTTTTCCTTTTGACCTTTGGGTCTTTGACTTTTGAAAAGTGTGGATTGGACTTTTATGCTTTAAAGATATTGTAGATTTCTCAAAGTAACGAGAACAAATAAAGCTTTAGTATGATAAAATACTTATCAGGTTTTTACTAACTATTTGCATCCTCACACTTGCTTGTGGACTATCACACTTGCTTTTGTCCTCATAGTCAGTTATACATTTAGGTGTACAGAAAACAGAATGGTTTGCAAGAACCTGTTTGATAAAACTGGTATTGCTTTTGGAATGCACGTCATCATGAAACAGAAGAGTCAATCAATATTTTATCTTCGACTGTAGTGGATTATTTCCATTTGCTCACAACGAAAGTGAATAAAATTTTGAGAACAAAATATCATACAATATTCAGTCGCGGCAGTTTCATTAATCAATGTTTTAAAGTACATTTGTCTAATTGTATTTAGCTATAGATTTATTCAAATCATTTGAATGAATTTGGGAAAGTCACATGTATATTTTATCGCTTCTCAGTACACTTTAACACGCATAATTTACTTGCAACATTAAACTTTTCTAGTAAACTTACAAGAAATATAGATTAATTATTCAAAATTAGTTTTTAAAAACACCAAACAAACAAAATCCAAGTTAAACACATGTTTTTCTGACTGTACAGCTGTGTATATAAATTTCATTTTATTCTTTGCATGTATTATAGTCTATACAATAGATCTACGGTCCGCAAATCCCGGCAATATTTCCGGAAAGCTTTAGTTCTGTAGCTCAGCAGAATACTACAGTCATCTATGAAGCACATTATTTACCTTCATGTTTCATTATCTATCACAAATATAGCATGGATGTATACTCTACGGCCGATGTAGATTTCGTTGAGTGATGACACTTATTTTGATTGCGAGTCGCAACAAACTGGCACATTTCTATAGGCCCGCCTATTTGTAAATGGAAACAAATGTCGAAGAAAGCTCATAATAGAGTTGTACTCGCAAGTTAAAAATTATTTGAGAACAAAAGGGGTGAAATTTACGTACATGTGTAAATAATGTTTACTTATCTGTTTGCGAAAAAATCCCCCAAAACCAAAGAAAAGGTTCTCCAATTGCATAGCTGCAGATCTGTAGCTCTCTGGTTGAAAAAATTCGGATAGACAAACCAGAGAGCTACAGTTCCAAGCGTTGTAAAAACCTCCGATTTACGCCGCCGTTTTTGTGTCGCTCGCTTCGGGAATTATATCCGACTTTAAAAGCATTCAACCGCCTAAAAAATTGGATTTATTAATTAAACATATAGTTTACCCTAACTCTGCTAACTTTGTTTTCCTTTCAATGGTTCACAACGGCCATCCTTCGCCTTGGAATGTCATCGTTTTAAAAAACTCGCCTTATGACAACCATGTTTACCTAGTAGCGAGATCTCGGGTGCGTCGATTTACCCAAATGGACCCAAATGAACCCAAATGGACCCAAATGGCGATTAAAGTGGAAAACAATTATAATAAAATCCTTATTACTAATATTATCACTTGTTTTAGTCATTTCATGGGGTTGTTAGCCGTTATTAAGAAAAATAAAGACCCAAATGGCGACCCAAATGGCGATTCAATCGGAAAACAATTATAATAAAATCCTCATAATTTAGGGAAATTTGGAAAAATAAAAGCCGAAGGTCCAAAACAATAATAAAAATTATTTCAGTATATCTTTAAAAATTGTTTTTGAAAAATAAAGATGAGCATTTTATCTCGATTTGTAAAAGTATATAATGTATGTAATTACATTTATCTCATACGTGTGGTGTATATTACCCGTGTGATAAACCTTTGCTATATCACACGGGTGATGCTATATCAAATACTTCCGGTCGGAACTACTTTTGACACAGTCCCTCGCTTCAACGCTTCAGTGACCTATTTTCGAAGATTTGCTAGTACTTTCAACATAACTAAATCTACTATAAAAATTAATATAGAATTGATTTTGTCAAAGATTTAAATTACAAATATGAAGGAAAACACGTAACTGCGTAGCACAGGCGTCGGAACCGGGGGGCTATTGTTAGTGGGCGAGGGGGGGGGGGTAGCCCCCCCCCTTTTTGCAAAGTTATTCATAACCGTAACCACAAGACCCTTTTTTCTTGTTTGTCAAGATTTATGATAATTTAACCCACTTCCAACTTTCAATTTGCTTTGTGAAGTTTATAAAACTACAAATTACTTTAACTATCAAGGAGTTCATCCTGACGACGCGATGAAAACAGAGCGCTCTGGTTGTGTTTATATACAAGAACTTACCGAAATAATGTTTCATGATACTTTTATTCCACCACCAGTAAGCATCCTTATTCACTATTTTCAATTTTGGTTCATAAGGCTAGCCTAGTGTTTGTTTTATAAACATCATGCATCAACAACTGTTCCTCGTTCGAGTCAATTCAAACTAACGAGCATTCGCAACTTTGTGTATGTCAACAAAATTGATTATTCAAGTCTTCTAATCGGAATTTCCATTTAATCAAGTGAATAAGCTCTAAGAAAAATTATCTAGAGCTAAAGAATTATTTTAAGGTTTATTTCAGTGAAACTTTACATTAAAACAGTTAGATTTATCTCAGGAATGACGTACTACATTGTATTGCGCAAGGTCACAATAGCCACATAACACAACGTTGCATCATCGCTTTTAATCTTTGAAAAAAAACCAATTTGGGTCACACAAGGGACTGTCTCAAAAGCTTCATAATATAAATCAAATTGTATGAGATAAATAGAACATCTATAATTGTGTGATTTTATATTTGCTTTATCCAACTCGTTGAAATGGTTATATTCGCTCGGCAAGCCTCGCGAATATATACACCATTTCAACTCATTGGATAAAGCAAATATAAAATCACACAATATAGATATCCTCTATGTATATTCAAATAATATAAATATATACACATGTATTATATAAAAATAAAACAACTTTTTAAAATAATTTTAATTATTGTTATGGACCTTCAGCTTTTATTTTTCCAAATTTCCCTAAATTATGAGGATTTTATTATAATTGTTTTCCGCTTGAATTTGGGTCCATTTGGGTTCATTTGGGTCCATTTGGGTAAATCGACGCACCCGAGATCTCGCTACTAGGTAAACATGGTTGTCATAAGGCGAGTTTTTTAAAACGATGACATTCCAAGGCGAAGGATGGCCGTTGTGAACCATTGAAAGGAAAACAAAGTTAGCAGAGTTAGGGTAAACTATATGTTTAATTAATAAATCCAATTTTTTAGGCGGTTGAATGCTTTTAAAGTCGGATATAATTCCCGAAGCGAGCGACACAAAAACAGCGGCGTAAATCGGAGGTTTTTACAACGCTTGGAACTGTAGCTCTCTGGTTTGTCTATCCGAATTTTTTCAACCAGAGAGCTACAGATCTGCAGCTACCAATAGCAGAGACGGGTGCATATGGATTAAAGTCACAGATTGTACTTCGCTCATCAAATTGCGTTATTATACCCCCCGCAAACAAAGTTTGGGGGGTATATAGGAATCACCTTGTCCGTCCGTCCGTCTGTACGTCTGTCTGTCTGTCTGTCTGTCCGTCTGTCTGTGCAATCGTGTCCGGTCCATATCTTTCTTATAGAGAAACATTGGAAGTTCTTACTGCACACAAAGATTGCTTATGACCTAAGGGTGTGTCATGACCTTGACCCAAGGTCATTCGGGCAAGGTCAAGGTCACTGGCAGAAAAAGTGCAAAATTCGTGTCCGGTCCATATCTTTCTTATGGAGAAACATTGGAAGTTCTTACTTCACACAAAGATTGCTTATGACCTAAGGGTGTGTCATGACATTGACCCAAGGTCATTCGGGCAAGGTCAAGGTCACTGGCAGAAAAAGTGCAAAATTTGTGTCCGGTCCATATCTCTCTTATTGAGAAACATTGGAAGTTCTTACTTCACACAAAGATTGTTTATGACCTAAGGGTGTGTCATGACATTGACCCAAGGTCATTTGGGCAAGGTCAAGGTCACTGGCAGAAAAAGTGCAAAATTCGTGTCCGGTCCATATCTCTCTTATTGAGAAAAATTGGAAGTTATTACTTCACACAAAGATGGTTATGACCTTAGGGTGTGTCATGACCTTGAGCCAAGGTCATTCAGGCAAGGTCAAGGTCACTGGCAGAAAAAGTGCAAAATTCATGTCCGGTCCATATCTTTCTTATTGGGAAACATTGGAAATTCTTACTTCACACAAAGATTGCTTATGATGTCATGACCTTGACCCAAGGTCAATTGAGAAAGTTCAAGATCATTGTTTCAAAAAAGCTAAATTCTGTCTGTGTCATGTCTTGTATTAATAGAAATATTAGAAGCTAAAAATTAACAGTTTTCAAAAATAAAGCAGTTGTTATTTATAGAAAATGAACAGTGAAATAGATTCATCCAATATTTTCTATAATAGCAAAAATACACGCGTTATGATTTTTTTCTTAGCGGGGGGTATCAATTGTGAGCTTGCTCACAGTACCTCTAGTTTCAGTTTAGTGTGAAAAATTCGTCAGAAACTGGTTAGTGAACAAGATTATTATATCTTACATTACCGTTCACCATGTACCATAAATGTATATGGAATATTGCATGAGTTTAACCGATTGTTTTTTCTCACAAAAAAAGCTAGCGTTTGCTGCAAATTAGAGATACACGAGCTGATACGCCGTGAAATCCACAAGACGTTTTACAGCATGTCTTTAATCCCTTATTTGCTTACAAAAAATCTGAACTGAAAATCTTTGAAACATCGTAAAATGTTGTTTGTTTATACATGTACATGTAAAATGGCGACTTGATTTGCACGTGAATTTTACAATCCCAGGTCGATCGATTAGCGTGTTTGAGAGAAAGTCAGCA
The DNA here is from genome assembly GCA_015776775.1 of Magallana hongkongensis. Lineage (NCBI taxonomy): Eukaryota > Metazoa > Mollusca > Bivalvia > Ostreida > Ostreidae > Magallana > Magallana hongkongensis. The sequence continues at coordinate 385,891 of VIAA01000025.1, forward strand.
GCAAGTAAAGTGTCAACATCAAAATATTGTCTGATGAATATTGAGGTGCCTGTAATAATATTAATGTTCCTACAGACTGAGTGGGTTACAAAATAAGGTAAATCATAGGATAGTCCAAAATTAAACACATTTGTATCGTAAATTTCAAGTTTTTTGTTTGTTAAAAAAACACATGAACACTTGTAGAAGAAAGTGTGCCATTGATCGGTTGAAGTTCAATAAAATGTTATTTATCTAATATTCATTATCAGTATCTGTTGTGAATTCTTTAGAATAAGCTACAAAAAAATCAATTTTCTTCCTCAACTAAAATTAATGCATTGAAAATGATTGAATTTATCGATGAAGCATACTTGCTGAAATATGAAATGGCAAACCTTTTTAAATTGTGTGTGTTTCTGACAATTGTTTACATCATAAAAAAAACAAGAAGCGATTATTGTGAGATCTCTTAGCCAATTATCGCAGTGATATAGTTTATGTAGTCCTGATACAGAGTTTAACGTCACAACTGGCAGTTGGTGCATAAATTATCCGACGGCGATACCGCATAAGCAGACATGGTAACAGCTCATTTAAAATAAAACACAATTTCATAAATTATTTAAATATATGTACAAAATGATTAGCAGCTATAATGCTTAAAATGTATCTGATAAGATTAAAAACAGTTATCATACTGAAATCGACACATAAATAAAACATTGCGTGTAACACTGCATACCTAACAGAGTTATCGTTCGTTATCCGCTAGGGTCCCCGTGAGAAATACTCTTCCGGTCAGGACCGTGCAATAGACCGTGGCTATTTATAGCCACCGTCTAAAAATGAAGGCCACATGCAAGTTCCGGTAATACATTTAAAAATTATGATTTGCCTAACTGAAGGATGAGATCCCTTCCCACAAGATAATACACATGAGCAGCACTTTATGTGCAATTTGGGATTGAATTGTTTGCATGTGAATTTAAAGTTAATCAATAATCTTAACATTTTATGTCAAAGAAAGTATAATGGTTTATATAATAATTACAAACAAAATTAAATTATGCCCTCTCTCCGTGGCGCTTTAGTGAGGGGTACAGAAAAGGATTAGTTAACATGCATAAACATTTCTTTTGTGATGATCATTAAAGGGATTCATATTGACATGTGCTCTAATTGGATTATCATTATGATGTTGACCAATATAGGTAAGCATAATACATGTATAGTAGCACAATGTTATGAGACACCGGTATGTACATAAGTATTACTTTCACTTTCTAAATAAGTGATCTCCCTTGCTAGCATTCCGTATCATCGATCATCTTTTAATATTTATTTAAGCTTATCATTGTTACCTGTCCTATCGCATTTGTAAAGTTTCTGTCATTTTAATTGCAAAATATTTTTTTTAATTTGTCAGACTTATATTATTGAGTTGACCCCATATTGACCCTGTAACAATTTTTAAGGCGTCGAGCTAATGCTCGACAGCCGTCTAGCGATCGTCTGGATTGGCAAACGTCCAAAAATTCACGCTCTGCACCGCCTTTTAAATGCGCATAAGAATCAAGTTCCTAAAAGTATTAAACGTATTACAAGATTTTTTTCCATTTATTCAACTAAATTGTGTACAAAAAACCCAACTTTGCCTCCCTGGTGATTGACAACTCATTGCATAAGAATAAATTTGCTTAATCAAGAAATGGCGGATGAATACAATCAGGCCTAAGTGTAAAGATTCACTAGATATTATTTTAGTTTATCGCTTACATTTTAATTGGAGACCGTGCCCGATAGAAATAACATTTTAGATGTAAATTTTTTTGTTATCGGGCACGGTCTCCAAAATAAATGTAAGCGATAAACGTATCTAGTAATTTCGTTGCAAAAAATAAACTCGATAATGCAGTTAGTTTGGTTGAGCATTTTAGATAGCACGTGTTGTGGATTTGTTTGTAAACATGCAACCATACCATAGGAAATCTTGTTTCAAACGGGAATTGAAATAAATAAATGTATGTTTTATTATTATAATTAGGGACACACTGTTAATGTATTCAAATTATGAACCTGTGAAAGTTGTTCAAAGACTGCTTGAAGCAGAAAGAAACAAATTATTTTTGAACTTTGAAATTTCTTCGATTTTTGCAATTATGATGAGTTATTGTATTAAAAAAGCACCACTACCTATTTTATAAGAAAATATACTGATTTTTGTTTTTAAAGCAGCAGAAAACATAATTCATATGCTTTCTATTCTAAGTCTAATATCATTTGATATGACTATTAGTACAGAAATTCAAATTATTGGTATCATTCTATATAAAAGAAAAAAATGTCAGCTCGACGCCTTTGTGGCCGTTCCGGCCTTTGATTTTCTTATTAAATTTGTGTATTACATACACATGTATAAGTAAGTGTAGAGACTTATCATTTTTAGACAGAGTCACGTGACCCCAACTATTAGTTTACTGTCAGTCAAGGTCTAAAACCGGAAGTCGCGCGTAGAACACATGAATTGAGTCTACGCGTAAGAAAATAGTGCAGAAAGTTTCCATGCATATCAGACAATATATATTATAAAAAAACGCATTAAATCTTTTTTAAGTCCTCTGTGTATAAACTGAATTCTATTTAGAAAATAAACAAATAGTTTTATTGATCAAAATATTTTTGCTCGGGTTGAAATGTGGAATGAGTTACATAACTGCATGAATGCACAACGCCGTTGACGATTCAGTTGGTGTTCGAGCTCATTTATCAATAGAAGAGGTTGAAGGTTGAATCGAATGTAATGTTCCCAAATGCAATGTACCATTTTTGAAAAATTGTGACTTTTGTGTGTTTTATTTTGACAATCTTTCACCTGAATACTACCGAACTTCAGAAGCAAGCTGAAGTTAAAATTAGGACGGATAATACACAGATGTCTTGCATATTAAATAGATGTTTCATTGGCTTCCAGTCTACTTGCGGTATGACTGCTGTTCGTCTATAAAGGAATTTTGTACATATTAGAAAATAAAAACAAGTCTAAATTTGTCTTCTCATTCATTGGCTTTTTAATTAATTAAACTGAATTAAAATTTTGAACAATGCATTGTAAGCAAAATCTATAAAGATTATACATTTTGTGTGACCAATAGATCAAATAATATATACAATCTTATCGATTGAAGAACCAAGTTAAATATTAATGTTCATGTTGTCCGGCTTAGTTGGAATCAGGCTTGGAGTGAATTACATTGTAAAGTAATGCATTTGATTACCATTTGTTCATGAATTAGGGCATTAAATTACCATTACCATTACTTAATTTTCTTGAAGTAATGCATTACATTACCATTTAATGAGTAAAGTAATGCATAACCATTACCATTATTTTGTAAAAAGTCAATAAGTTTTAAAAGAGTAATTTAAAAGCTAGATAAAGAGTTAAACTTTTGCATATGTTTCATAAGTAAAACATGCTTAAACATATTTACAGGTTCGTGTTCACTATCAGGTTCAAATTTAATGACTTATACAAGATTGCTGTTGCACTTTAGTTCTCAAAGTAAGGTTGGTCCCGTAACATTTACATGCTAATGGTCGGAGTTGCCAATCATTGCTATTTATGTCTCTGATTTTCGGAGTATGATTTTTAATGAACGGAACGGTTGTATCGTAATTTGTGAAGGTGATGCACGAGTTTACACAAAAAAGTAGTAAGTGGCGAACAGATTTATTTTTACCTATTAATTTTGCATGAATCGCTACAAGAAAATCGTGTCAGATAAGTCGGTCTAAAAAATCAAAATGGCGACCGTGACAAACCTTTTTATTGTTAAAGAACTTGGAATCTTATTGTAAAAAGAAATATTTCTAACGTCAGGTGTCTGTATTTGTTATCGGTATACAATTATTAACTTTGTTTATTAATTCAGCAGTTTGAGAGTTTTCGGGGTTTTTATAAACCTTGTATAACAGATACCGTCCCACTTTTGGATCTTCTCTTGGATCACAAAATTAAATAAATCTAATGATTTAAATTATCTACCTTGATATTAATAGTTGTTTTGATTTTTCTGGTTAGTAGTAATTTAAAAAAAAATTTCCTTGGGGTCTTATTTTACATTAAGGCCAGCATTTTTTTATTTTTAGATTTACGAAATATTTTTCAAATTATTTGGTGAGGAGGAGGGAAAAAAAATAAAAATAAAATTGAAAAATTTGTCCGTCAAGAAAAAAAATGAAAATAAAACAATTTTTCAACAATATTTTTTTTATTTTTAAAATAAGAACATGTGTCTAGGAGCTGCCATTTTTTAAAAATATCTAAGTAATTTTGGTTGTTGGTGATGTTCTTATCATAACATATTTTATCCATGGGCACTGAAAATTTGTGTTGATATATTGTACATGCATGTATAAAAACGAAGGTTTTTTTTTTTTATAAATACAAGTACATACTGTACATATACATTAAGACCAAAAAAAAAATAAGGGAGTTTTCACTTCTTCTTTGCAGAAAAATAGGAAGAAGTTTGAGAAATAATTTATTTGATTAAATTAACAATGCTATTCACAAATTCAAAATTTAAAATATTGTTACTGAAAATAAATTGGATTAGAAGCATGTCCATAAATGTCAGTAAAAAATCAAACAAGTTTTTTTATTTAAAAAAGACTAAATAACTTTTAAAATTTTATTTATTTATGTAACTATACCTTTAATAAAGGAAATGTTTCGTTATTTTGTTAGCTTTAACCTTAATGACAAATGAAATTATTCTCTTTCCTTCAGTCATAAGACCTGTGTTCAGTGTGTTTAGGGTTATTAGTCCAACCCTATGACCCACTTACAACCGTTATGTAGATGATCTATTTCCAAACGGTTAAATTATGATTATTCTAGAATTTATTTTGCAAAAGTGTTTTTTTTTTTAAAGTAACTTATCATTTTCTTGTCAATGAGGTGTTTTTTTTTAATTTACAGAATTGTGATAGAAAAATACTTCAACTTCTCTTTATTGAGGAAATTCTGGCTAAGTTGCTAGTTGCCGATCACAAAACTTAATAGGGTCGTAAATTGTAGGGTTGGACGAAAGCAAACAGGAGTAGGCCCTTTGGTGGTTTTTTGTGACTTCTAGTGCCTGTGACTTGATCGGAAAGAACTTGGTCTTTTTATTAAATCAATGCATGAACAACAATAATTCAGACTACACATACGTGATTGCATCAACATTTATTTTTATTTTTACCAGAAAGAAAACTTCGGGTCGGAGGAAAAAATAAAATAAATAGCTAGTTCAGGTCCTTTTATTTTTATTTGAATTTTTAAAAAATAGGGTCGGCGGGTTTGTAAATCGAAATTTTAAAAAATGCTGGCCTAAATACTGTTGTGTCAATTTTCTACAATTATGAAGGCTGGGATTAAGTAAAATTTAAACAAAGTATCAGATAATTGCAAAAAGCCAATTTAACGTAGATTGAAACAACAATTAAAATTCATAATTTTTGGAAGCATATTCGAGAAAATCAAGGACAATTACAACTTCAAACTTTCAGGACCCCATCTTTCAGTACTCTCAGTACTTTGATTTTTATATGAGTTATAATAGGAAGGAAGGGGTCTTTCTTTCCTATTGTTCTGACCCCATGAAACAGGAAAATACAAAATATTTTCTTATGTCATTGTGATGCATCAGATGGTGTAAAGTACATGACCCCCAGGTGTTGTCATTAACCCCCCCCCTCCCCCCCCCCCCCCCCCCCCTTATGAAAATCTATGTGTTTTTTTTAGTGATAAATGTCAATTTTCTGCTACTATTTTACTCCCTGGATGAAATTTAAATTTTTAAAACCTTATTGCACATCTATTGGACAGCCCCAATTATATTTCCCAAGAGATGACGTAGCTATTTAATTACTCCAAAAGTTGTAAGAGGAGTTCTGGGAACAAAAAATTTTTTGTTGCCCTCTCATCCCCTTAATAAAAAAAATAAATTCTGGAACCTGATCGCACTTCAATATGACACCCCAATCAAATTTTAGATCATTTGGCTACTGCAAAAAAAAAAAATGACGTTTTTGAAACCAGTTATTTTGTTAAAAAACGTCTTTTTTCAGCTATTAAAAGATCCCAAGGACAAAATTGAAAATTCCGAAACGTTATTGCGCATCAATAGGATACCCTAAAACATATTCCAAGGGATGATTTGTCTACTGTTGAAAATATAAAAGGACTTCGAGGAAGAAGGTTTTTTTGTGAAAAAACGTCATTATTTACCAATTATTTGACCCCCCGGACTACCATAGAATTTTTGAAACCTTTTTACAAAACAACATGATACCCCAAATCAAACTCCAAGAGTTCAGTTTGCTGGTTTATAAGATGTAAGATCAGTTTGAGAAAGTAAAACGGACGGACGGAACAGGGTAACAACAATATACCCGAACTTTCTTTAGAAAAGTCAGTGTTAAATTTTGTGTATCTTGTATTCCCAAGCTGAATGTTGATAGCAGAAGTTTAAGGCTTGTAGCTGATAAAATATAAAAGCAATTTGTTCTGTGATTTTCTTTTTATAAATTGTTAAGTGTAAAACTTAATGTAAATCACTTTGACTCTGATTTTAGTATTAAGATACTATACTATAATGACTATTGACTAATGAATTTTATAAACCTTTGTGACAAACTGTGTGCAAGTTTTCAGTACACTTTGAATTACATGTCCCTAGTGTTCCTGGCATCATATTTTGCTTTTATAACAACTTAAAATTTGTCAATACCTCAGGGTTCAAATGATGTAATTCATTCAATATTAAAGTCTGAAAAAATCCCAAGATTTTTTCATTAAAAAGTCCTTCTAGCTAATTGTATGATTTCAGTACATTACATGTATAGCTAAAAAAAATATTCAGGAGTTTTGCATTGTAGAAGACATTGAAATATTAAAATCAAAGTACTGAAAGTACTGTTAGACGGTGGCGCCGTTTGAAAGTGGCATATTACATGTATGTAAATTATTGTTGTCGAAAATCCACAGCCAGCGTCTCATACATGTACTAGCACAACTGGTCGTGAGTTACTTCTAGTATAGAAGTTTGTATCTATGTGTTTGTATCTATATGTTTGTAACTATATCAGTTGATATTAAAACTCCGTTTTTGGTAATACATGTACTACACAAATGCATTTTGATTGCCCCAGAATGACTCATTAAATATGTGGGTTGCCACCACATATTGAATGAATAAATCAAATCCAAAGCGATTTCATCACAGTGCGCCAAACTATTTGATTGTATAAAGAAGGGGAATTTTGGTTTTTTTCCTTTTGACCTTTTGGTTGACCTTGCTGCAATAATGTAGCCCTCTCCGATTTTTTATATCTGATGTTTACTGGAGAGGGCTACAATTCTACAGGATCTCCGTAATGGTGCAAAATTAATTTTTTAATGCGACTGACTTCGGTCTGAAAAGATCGATTTTATATTTGACATCCTTTTGATAAAATGATTTTTTAATTCAGGTTGAACAAACTAACCGTATATAAATCAAAACCAGATAAAACACATCAGCATGTTTACCAGTCGTCTTTTTCAGCAGCCATGACAGTTCTCGCGTGATTTTATGGGATTTACGCTTGGAGTTTTGATGGGCTTGATAACGTGAATGTCAGTGTAGATAATCGATCTTACCTCGTTCTATCACTAAAATATCATTTAAGGAAATATTATATAATGGAAAATTCATATTTACCGCGTTAATTATGTTTATAATAGGAGAATTCCTATATTCAGTTCAAGATCCGCTCCTGAATTCTCATTGGCTGTCCAAAAATAAGACCGATCAAGGTCAGTAAACATGGCGGAAAAATTCAACTTGTGTTGTTGACATACACGAATAATAACCGATATATGGACTATACTTGATATTTTTGGATAAATTTATGCCATAGACATCTACAATGTTTGAGTTCAGGTAAGATATGCAAATGTTATTGTCATTTATATACGATTTGAGACAAAATTGTTGCGGGAGTGAATCACTCCCGCACTTGTACCATTACGGAGATCCTATGGAGTTGTAGCCCTCCCACCCCCCAAAAAAAAAAAATCGGGAGAGGGCTACATTATTGCAGCTAGGTTGACCCTGCAAAGGGGAACAACTTTTGAAAAGTGTGGATTGGACTTTTGTGCTTTAAAGATATTGTAGATTTCTCAAAGTAACGAGAACAAAATGAAATAAAGCTTTAGTATGATAAAATACTTATCAGGTTTTTACTAACTATATGGGCATACATGTAGTATGTTTATTGTCCCTCTCGACAGCATTTTCCCTCAATTTCTTCACAGGGAAAAAGTTGCATCATCACACTTGCTTGTGGACTATCACACTTGCTTTTGTCCTCATAGTCAGTTATACATTTAGGTGTACAGAAAACAGAATGGTTTGCAAGAACCTGTTTGATAAAACTGGTATTGCTTTTGGAGTGCACGTCATCATGAAACAGAAGAGTCAATCAATATTTTATCTTCGACTGTAGTGGATTATTTCCATTTGCTCACAACGTAAGTGAATAAAAATTTGAGAAAAAAATATCATACAATATTCAGTCGCGGCAGTTTCATTAATCAACGTTTTAAAGTACATTTGTCTAATTGCATTTAGCTATAGATTTATTCAAATCATTTGAATGAATTTGGGAAAGTCACATGTATATTTTATCGCTTCTCAGTACACTTTAACACGCATAATTTACTTGCAACATTAAACTTTTCTAGTAAACTTACAAGAAATATACATTAGATTAATTATTCAAAATAAGTTTTTAAAAACACCAAACAAACAAAATTAAAGTAAAACGCATGTTTTCTGACCGTACAGCTGTGTATATAAATTTTCATTTTATTCTTTGCATGTACTATAGTCTATACAATAGATCTACAGTCCGCAAATCTCGGCAATATATCCGGAAAGCTATAGTTCTGTAGCTCAGCAGAATACTACAGTCATTTATGAAGCACGTTTTTTACCTTCATGTTTCATTATTTATCGCAAATATAGCATGGATGTATACGCTACGGCCGATGTAGCATTTCGTTGAGTGATGACATTTCGATTGCGAGTCGCAACAAACTGGCGCATTTATATAGGCCCGCCTATTTGTAAATGGAAACAAATGTCGAAGAAAGCTAATAATAGAGTTGTACTCGCAAGTTAAAAATTATTTGAGAACAAAGGGGGTGATATTTACGTACATGTGTAAATAATGTTATCTATTTGCGAAAAAATCCCCCAAAACCAAAGAAAAGGTTCTCTAATAGCAGAGACGGGTGAATATGGATTAAAGTCACAGATTGTACTTCGCTCATCAAATTGCGTTATTTCAGTTTAGTGGGAAAACTGTTAAGTGAACAAAATTATTATATCTTACATTACCGTTCACAATGTACCATAAATGTATATGGAATATTGCATGAGTTGAACCGATTGTTTTTTCTCACAAAAAAAGCTAGCGTTTGCTGCAAATTAGAGATACACGAGCTGATACGCCGTGAAATCCAAAAGACGTTTTACAGCATGTCTTTAATCCCTTATTTGTTTACAAAAAATCTGAACTGAAAATCTTTGAAACATCGTAAAATGTTGTTTGTTAATACATGTACATGTAAAATGGCGACTTGATTTGCACGTGAATTTTACAATCCGAGGTCGATCGATTAGCGTGTTTGAGAGAAAGTCAGCAGCAAGTAAAGCGTCAACATCAGTAGTAAATATTGTCTGATGAATTATGAGGTGCCTGTAATAATATTAATGTTCTTACAGACTGAGTGGGTTACAAAATTAGGTAAATCACAGGATAGTCCAAAATTAAACACATTTGTATCGTAAATTTCAAGTTTTTTGTTTGTTAAATGAACACTTGTAGAAGAAAGTGTGCCATTGATCGGTTGAAGTTCAATAAAATGTAATTTATCTAAAATTCATTATCAGTATCTGTTATGAATTCTTTAGAATAAGCTACAAAAAAATAAATATTCTTCCTCAACTAAAATTAATGCGTTAAAAATGAATGAATTTATCGATGAAGCATACTTGCTGAAATATGAAATGGCAAACCTTTTTAAATTGTGTGTGTTTCTGACAATTGTTTACATCATAAAAAAAAAACAAGAAGCGATTATTGTGAGATTTCTTAGCCAATTATCCCAGTGATATAGTTTATGCAGTCCTGATACAGAGTTTAACGTAACAACTGGCAGTTGGTGCATACATTATCGATACCGCGTAAGCAGACAGGGTTACGGCTCATTTAAAATAAAACATAATTTCATAAATAATTTAAATATATGTACAAAATGATTAGCAGCTATAACGCTTAAAATATCTGATAAGATTAAAATTAGTTATCATACTGAAATCGATACATAGATAAAACATTGCGTGTAACACTGCATACCTAACAGAGTTATCGTTCGTTATCCGCTAGGGTCCCCGTGAGAAATACTCTTCCGGTCAGGACCGTAGCAATAGACCGTGGCTATTTATAGCCACCGTCTAAAAAGGTGCGAAGTGTTTAAGTGACCTTTGAATGGAAAAAGATGTCAGATATTCCCATTATTAAATTCTGGAGAATTTTTTTTTATTCTGTAAGTGTTGTGATAACAAGTGATGACAACTGTCAATGAAGAAGTCACGGATTGTTATCCTTGTTGACAGGTACATATAATTTTTTCAAAATTGTCAAAAATTGAAGAAAAAAAAGAAGGAAAAAATAAATGGAAATTGTAACTTAAGACAGACTTTCATCAAGTGACAACAAAGTTTTTGAACAAAGTGGCATTAAACCAAGGGAAATAACAAAAGGGTTCCATTGACAGTTTCACACACACACATAACAATGTACATAATAAATTAAAACTTAATTTCATCTTGCACAAAAAGCAATTAACAAGTATCATTTACATTCCTATTAATTCCCTATTAGACCAGACATCTTAGTAGGGCCAAAATTTTGTGGCGTCTGGAATTTGATGATGGGAAGAGAAAAGAAGCCAAGAACAATGAAGCCATACTGTGAGAAACACTTTGCAGAATGGAAGAGAAGTTGAAAAAGTATCTGATAGATCAATCTTTGCCAATGAGTAACCTGTATGATAAAGTGTTGTTAAGGGAAAGTTGTATTGCCACTCCTATAATACACAATATTAACTATGAAAGAACTCAAGTCTGAATTTTTACCTCAAGTTTATTCGCTTTTCTTTTAAGGATTTGAGTTGAGGATTGTATTGAGTGATTTGAAAATGTTGGTGATTGTGGGGCCAGGAGACATAATTAACAGAAAAGATGTGCATGAATCATGACAAAGGGACAACATATCTGTATGGTGGGCAACCAGAACAACGAGCAACAATCAAGAGTGTGGGTGCTATGATGATGCGAGAAGACAGAACAATTATAAGATGCAAAATCCCTAAGATGAACAAATTAAATATGCAATTAAGGCCAGTAGATGATGCACATGTTGTTTTAACATCAGTTAGGGAATGTGGACTGCAATTGTGGAAGTTAAAGTTTGGGGAGAAGAAACATGCATCTCATTTACACTGGAGCCAAGTAACACAGGTATCAGAAGCTTTGTTCAAAAGGTTACCAGTGGCAGTATAAAGACCAAACTTGTGTGAAATATCTCAGACAACTCTGCTGCACTCTTGAAAAGGAAAGCAGATTTCAACATTTGTGTTGACATGCTACACTAATGCAATAGTTGCAAATTTAAAGACTGTGGCATTCTAGGTTTTTTGATTGATGGCAACCATGAGTCTCTTGGCATTAAGGGCCAATACTGAAAAGAAAATAGCGATAAAAAAGTTCCTTGGATGTTAAAGGATAACGGCTTCATTAAAATTGAGCAAGAAGTGAAGTCATAGTTTGTGTGTCAGAGATTCTCAATTCCCATTTTGTGAAAGTAGAGTGTAACCAGCAAATGACAATTTTGGTAACAAAAAGCTGTGACTGCAAGGTGACAGTTGTTTCCCCAAAATTGGCCAGTTACTGGCAAGGTCCATTTTAGGTTCTCAGCAAATTGACAGACTAAATTATAACCTCCAAGGGTGATTGTGGACAACGTGGCAAACATTAGGTTGTGAATGTTGACTGAGGTCCAGACTACAGTGTTACCAAGACATTAAAGGAAGAGGTTTCTGAAGATGCTAGATCGCAGAGAGAAACTATATAACCAAGCTTCTGTAAGCAGTATCAAAAATGATACTTTGAGTGACAAGTCTGAGATAGATGAGATTGAGAATGACGTCAATTTGGGTGCTATAGGTGGTGCTGGAATTAGACAAAAACCTACTCTCATGGTTGCAAGATTATGTTTAATGGTTACTATTTTTTAAAACAATAAGCGTTTCTTGCTGTTGTAGAGAAATGGCAAAAAACCAAGATTTCCACGGCCAGTGCGGAACAGCTGAAGAAATTTATATAACCTTTATGTTCGTTTAAAAGTAGATTGAAGTCATTTCTAAGTGGAAAGATCACTTGTCCAAGTACAATTAAACTAGACACTTTTGCAGAAAATGTGAAAATTCAACAGACATGAGAGAGAATAACTAATGACATGTAAAGGGAAATCATCCAGACCATGCTGAGAAGACTTAAGGCAGCTCGTAATTTGCAAATACAGAGGATGCTAGACTTCTTGAAAATACAGTATCCAATCTTTCCTCTGTTTGAAGATAATGGGCCTGTAATCAGACAATTGTTTGGACTGAAAATGAAGATCTGAATATATTATGAAAAATGTCAAAGATGACACTTGTAATTATTAAAATTCTTGACAACAGCTCATTTCCAGTCAAACTTCATTATCTCTGTTTAAAAGCATTGAGATATTGGAGTAATCGAGATATCGGTGGTAAAATACTTAAAGAATAAGTGGTTTGGACTAGCTTACAAATCACTTCGACATATCCATTGTATTCGAGATTTCATTGTTCAAGATATCGAAGTTCAACTGTATTCAACTCAGTTGAGAATTGAGAAAAATCTCAGCTGAATAATTTTTCAGGGTTTGGGATCAAACTTTTTTAATTAGTAAAAGACTTGAATTTTTTTAATTTTAGAAACCCATGCTAGGATCCAGTCACATACTGTATGTGCCCACTTAGTGAAGTTTCCTCTATTTAAGTTGTTGCTTTGAATTAGTATACAGGGGTATTTAATCATATGTAAAAGTATAAAAATTATCCAGTGGGACAAGATGATCTAAACAATTAACAAAATGATTAAGACCATTAATTAACAACCAGTGATCAGTGGTGTTTCTCACTTGCAGTGTTGTCTAAGCAACTTCATTACCTTGATAATACATTCTGTGACTGCATGGACAACCCATCGTAGTATGGCCATTTCCTTTCTCAGACAGAGTTGTGATTCTTGGGTCAATCTGTGTAGATCCAATTAATTTTTAGAGCATGATTGGCGTTTATGGAAAGCAGAACTGCGCAAATTGACAAACAATAATGAGATGTTTGTAAACATGTGTGGCATATGAACTGCTTATTGGGTCATTTAAGTGTTGGTGCTAATTTCTGAGGAGTATATAAACTTGAGAATACAGTGTTAATTAATGTCATCGACTATGGGCGATTGGTATGAGACAAAGGCAATTGGTGTGGGACACACATATAATTTGTTAGTACAATGTACTGTTAAATGACATAAATATATAGTCAGTTATTGATAAAATAATGCCAACCATTGGAAAATTAGCCAATAAAAAAATATCTACGCATTGATTATTGGTGTATATTTTTAATATCTATATGTGAGTGCATGTACTGGTATTATAATAAAGATCTGAAACAAGAAAGTTAAGCTCAATTTTCACCCACTCTCTGTTCTTCTTGTAAATTTGAACTCAAAATATTTCATATTTAACCTGTCATTTTATTTGAAAATTTAAACTGTTGTAGTTTAAATTTCATAGGAATTAATTTAATTTACTATATCACGTAAAATGACATACTTGTGTTACATGTATATATATACATGAACATAAGCATTTTGTATTTGTTCAATTTCTTAATTTGTAAATGGTAATAAATTGAACACATTGTATATCCCATATTATTGTATACAGAGGACTATGGTTAGGTCTGCCTTCCATGCCCCTCCTCCTTTCCTATTGCAACACCAAAGCAAAGCAAAATAAGTCAGGCTGTTGAACTCATATACATAATTATACAAAGTAAATTAACTATGAATCCAGGAAGAGCCTTTTATATGTAAAATGCTGGAATATGTTATGCATCAAAGTTGCAGAAACAGCTTTACAAGTGGAATCCAAAATGTTCCAGATGACTTTTAGTGACATACATTCCTGATTGTGACATTTACTGTCTAATTAGTTGTTGTGTTTGACGAATGACCAGCCCACCTTTAATTAAGAGGTTTTGCTTCTTTGCAGTCAATTGATTCAATGATGGATGATGATCAATTTTTGTATCTTCGTGGCTTTTTGTATAGGTTTTTTTTGGTCCACATTCAAAGTAGAAACAAAACGCAAAATGCAGACAGGCATGAACTCCATTTGTGATGTGTGGGGGGTTAGTCGGTAAAAATACCTGCTATTAAGGTACCAGGTATAGAGTTTTATTAGCTCACCTGAGCTAAAAGCTTTACATAGGAATAAGTTTTAAACAAGAATATATAGAGTAAATCTTTTAAAATCTTCATATCAGAAACTAATCAGCCAGGAAAGCTGAAACTTGTGTGGAAGCATCCTCAGGTAGTGTAGATTCAAAGTTGTGAAAATCATGATCCCTTGGGGTAGGGTGGGGCCACATTGGGGGGGGGGGTGTTAAAGTTTTACATAGGAATATATAGTGAATCTTTAAAAATCTTCTTAGAAACTAATCAGCCAGATGATTCTTTATAATTGTTAAGACTTTGGCTTCATGACAATTCTTCGGCCCCGAAAGAAGGTTCAGGGTTTGATGTAGCTTTATATCCCGTATATATAAACAATTGTTAAGGATCTTTTTGAGATCTGCCGAATGTGATATCATTATAAAATCCTCCTGTTAGAAAAGGGACTAATGATTATAAACATAAGAATATCCAGGGGGGAAAATGGATTTTATTTATACAGGATCTACATGCATTATTGTACATTGTCCAGATAGTTTGTATTATGACTCCATTAAGCTGATTTTATCATACCTATTGTTCCTCAGGTGAGCGATGTGGCCCATGGGCCTCTTGTTGAACTCCTCTTCAGTCAGAAACACAAGGTTCTCCTCAGAGGAAATAAAATACTGCTCTTTTTGAATATGATATCTCTGAAAAAGATTATGGCTCTAGAATTCATTGGCTATGTAGTATACAAGTCTTTCTAGTTGTGATCCTTGTAAGGTGACCCATGGCTCTCAGAGTAAAGAACTGGTCCTCTGATGCTTTATCTGTATTTGCATGAAAAACTCATCTTAGGTCTTCATGACAATTTTTGGCTTTTCTGGAATATTATTTGTTCCAATATGGGGTGATATTTTCTAAGTGTAGAAAAATTTATATAAAGAAAACTTGTTTATCAATGCATGTTTTTATCAATGGGTAGATGCTTTAATCTGGATCATTAATTAATTTATTTATGTACCCGGTACTTGAAGTTCTTATCTTGTGTCCAAATTAACTGCTTTTGCTTTTTAGTTACACTTTATTTTGTTAGTATGTGTGTGTGTATGAAAGAACTGTATGGATGTAAATATTTAGTTTACTTACAAAGCACAGGTGATGGCTGATGGTATTAAAATCGCAACGGTGAACTGTCAAGGGTTAGCAACTCTTTCAAAACGACAAGATGTCCTTAATTTTTACAAAACAAAAAATTATTCTATACTCTGTCTGCAAGATACACATTTTGTTTTAGATACTGAACCATATGTTGAAGCACAATGGGGTTACAAGTGTGTTTTTAATTCCTTTACTTCAAATTCAAGAGGAGTATGCATTCTTTTTAATAATAATTTTGAATTTAAGATTCTCAGAGAAAAAAAAGATAATGATGGAAACATGTTGGCTTTGGATCTTGTTATTGAGGAAAATAAAATAACTCTCATTAATGTCTATGGACCGAACACAGATACTCCTGGTTTTTATGAAAAAGTCCGAGAGACTTTTCTTGAATTTGATAATGATTACTTTGTTCTCTGTGGTGATTTGAACATTGCACTTAATGCTTCAATGGATACTTACAACTATTTACATGTTAACAATCCCAAAGCAAGGGACAAAGTGCTGGAAATTATGGAAGATTTACAAATGGTTGACTACTACAGAATCTTGTACCCAGAAAATAAAATTTATACTTGGAAGAAAAAAAATCCAGTGAGACTAGCTCGCCTTGACTACATACTAATTTCTGAAAGTTTATCAAATGTTATTAACAACATTTCTATAAAGCCAGGTTATAGATCAGATCACTCAGCTGTGATTATGGAAATAAAATTTAATTCGTTTACTAAAGGGCATGGTCTTTGGAAGTTTAATAATAGTTTACTACATGATGAAGTATATGTAGAAAAAGTAAAACAAACTATACAACTAGTAAAGGAAACTTTTCTTAAAAATCCAACAAATTATGCTGATAATCTTTATTACTTTGATACCATTGATGATAGCACATTCCTTGAAGTTCTTCTCATGGAAATAAGGGGAATAACTATCTCTTATGCATCTTACAAAAAAAAGGAAAGGGAAAAAGAAGAAAAATTATTATATGAAGAAATAGAACAGTTGGAATCGGAACAGCCTTTAAATACATCTACGCTTGAGGAAAAAAGGTTATCTTTAGAGAAAATAAGAAAAACAAAAATGCAAGGTCACATAATAAGGTCACGTACAAGATGGGTGGAAGAAGGGGAGAAACCCACTAAATACTTTTGTAACCTAGAATCACGTAATTTTATTAATAAAACAATAAAAAGGGTTGATGTCGGGAACGATATGATTATATATGATCAATTTGAAATACTCAAGCAAATAAAATCCTTCTATGAGACTTTGTACACTGACTATGATACAGATCTGATTGATATTGACTTAAATGATATTATAGATAATACTTATGTAAAGAAATTAGATGACCATACTTCTAAACTACTTGTAAAAAAAATATCAGAAAGTGAAATTCTCGATGTGTTAAAAAACATGAAAAATAATAAGTCTCCCGGAAGCGACGGATTTACTGCTGAGTTTTTCAAATTTTTTTGGAATGACTTAAAGTGTTTTATTTTACAGGCAATCAACTGTATTTTTACAAAAAAACAATTACCTATTACCCAAAGACTTGGTATAATATCTTGTTTACCCAAAGGGGATAAACCTAGGCAGTTTCTAAAAAATTGGAGGCCAATTACGTTATTAAATGTTTTCTATAAGCTTATATCTGGCTGTTTGAGTCATAGATTAAAACCTATACTTGATTTAATTATCTCTGACACACAGTCGGGATTCATGAAAGGTAGATATATTGGTGAAAACACAAGATTTGTTTATGACTTAATGGCATACACGGAATCAGAACATATACCTGGGTTATTAGTTTTAATCGACTTTGAGAAAGCTTTTGATTCAATTTCTTGGTCCTTTATATACAAGGTTTTAAATTACTTTGGTTTTGGGAAAAACTATATAGACTGGATTAAGATTTTGAATACAAAATTTAAAGCATCTGTTTTACAATGCGGACATCTGTCTGAACAAATTAATATACAAAGAGGTTGTAGACAGGGTGATCCTATTGCCCCATATCTTTTCCTGCTCTGCGCAGAAATTCTATCTATTCTAATTAAACAAAACAATAATATTAAAGGCATTATTGTTAATGACAAAGAACATAAAATTTCACAATATGCAGATGATACTTTGCTAACTCTTGATGGCTCACCAACTTCTTTATTTGCTGCTCTTGATAACCTAGATTTTTTCTCAAAATTTTCTGGTTTAAAGGTAAATTGTTCAAAAACTAAAATTATTTGGATTGGCTCTAAAAAATTCTCAAAAGAGGTCTTCCATCATACCAGATGGAAACTAGACTGGGGTTCAACAACTTTTGTTTTGCTTGGAATTCATTTTTCAGTTGATTTAGAAAACATCACTGAATTAAATTATAATATTACTTTACCAAAAATTAAATCACTGATACAACAATGGAATAGACGAATACTCACGCCAATTGGCCGAGTGACAATTGTTAAAACTCTTATTTTGCCAAAACTCAATCATTTATTTATTTCTCTTCCCTCACCAAAATGTGAAAAAATAACTTTACTTTGTAAAGATTTATTTGAATTTATATGGAAATCAAAATGTGATAAAGTAAAAAGAGTTGTTGTATCTCAAGATTACTTATCTGGGGGCTTAAAAATGGTTAATGTAGACTTTTTCATCAAGTCATTAAAATGTTCTTGGATTAAGAAATTAACCAAAAACAACAAGCCATGGTTAGATATATTCTTAACAATTAATGGTAGAGACATTGTAAATGAAATATTTGATTTTGGTGATGCATTTATCTCAGATATTTTGATGCCTAAAAATAATGATTTTTGGAATGATGTTTTTACCTCATGGCTATATGTCATGAAGAATACTGAAAATGAAATGTATGCAAAAAACAATTTTTTAAATGTTCCAGTATGGTTTAATTCCAATATAAGGATTAATAACAACAGTGTTTTCTACAAAAAATGGTATCAAAATGGTGTTAAAAATGTTGGTGATTTTTTATCAAACGAAGGTAATTTTTTAACGAAAAACATGTTTCAGCAAAAGTTCAATATCTCAAGAATATGTATAATGCAATACAATAGTATTATTACTGCTATTTCCAGTTTTTTAAAATGTATGTCATTGAACAAAAATGTTGTTGAAAGTAGATATGGTCCATATCTACCTTTTTATTTTGAAAATATTTTACTAAATGAGAAATGTACAAAGGTGATTTATAATTGTATAAACAAGAACAATATTGTTCCCACTTCAATATACAAATGGAATGAAGAGTTGTCTCCACATGGACTTGAAAATATATGTATACAAGATGTGTTTAAAATTTGTTTTAAAATTACTATGGATTCCTCATTACAATGGTTACAATACAGAATCCTTCATAGGATTCTTCCTGTATGTTACTACCTTAAAAAAATCAAAATTAAAACCGATGACTGTTGTAGATTTTGTGGCAATGAAATAGAAACTATATTGCATATGTTTGTTATGTGTGAAAAAATATTACCTCTGTGGAGAAATTTTAGCATGCATATATACACAACAACCTCTAATAGAGTCGGTTTTAATATTACTAATATTATTTTAGGTGAGACTCCATTAAATGTAAATAACAAAGTAATAAATTTTATTATATTATGTTGCAAACAGTATATTTTTTCATGCTTGTTGCAAAGTAGAATTCCAAATATGTGTGGCCTTCTTAGTCATTTAAGAATGAAATATTACATTGAAAGGTGTGTAGCAATTATTAATTTTTGATAACCAGTGGTTGCTCTGGAAAAATATTTTTGAACAAAACTAGTTGTGTTATATTTTATATATATTTTTTTTAGTATCAAGAGCAGTAATTGATTAATTTATTTCATTTACCTGTGTAAATTTTAAAGCATATTACTTTACTTATGTGAATGTGTGTGCATGTATGAATGGGTGGTGAAAGGAAAAAAAAAATTCATTGTAAAACCTGTATATATCTTAAAAGTGTTTATGAAAATACAATGAATAAATGTTAATCAAAAAAAAAAAAAACTGCTTTTGCTTCTCTCTCTCTCTCTCTCTCTCTCTCTCTCTCTCTCTCTCTCTCTCTCTCTCTCTCTCTCTCTCTGTGCTTAGATTGACGGTTCTGTGACCTGGTAAATTAGTCCTTTTTATCAGAATCGTGGACAACTTTGGTGCATGTAGACTGACATTGTCACAGTGACTTTGATTGATCCAGGGTCCATGCTTTAGTCCGTGATTCAGCATTAATGTAGCTGACCAGCCTGTCTGTCCTTATATTGGTGGTCAGAGTGGAAGTCTGTGTGATCGCTGAGCCAGTAATTGACATATATTTCCTCCTTCTACTCCTTCTGACTCAGGCTGCCTCCAGAATTGCATGGGAATTAATGGAGATTTAACATGCTCTGAATGGTAAGGGATTTTTGTATTTTTCTTGGTTATTCTTTTGAGGGTATAATTTTCTAAGGGTGTGTGACTTAATTACTGAATTCTGTGAGTTTTATGGACATGAATACTTCTTTATGGGGATGCAAAAAAGTTTATGCTATTTTTTATAATAGATTGTCTTTTAATTAGCAGATTTTCAGCTCATTCATTTCTTTGTTGCGCATATCAAACAAGTTCAAGGTGAATTGAATCTGATGAGGATATGCCATGCTAATTGACAGATAATTCACAAATTATTGGATCATAACAACTGTATATGAGATGATATTGTTGAGAATGATTGAAGAGCTAGCTAGGCTAGTGTTGTGACCCTTGGACCAATGTGTTAACAAAAAAGCTCAGGATTTTTTAGTTCATCCAGATTGCATTATTGTTTCGGGCTAAATGGTGATGGTATATATAAGCATCAAGCTGGCAGCATTGTTTGTGTTGATACAGCTAGTGGACTTAACTCTATCAATATTATAGTGTGTTACTAGCTGGATGCATGCCTTGGACGCTAATGATGTTGTTAAGATAGGGACAAACTGGTTTAATCTCTGATAGCCTTGATGGGTTAACCTTGAAATTAATCATTGTTAAAAGAGATGTGTTCTTTATTATGAGAGAGAAGAACAATTTGTTTTTGTGGTAGTGTACTGAATAAATATATATATACTGTTACCTTTATATACTTCAATCATTAAATTTTATGCAGACCAGTTTTCCTGGATTGTCAAGTTTTAACAGGTTAATGGGGATGTTAAGATATGTTGGTTTTCTACTAAAATAAATGAATCGATACTGTGTTTTTTTAACTTGTTGAAGATTTAAACAAGTTACTAGATAGGCCAAGGCCCATAAAATCCTCAGAGAGAGGCTTAGAGAGAGAGAGGAGTTAAAGTTGGTCTTACTCGGTAAATGCTTTAATTGGTCTGAATATAATTTGCTTAAAATTTTTTTTTTTATTAAATTTAATTTCTACATGTTAGAATATCTTTAAGACTCATCTGTCAGCTTCTATATACCAGCATAATACATGGTCATGTTAATAAGAGGGATATTACATTTAAAACGTCACTCTAAGATGTCCACCACAATAAATAATCCAATTTCCTCTAGCTGCTACAAGTCTGAGAACCCAGCTGATATTCTGTTAAGAAACTAAATCTCCTCTGTCACCCAAATCTCCTGCTGTGGGAATTTCTTCTAATCCCTACTGTAGCCCTGAAGGAGATTTGCGATTGTTTTTCCAAAACAACGATCCATCATGATGATTTTGGGGATGGAGGGACACCTTTGCAGACACAGAAGATAACATTGCATTGTCTCCTGGTCGGCGGTACTATGTGTGGCATAGCACCGACCCCTCGGTGGTCATGTGATCTAAGGTCAAGTAAAGACTGATCATTTGTTGTGAGAAACATCTAGTGATAATTTGTCTGAGATGGGGTGATGTAAGTATAATTTTATCTGTCTTGTTCTCTTAGCTTTGTCTTTCTATTGTCTGATCAGTCTTTGACTGTGCTTTGATGCTGTTTCAGGTTTATATTTTGCAGAATTTACCCCAATTATGGATTTAAAAAAATTAAAAATTGGTTTTAATAATTTTATAAGGCAAATTTTGTGTTGTTAAGCGAGAAGGTGGAAGTAAATTTTTTTTTTTGGGGGGGGGGGGGGGGGGGTAGATTATTGAAATCGCATGGTTCAAATTTTGATCCATGTAAAATCAGTGATGTCCAGTCTATTTTCTTGGCTGCTCTTTAGTTGCATGAGCCTTTGACTAAAGGATTTAATAGCGAAAGAAAGTCAAATAGTAAGGCAGTTTCAATGCACTGCTGAAAAAAGATAGTTTATTTGCGCAATTCATTGAAAAATATAAATATTTTAGTCCATATGATCAAAGGATTGAGGAATTTACAAGCTAATACATGTGAGAGATTTTAGAACACTCCAATTATAGTTACCTCAATGTTATCCCCAAAAATAAGATCGAATTGCCGGGAATGTGATAAGAAAACAAAGGAGGTGAAATCGAGGATTTGGGTGCTGCCTTTGTTAGGTGTGATAGAGTATAAGACCTGTATAGCACCAGACGAGGACCATTAGATCAATGATGCTTTAATCACCCCCCATCCATTGCTGTTTATCTCCCATCAACAACCCTCTGTCTCAAAGGAACAGAGACCTTCCACTTTTGTTCTGCCCAGCTACTATGGTTAGAGAAGTCGGGCACTGTTGCTAGGAGTCCAATGTTTTCCCTGTTGACCCCTCCATCTTTTTATCTTTTTTAGTGCGACACGATAAATGTAGCACCCCTAGCACCCTGATGGAGTTGTTATTTTTTCCGGCCACTGATTGTTGACTGGGTGGTAACCTGTTAGGAATGTTGTGTGAGGGATTCCTTTAGTTTTGTGTTTTTAAATCTTTTTTTTTTTTTTTTTTTTTTTTTTTTTTTTTTTGGCGGTGGTGATTAAATGAAGGTGTGATATGAGGAAGTACTAAGTTCAGTAAGGAACATCCCATTTGAGGTTTTACTTACAGACCAATAAATATAACGTGTATTTTGACAGGGGTCGTCTCTAAGACCCAGGAGGCGGGGAATACCCCCGCCTATAATGCCCCAATTACCCGGCTATTATTGCATTTCAAACACAATGTAGCTATAAGCAAGACCCCCAGACCCCCTGCTACTTTTTCCTTTCCTCCTTCTACTTCAATTTTTAGAGTGCCTGCATGTCCACTTCTCAAAAGAGAATAATGTAAATGATGATAATGCTGGTTAAAACATGTAGTAAATCTTCAGATGTTGTTCATTTTTCAAAGTCAATGTTATTAGTTTTAGTTGTCTAAAGAATGTTTATATATCAAGATGCTTGATAGAATGTTTCAATAAGTTACGAAACTGTAATTGTTTGATCTACAGGTGATAGAGTTAATTGTGCACAATCAATAACCTATTACGAACTTCGCTGTGTAATTTTCAACTCATTGAAATTGAAGTTTTTGAAGATATGTGCATGATTTTTGGTTTGAAAAATGTTGCTGCATCTAAGATTGGCCAACATGTACATTGTAATGTAAATCTGGAAATGTCATATGCATGATTCACCCAGTCTTGAAATTGGTTTTTCTTAGAAAATAAATCAATAGAATTGAAGGTGATTTAGATATAAACAGATTGTTGAATTTATTATTTCATTTCTGAAAGGATTTTATACATGTTTTACCAGGTAGTCTCTTGGTGTATGGAATTAATAAAGAACCTGGATTGTACTGCATTCAGTAACACATTCATGTACTTCGCGAGACGTACTGTTCACTCTCAGGGCTGGTTTGACAGGTCTTACTATTATCTGTTACAAGGATACATTTTATCATTCTTTCCATTTAGATTCTCAGTCTGAAACTGGATTCATCTTGATTTTCACTATACATCTAGTACAAAAAAGTGTGTGTACAATGTCCTTTCCATCTCAGTGATTGATTCACTCGGTGCAGATTAATGGTGATTAGATTTCTAATCATCAGATAGAGGGAAAAAAAGGGTGAACATTTTGTGGTATAATCAAGATGCAACTTCACTTTTTTTTTACTTCGCTTTTTAAAAAAATAATTTGTATTATTTTGTAACCGGCAGTATTATACCCTTCACGAAACATGCAAATACAAATATGTCCTTTCATGTTGTCATGAATTACACCATACCCTGAAAAAGGGGGAAATTCCTTGCAGTTCCTCTGATATTCATTTATAGCCACTTGAGTGTAATTAATGACTTGGATAATGAAGCCCGTCATATCTCCCTGGTTGTTAACACTTCACGGACTGTAAAAAAAAAGGGGGGGGGGGGCTCCATCGTAGAACAATTAAGTGTTGATATACACAGGCCTGTCAGTCATTCCCTAATATCAGGACCATGTTTAATCATCGGAATGCATGTCAAATTGAAAAACCAGGGCTAAAATTTAACAACCTGGCTGACTCAGGGCCTTGGTGTGTATAAGCATGAGGAACTGATTGTAACATCGCTCAGCAGACGTGTATAGGTTAAAATAATGGCATGATAAAGACAGCGTCATCTATACTGTAAGGTAGGCTCCTTTCGTTTCACAAAGCTTTTCTTATGTCGTAGAAGTGAGAAAAAAGGGTGTGAAGTCTGATTTTTCTTTTGAAGCCAGTTGTTGGTCAGTAAAAGTCTTTATCCCCTGTATCTGAGGGCTCTCAGTGGTCTCTAGTGACAGAGGGGTCCCCTAGCAGATAAAAATTAGTGGACCGATCGTAAAAACTTTTTCAATATGGCCCCCAGGTCTAGAGCACTGCAGCCTGGTGGCCTGGAGGTATGATTTATGAAGAGAAATAGTTGTGTTATGATAATATTTTTGTATTTTATGGATGATGTTTCAATGAATTCCATGGCCAGAGGACACCAAAGATACAGGTCTGGGTGACTTGTAACAGAAGTCGCAGTGTTGTTGTCTTTTGAGTTGTTTTTTTTTACAACTCTGTACTCAGAAAGCATCTAGCTGCCACATTTACAGAGCATATGTTTTGAGCCAGAGTATATAAAACTTAGAAGGAATACCTTATTTTTGAGTTATCAAGAGGAAGTTTTGTCTAGTTGTTTTAAGGTGTAATCTTATTGACTGTGTACTGCATGTGCATTTCGTTTGGAATAAGAATTGATTTGGATATCTACCTTACAGGTAAAAAAAAAAAATTTCAATTTCATTTAATATTGTATGTATGTGCAATTTCTTTTAATTATATTTTGCCAGAAATTTGTTTTGGTAATAATCTAAGCTTGTCCTGAAAACAGAGAAATGCGTATATATATTTAAAAAATCTGAATTTTCACCTGTGCATATTGTGTCACCTATAGCTGTATCAAAGTCATTTCCTTATAACTTAGATATTAAGAGTCAAACAAAAGTATGTGTACCGTGCGACTTGTATCGCACATTGACATCAAATGGACAGTTATATATGTCCCTGGTAATTGAGGAGAATTCGTTTAACCATCCATGTCTTGTTCTCCCTCAGTCTCAGGTCAAAAATCAAGAGGCCTGGGTTCGTTCTGTCTAATTTACCTATCTGTCAATTGTTTGGGTCGACACCAGTACATTGTCTTGTAAGTGACTCAAGATTTCTATTTGCGTTGGGCTCCGTTATGTAATCTCTAATGCGACTCTGGAAAGCTTTAAATGGGAGAAGTACTTGACTGCCTGGAATTTCTTATAGATGGAAGATATAATATGGAGAATTTTACGAGTCTCCTGCAGAATTGAAAACCAAGGTCCTATTTTACTGCAAGACAATATATATATATATATATATGACAATTTTTTTTAAAGCTTATTTTTCACCTGTTGATAAGCGTAAGGGTATATGTTCATTATAAAAGGGAAGGTAGATATTGAAAAGGTGTTTAGAATTGACTAATTTCTATACCATAGAAGAATTTGTATTTTCATTACTGTTCCATTTATTGGTAGGTATTAATTTTGTGTACTAAATTTAGTAAATAAGTATTGATTTGACTTTTCAAAAATGCGCGATTTATTTCTTGTTTAGAGTTTACTCAGTTTAGAATTGGAAAAGATCTCCAATTGTATGATTGCTTTTTTGCAAACATCGCCTAGTGAGAAACTAAGAAATATACAGGACATTGCTGTTTGAAAACACAGTGAATATCCGTAGGTCGGAGCTATTCGGAACAGATTAAGCCGAAATACCTGTGGTGATTTTCATCAATCAGGTCTAATTCCTTGATGAATAATATTATTTTCTCAAAAGAAGCTGCAGGTATTGCCTTCCCAATAGATCAATATGTAGCAGGCTCTTGAAAAGTGAAAACAAAAGCCAGCTGAGTTTTTTTTTCTCCGAGAGCGAGAGCATCTCCAGGTGTGTATTTCTCAGTGCGTCAATTTCTCAGTATCACACGCTATCATCATCATCGTGCCATTTAGAAGAGATAACAATTTCGCCTACAGATTAAAACAATATTTTTAAAAGAAAAAATAATCCTTTTACATCCGTATTGGGCTTTATTTCATGGAAAGGCGTAGTTTTTTTTGTTTTTCGTAAAGGTTGTATGATAATTTTTTCTTCACTTTTTTTCAGTGTTTTTATATTTGGTTAGATAATTTTCAAGGGAGGTTCCTTGAGATAATGTTTAGCTTATCGTATATTTGACATCACCGTTCCTCTTAAAGTGAAATGGTTTTTGCATACCAAATTTGAGTGGGGGTCTCTTGGGATGAGAAATGCTGTTACAGTATGTATAAATGGGCATTGTCTTATGTCAGTGTACTGAAATCTTATCTAATAAGAACAGCTTAAGGAAAGTCGCAAAATACCTCATCGAAAAAGGAAGTTTTGTAAAGAAGGACTATTAGAGTTTATCAAAAGGATCAGTTCTCAATTTTACGAAGGTGAGATGCCGAAAGTAACTTTTAATAGTTTTATAATAGTGATGAATGTCAGAGGACCATTTGTTTGTATAATAGTTTCTCATACATGGTCTTTGTTCATATATGTAGAAAAAGACAGCAAAGACAAACTCCAATATTCAATGTATTTTGTCGCTGGATTTGACAGAGCTATGATATTATATAATACAAGGTTTAATATGATTGAAAAATATAGAGTGAAAGTGATAGGATTGAAATTGGTTGGTTTCATACAAAACAGCTAGAAACTGAAAGTATAAAGAGGTTGTGGAAGAGAGAGAGAGAGAGAGAGAGAGAGAGAGAGAGAGAGAGAGAGAGAGAGAGAGGAGAGAGAGAGAGAGAGAACTATTTTTTGTCTCATGAAGTTGACCTCTCATGACCTGAAACCCCTTTCCAGGTCAAAAACCTGAATTTGTCATTTGTGCACAAGAAAAAGAAAAAAAAAGACATTTTAAGGAAGTGTATTACAACATATTTCAGTTGTTAGCACGGCCATTTTATTACAATTGCAAGGTGCACACAAAATGCTGACTTCATTGCGTTGTTTAACGTATGTACGTGTTGATATACACTGACTTCAGTTACCACCAGGATTTCTATTTCTGATGGAGTTACATTGGTACGGTACTAATGCTTCCAAGTACCTTTCTGTACTGTGTTAGTTGCCTCCTTTGATAACAATCAACTACTGTCGCAGTTATGCAACAAAGTAGATCTTTTTTTGTGTCTGGGGATGTATTATGCTTGCCCCAAGAACATTATCACATCATGTCTATATCGGTTTGTTCTGGCCAGTGCATCATATTTCTCTGATTTTCATACCTCACATACTCAGGTGTTACATATACCTGTTCAGGGAAGATATCTGTACCTTTGCGGTGCTTGTCTGCATTTATTTACCACTTTCATGGCTAATACCATTAGGTCACAGTTGTACCTGATTGATTTCATATTTTTGTCTTTCTCTCCCTTTGTACACTATGGGTTTGTGTGACCAAACAGTAAACTATAGCTTTTTTTCAGTGTTTTGAGGTTTTTGTCTACTAGATGCATATATGTCTCTTTGTCTAATTGACTAACAATTGATGGGGGATGTCATATGACTGTCTTTGAAATATGTGTCAAAGTACCATATATGTATACATGGGGGCTAAATTTTCATCCATTTTTCGGATACCCTGAAGTCACCAATCAACATCGCTAAGTTATTTAACATTTAAAAATACAGTGTTTATTCATTATATGAACCAGCACAACCATGAAATACACCTTAAAATAAATGACTATCCACAAAATCCCCCCCCCCCCTTTTGAATTTAAATCATTCCATAGTACATGTAACTGACTTGACTTTGGAAAACTTAAGACAGGTCAGTCCTTTACATTGCCTGTCTTTCTGTTATATATGTCAGTCTGTGTCTTTATTTGTACATGCATCTTATTTATACAACGCACATAAGCAATATTGTTGTCAAGCTGTATGCCTCAGAATTTGGGTAACAAAATTCTCTTTGCTTTGTCTGTCTGTCCATCTCTGTGTCTGTCTGTCTCTCTATGTTTGCATCTTTTTCAACACTGCAGCTGATTGTTATCGCACGATGTGACTTTGGGCAACATAACACGGGGGTTCTCCTGTTCTGTTTGTCTGTTTGCCTGTTGGTTGTTATGATAACACATTTCGTTGGCTCCCATCTTCTCCCACACTCTCTGAGGTATTTCCTCGTCACCATCCATAATTAATGACAAAAACACAGCTCCTCAAATCAGCACAGATTATCTCATTCCCTGTTCTTGTCTGCAGTGACCCTCCTTCTGAAGCTTTTTCCTCTTCTGAGGGAAGGGGGAACATTATATTTCTTCTCTTCTTTTTCTCGTTCTCTCATCTCCTTGCACTTTTAGGATGTGATATCGTTTTCCTCTTGAGAGAGAGAGAGAGAAAGAGAGATGAAGATGTTGGGATATGGCTTTGAAAGTAAATGAGGTATGCCGATTCTGTTTTTGTTTTCCTGTCTGTGTGTGTGTGTGATCCTGGAATTAGCTTGAGCTGATTTAGCCCGTATTTATGGCTCTGTGGCCTTTGTGATATTGATAATATATATTTCTTGGTCAGTCAGAGCATATAGGAGTGCTCAATCCATTCGGCTGGCTAAAGAAATCTGTGGTTCAAGGGTATACAGGAATTGATTTGGGATGATTGAGTGAGCTGGGTTTGTATATCAGTATGTTTTTGTGTCTGTAATGAGTTGACAAATATGTCTGTAGTTATTTCTGTATGCTGACTCCAAGGCAAAATAATTCAGGTCTTAGAAAGTTACGCATTTGTTTGATTATTATTTGATTTAATGAGTATTGATTCACATGAAAAGCAGATGGAAATCAATAATGTGATAATGAAATTATTTATGATTCCTAATTGACCTTTGAAAAAATGCAGAGATTTTTTGATTTTTTTGATATTCATGTTTCTACTAATGCAGTATATATTTGATATTTTGACCAAAGGAGAAAATGCAAATGGTCCAAATGATATGAATAATGAATTAAATTTTTGGTTTTCATGCATTAACCATTGTTTTGTCAGACTTGTGTTTATAAACCAGTTACTTCAGAGAACTATTAACATCAGGGGCTGAGATTTCGAACAAGGGAAGGTGAAAGTTTTGTACATATTTTCCTGTTTGTAAGGTTTTTATCAGTTGAGCTTCGAAGTTGACATATCTGGTTTCTTCTTGCCTATGTTGGGAGCTTAGAAGCATCATGCCCAAACACCCAAATATTTTAAGCCTTATCTTGTTTGGAAATGGATCAAATTATTTTAGTCCAGTATGAAAAAGTAATTACAGATAATTGTTAAAGAAGGGGTCAGAATGGGTGGAAAAGTTGTGTGACTTGGTCGTGGTTGTCAATGCCATGTGTGTCCCTAGACAGAATGGGTTTTTTTTTCGGTTGTTGCTGGGGTTTTTTATTGGCTTCCAACAAATGAAGGTAAAAGTATGTTTTGATTTGTACAACATGCATAATGATTGTCATGTGTCATTGATTGGGAATTTTATTTTTTTGCTTTTTGTGCAAAAATTGACATTTTTGCCCATTGAGCGAATTTTTCTTCCGTGTTGACATGTTGATTTCTTTTGCTTTTTGCTTCAATTGAAAAATAACAATTTACTTATTAATAAGCATTAATGAAATATTGGTAATTACTAAAAAAGCATTATTGAATCAATTGACAGTTAGTCTAATTAATAAATCTGTTATATTTAGGAATTGCGTTTCAACCATATTGCAAAGGTTAATCATTCTAGATGCAATGTTTTTAGTTTCAATGTCAATTTCCAGCTCATGTTTTGGATCAAGGCTTCTCTGGATTTTCAGGAGCCTTTTTAGCCTGGAGGGTCTAGCTTATCTGGATCTTCCCCCCTCCATTCATTAATTACTGTTTTTATCTAATTATAAGTGATTGAATCGTAGGAACCGATGCCAGGAAGTCCATTTCATTCAGTTCCTCTGGTTAACTTCTGCGTAGCTTTATCGGTCGGCTCCTAATGGACCTCTGATACGTCATACTTGTCTCTCATAAGTTCTCGATGTAAAACACTTTACATTTATTATTTTCCTGACCAATTTGTGCATTAAATTAAAATGTAATTTATATTCTGTCCTTCCGTTTTGCTGTCATTCATTTTTTTTTTTTTAAAACCCATCGTAAATAACTTTTTAAAAAAATTTTCTGGTTTGCCGTAAAAATAAAAGAAATTAATTAATTAGCATAGTATAGCATTAATTATTCAATGGTCTTAATGTCGTAGTCATAATATATTTTAATCACAAACTGGCTGCCTTGTTAGGCTCCTCCACAACAGAGTCGTCCTCGGTGAACTAGCTAATATTACAATGGCAGAGAATTTTTATTTCGGCTTTGATTTCCTGTGAAGTTTTCCGATGGCCACCGTGTGTTCTAGCTGTCTATAATTCTAGCAGACTTCTTTGATGGACAGAGATGCTCAGTAAAGATCTTTTACCTTTCGGAATTGTTCAGGTGAATCAATTATTGATGGAGCTTGGCTTTTGATAGTTTGATCAACATCTCAGGCTAGCTGTTATATATATTTTTTTATTCCACCTCTGGTGAGTTGCATGTGTATTGTAACGACCAACCGACAGACTGTTGTCTTGGAGAATATTGATATAGGTGTACATATCTATATGATTGTTTCCATGGACGAGGGCATTGGATTTTACCACTAACCAATTCAAGCCGTCTTAAAAAAAAAAGAGAGGAGAAATCGCATTCATCAGTTGGACATAAGTAGGATATTATTGCAGGAATTTTCTGGATTTATTAGATTTTGTGTGCACTTAAAGGTAATCTTTATAGTTAAAAGTTTGTGTGTGTGTGGTGGGGGGGGGGCCTGTCTGTAAGAATTACATCAATGTACTAAGTGTACAAGCTACGACATAGCATTGTCAATACTTCAAGGCATCGAGCTACCTCTCTTGTAATGCACTTGTAGACAAAATCCACAACAGTTGTCAATGCATGTTTTATTTTATTTTTTATTTTTTTTAAGGAGGAGATTTATAATGTGCATGCATTGGTAAGAACTTAAGTCATGATTTATGCTTAATGACCAAGATGGGAGAAATTTGTGGTTTTATGATCTTACTAGAAAGTTGTTTTGCTAGGCAGAAAACAAGGGGTTTGGTTTGTAGATTTTGTCCCGTGATTCGGTGTATTTCGGTAACTTTCTCTTCTCTGTCAGACAGTAGCTATGTAACAGTTTCATCATCTTAAGGCTTTACGACAAACCTATGTCAAAATTACCTGAAAGTGACAGGCTGATTTTGTGTAAGTCTGAGGCTTCGAATACCAGGTATATCTGGCTGATTATGACAGCCCTGATGTAATGTTTAACTCCTATTGAAAAGCTATTAATTATATCGGTGTGCCTGTAAGCATTATATAGAGATATTATAGGTCATGCAGGAAAGATGTTACTTAGGTGCACAGATCACATGGTGAATTGATATGCAGCGGGAGTCAACCTCTAATTAGTTACAAATGTTGGGATATACGTACCATACACCAGACTGATATTATAGGTGAAACGAGGGGAGAAATATTTTGTCTGTTTCATTGCCTTGAAGACACTGGCTTCGTTTTTGATGATCCAAGGGAGACAGGGAAGGAATCTCAGCTGTGTTTGTTTTGTGTTTACATTTTCGAGACATATGGAGAGGAGAACCAGATGTTTTGATCTGTGGACATACAGTGAGTATGAACCTAATCATATTGCACTGCTTGATCAGCTGATGTATGTCAACATTGAAATATACAAGGTTTGTTATGGTTAATGTGGGATATGTATATTTCCTGTGACCTTCATATCCACATGAAGCACCATGCATGCAAAGAAAGCAGATTTTTTATTGTTTAATTAATTCTCGAATTGAAGGCCAGGCAGTTTTTTGCGTTGAAATAATAATTCTGTATTTGATATATTTGCCATTTTTTGTGTAGTAATTTAGATGCAGATGCATTAAAAAATATTATTTATGTTAATGTCAAATTTTGATTGTTCTAATTTGAAGTTGACAGCATCTAAATTACTTTAAAAAATGGCAAATAAAAAAACTTTGAAAGCTAATAGCATAAATTACTGGTACTTAAGGAAAACCTTGAAGCTCACAGGTTTAATTACTTTACAAACAATTAAAACTTTCTTTTTTAGTTTTTATATCTTTCAAACTCAGTCAAGAAAAATTGAAGGTGACAATTTATAGAAAGCTTAAATGTGATTTCTGCCTGATGTAACCTACAACATAACATTACCTGAAATTGTCAATAATTAACGCTAGGTGTATAACGAGAGAAGGAAGAACTCTGTCTAATTACACTACCTGTCAACCGTCCTCTGTGCTTTATATCACAGAGGTACGGACAATAACAGTTTTATTCCCTTCCTGTCGTTAATTTAGCGTTATTATGGATTAATTAATTTGACGGTGATCGAGGATTGTGTCTTTGGGGATGAGGGAAAGACGTCTTTCTTCGTTTTTGGTGGGCTACGAATTCTGACAAGTGAGTTGATTTGGGTCAGGTTGGATTCAGTTTGTTTTTCTATACAATTGAGGGAAATTTCTCTCTGCATATGTTAAGTTATGGAGAGAAAGGTATATCTATAGAATTCGGGAGGAATTTTCTGCAAAAATATCCATTTAAAAACCATGTTGATTGCAAAAAAAAACAACTTCTACATTTAAAGTATTTGAGCGCATTATTGTAAAATACTCCCAAAAATGTTATTGCGACGTTTATTGTGTAAAAAATACATGGTAATTGAATGTTACATTGGTGTTCTTTAAATACTTTAAAGTTAACATTGCTGAGTAATAACGTTATACATAAAGATACAAATCAGCATTTCGACGAATATGACCAGAAGAAAAATAGGATCATCCCTATTTGATGGCGATTGTCCCATTGTTTATTATTATGAGGTGTTGATACCTATCTTTGGGTACATATAGTATATTAAATCACCTGATTTCCCCCCAAATACAGAGCTGAAAGACCTCAGGAATTATCTCTGTACAAAATCTCAAAAATAGCTACGAGGCATGCAAACACTCTGAACAATAAGCCACTTATTGTGCTCCCGAAATATCACGGAAAAACACACAACTGTTCCGCAAAGTTTCTGTTTTCCAAATGCATGAGCGGGATGTGAGACCCCTTAAGGTAACTGCACTCTAGTGCATGGCCTTTATACGCAGGGGTCTCTGATGCATGTCAGATGTGTAGTTTTTTTTCTCTCTCTCTCTCTCTCTCTCTCTCTCTCTCTTTCTGTGTACATACCGGCCAGGATGTTATTTATAGGAAATTAACACACTTCGTGAGGTGAACATCTGATCAATCTACATCAGCGGCAATCGGCCATGGATCAAAGAACGCACTCAAATGTATGTCAATTTGTCCCCCCTCCAAAAATTCTGCTAATTTGGTCGTTTTTTGTGGGGTTTTTTTTTACTCTCTCTTTCATTTTTTGTGCGTGAGGGGTTGACAACAATAGGTTCAGGTATGGATTAAAAAATTGTTTCAAAGTGAAAATTTCTTGAGTTATTAAGGTATGATTATTTGTATATGGTAGAATGTTAATTGAAATCTTGAATCTTATGTGGAAGGTTTTCATTGCATTGTGTTTAAAATATGCAGGTAGTGTGTAGTTATTATTTTAGCTAGATGAATCTTTGAGGATATTCAGTCAATTTTGTATCATAATTGATGTGAGTATTTATCTTGATTGGGAAAGAAACCCCTAAAAAATACCCCACGTATAATTATCATTCAGACAATGTCATATGTCATGCTGTTGTTAAGTTAAAAGTTAAAGAAAGCAGTGCTAAATTAATATTTGTTACTAATTGTTTCCTGTTGGAGGGCTGTTAAATTAAATTTCCTGTTTTGCTTAGACATTTATCGGTAAGGTGATTTCTTGACAGGTATATTCGTATATGTACAACATACAGGTATGATTCAAATGTGCATTGCCCTGAGATGACTTGGGTTAGATCATCCATACTCCATGTAGTATGGATTCTGATGGATTATGTACTCAAGCGCAAGGTGACTATGCATGTACATATGTTTTGTGGTTGGAATTGTTTTGATTTGAATATGGGTGTGGGGGGGGGGGGGTATCAGACATTTTTGTAAACTATTCTGCCTCCAGACCTCTTTCTCTGGGGATTTTCTTGTCGTTCAACCTAATTATTATTTTGTGAACTGTATTACAATTTATACAAACTGCAGGTTGAAAGAGAAAGGAGATGGTGGGGGTTTTTTTTTCGTATGAAATTGATGACCTCAGATACATGTTCAATCATCATCCGGAATTGCATCTGTGACACTTTGTTCAATATGATGTATACAGTCCCAGCCAGATTGTACCACCTGTTTTTAATCAAGTTAGCAAATTCAATATGGCCATGAACAGCAAGTGAAAACCGACTACCAAACAAGTATATAACCATTTCATTTTCCCAATGTTATAAATTTTTTTCTCCCCCCTTTTCAGGTTTTTCCTCATTAGGAACTGACACGGAGTGATTGATCGTAACAGGAGAAATTTTCATCTGCGGAGTCTCGGGAAACAAGATATTCTCCGACCGGGAATGGGATGGTTTTCGAAATGAGCATCCAGGACTTTGATGATCAGACACAGGATCACTTGTTCCCTCACCGCAATGGGGGCGTGGACTACCGCGAGGGGTCCTTCATATCCGAGGAGGTCAAAGGTTATCAGGAACCCGGAGTCTATCACTCGGATAGTCAGGTCGGGACGGTCTTCATCAGGATTTCGGTTCCGGAGCTGAAACTACAGGTAACTAAAGATAAATTTTTCTGAATACTGATAGATTTGTTTTTGGATTTTCAGTAATATATACTGTAATATCAAGTTATGATGCGACTGTCTTCATACAGATTTCGGTTCAAGAGCTTCAGGTGAACTAAAGTCATTATAGACTTTTTTCTAATTAGATTTGTCTTCATTAATAAGATTGTACATGAGAAATCAAGATATTTTTTACTGATCTGTTTCATTAGATTTGTAAATATTGAAAATAGATCGAGACAAATTTTTGTGTAATCTTCTCCAAGTTATTTAACAACTGTAGCAAGATTGATTTGTCTATTCAAAATTCAATAAGGAATTTAGTGATCTTCAGAAATTCCATTTTCAAACTCCCTAAATGCCATATAAAAAGCAAATGTCAAACTTATTTTGAAATTGAAAACCAAAAGATTTGTTTAAAAATCAGTTTGATATTTGTATGCTAGCTGTGGTATTCTTATTCCATATTCAAGATCAAAGTGCAATTTCCAAAAAAAAAAAAAAGGGAATTTCAAGGATGCATGTTAAATGAATGTTGAGTTTAAAAAATTTTTTTTTCATTTGTGTTTCAGAAATGTTTGCAGTTTGAGCTAGATGAAACAGTATGGCAGGCCAAACAAAGGATCCTTGGGTCTTTCGCAAAAGTAGGTAGTCTGAGAGCTAAGTTGGTATTGGACACTTTGATATTTTAATGTGGACATCATATATATACTTATATATGTATGTACATATCATATTCAAAATGTATATGATCACCATTTTCAAAATTGCCCCATACCTTCTTATGAGCCATTACCTGGAATCAACTCTGTATGTAAAGCTCAACAAAGAAGTTTCAGTAACAGTTAAAAGCAAGGAAAGTTTTATGGAAAGATTAATTATGTTAAAAAATGTAATTTGCTTTACCGGTAATATTGGGAGTATATAAATGGTGTTTTAAACAGTTATGATTTTCTCTTTTTATAAAGGATCTAAAAGATGCAGTCAACTACGGTCTCTACTGTCCACCAATGAATGGGAGGGCAGGGAAATTTCTGGATGAGGAGCGGCTGCTGAGAGAGTACCCCTTACAGGGACCCATAGGATTCCTGGAGGTAATGTCACTGCTTTTACAATTCTTGATTCATCCAGAGTTCTCACAGAAAATGAGTATGAATTGAAGGGGGGGGGGGGGGTTATAGTGGATGACCAAGGGATGAGTGTACTTCATCATTTACTCTTGTAGGATAAGGAAAAGGGGAGGGGGGATTACATCAAAGTTAACTAACTAAACCTTTTGGTTGGATAAATAAACAATTCAGGAATCAATATCATTGCATTGATTAGGGGTGATGAAAGTACAAATTTTTTTTCTGAAATCTACAAGTTAGAGCAGTTTTATAACTCCTCAAAGCAATTGAGAGGAGTTGAGGACTAGCTACATGCGTTATACTTCATCATGCTGATACTAGTTCATAGCGTGATACTCTTTTGACTTGTAAACGTATATTATGAGGAATGTTTTGAAACTGATCAGGCTGTAGGGGTAGTACATAAATATATACAGTCAAACTTCGTTATCTCGAATTAGATGGGACTGATTAAAAACTTCGAGATACCTGAGTATTCAAGATATCAAGGGTTAAATACTAAAAAAAAATAGTAGTTGGGACTAACAAATCACTTTGACATATCCATTGTATTCGAGATATCAGTGTTCGAGATACCAAAGTTCAACTGTATATATATGTACATGTTTATGCAACAGCTTCCGTAATTTGAATCCGCTGACATTAATATTTCTTCTTGTCAGAACAAGAATTTGACCATCTGATAAAATGTTATTTTAGACTGGTTGTCAGCTGATCTATAGGAAACGACATTAATTTCATATATTTTTACTTTGGTGCAAGACTAATATGAAATGACACGAAGGGATTTATTGAACAAAATTGGCACCAAAATTGAGTTTTTAAACCAATAAGCTCAGATGGTTTAAAATCTCTTGCCCATGGGTTTTTTTTTCCAGGAAGCAATTATTTTCATATCATCCAAGTTACTATAGCTTTAGGGGTTTTTTCTTATTGTCATTTTGCTTTGGAAAGTGCAACATCCAGCCAATTTAAGCATTTTATGAGCTTTTCAAGGGAAAAAGTTATCCAATTCAGAACTGCACTATAAAATCTAGGGATCAGTTATTTGGCTCAAATCTATAGTTTCCTTTTTTGCCTTGCAATGATATGACCCGGAAAAGAAGTTCTAGCTATCATATTAGGAACATGACCAGATAAATTCTATTTTTTGAAGGTGAATTGAAATATATTCAATTTTTTCTTTGTTTTCAGTTCAAGTACAAGAAGAGGGTGTACAAGATGATGCATGTTAATGTGAGGAAGTTAAAACAGCTTCATGTTAAGGTAGGTAGTGTGGATTTTCCAGCGTAGGGGGGGGGTATAAAATATTTGAAAATTCTTTGCAAAGTATCCATAACGATTATTATAGATATCCAAATGTAGGGAGCTTCAGTGTGCCAAGGCCCATAGTAAAATGCTCCTGTATTAGTTTTGTCCTGCAACCTCTGTGATGAAAAAACAGGTGACAGATCTATCACTTAATGGACATGCATGTTCATTAGCACTGTCCCTAATTGATAATTAGCAGTGGCATACTATCATGATTTTATGGGAGAACTGACACGTCAGTCCCCCTGACACCTATAGCTATACTACTGCAGGCCGCTGTGAATGGAACAGTTGTCTGATGAGTACAAATTAACTCCTCTCTTATTCTGTGTGTTTGTGTGTGTTGTAGGGCAACCTGAGACATTTTATTGACTATGTCAAAACCGGAAACCTAGAGAAAGTCAACAAGATGACTAATAAAGGGCTGGACCCCAACTTCCATGATTCTGGCACAGGAGGTATGTATATAACATGATAAAAAGTCACCAAAAAAAGGAACAGAAGCATTGATTTCAAAGAACATACACTGAATAAAACCCTATTTCATGACTTTTTTTTATGTTTTTTATGACCATAGAATTGACTTTTTTTTAACCTGTCATATTTTTTTCTCATTTGTACTTTCAAACTTTTTATATAATCTTCAATCCTCCTATTCTTCTTATCTAAACAAAATAGAGATGACCTTAAAGGTCAGAGGTCAATGCATTTTAAAGCTCAAGGTTATTCACAAGTTCAAGGTCATTCATCAAGACCAAGGTCAAATTGATTACAATTGTATGTTTAGCAATAAGGTGTTATCCTGTTTCTAAGCTTTATGATATTTTCAATGAGGTAAACACATCTGTTGCACCTTACTAAATAGTTGTCTAGCAAGGATGATGTCCCGATGACTCACACTTGATTTGTGGTTCATTGAACTAGATTTTATTTGTTTAAACTATGGATTTATCTATACTGTACCATGTTCTGCAGACAGCCACTGAATCACTGAATAAAAACAAGGATTTATTTTAAATTATCTATCCATATATGTTAATATGTGGACTGATATCTTAATGCACTGTGTACAATGGTGTAAAATACAGAAACGGTGGATATAGATCTGAAATGGAAATTACCTTTGTGAATATGTAAATTCACAAAGTGATAACACGAATTTTGCTAGATTTCCTGATTAGCTCCTAAAATGAGATATTGTCTTATAACAAGAGTAATGTACATAATAAGTATACCGGTACTTGAAGAGTCATTTCTGATCAGTACATTCTAGAGGGTTGAAATTGGTACATGTTACATGTTGAAAGAAAATGGCAACAGATGTAGATATATGACAGGGATGATTTTTTGACAAAAACTGATTATATAAAAAAAATTCTGTAAATAAGAATTTCAGATGAAAAGTATACTAACTTTAACCTAAGGGTGAAAATTAAGAACATGTCTAATTATTTACATAGCAAAAGTTAGTTGAATTGAAGAAAAACAGAATTACTTTCAAAATTTGTTATTTAATCCTTTTGCAATCCAATACACCTTAAGTACTTATCTTTGTATTCTATTTCATCTCTACAACATAAGATATTGTTGTTGACACTAAGAACCATATGTCTTCTCTCTGATTGCAGAAACTCCGCTGTGTCTGGCAGTGTCCATGTGTAAGCCCAAGTGTCGGGAGCTGATCATCAGCCTGGCGGGCGGGGGAGCCCATCTAGACTTCAGGAACAAGAAGGGCATGACAGCCCTCCATGTAGCTGTGGTAGCGGGCAACTTGGAAGCCATTAAGGTGAGTAGTGGGCAGATAGGCATTAATGGGCATGTAGTTCTTAGTGGGCAGGTAGGTCTTAGTGGGCAAATAGGTCTTAGTGGGCAGAATTTTTATGGCTTTTTGTGTGTCCTGGGACAGAGGTCAGCGTAAGAAAACAGGCTAATTGGAAGAGATTGGGATAGAAAGAGGCGTAATAGAATAGCCAAGATGGGCAACTGACGCTTATAATTACTTTGAATATATGTTTTATCACAGTTTACTAAGAACTTGTGTAGGCAATTGGCATTACAGAGGCCATGAATGGAAATATAATGATAGGCTAGTGCAGCAGGATAAGTGTGGTTTCTTTGTTGTGTTTGATTGCCTATTTTCTGTCCAGCTTTGGACTTGCAAATGGTTTTTGCCATTGGTTTAATTCGCAAGGAGTGTGATATCATAGCATAATACTGGAGAAAACAACATGGAATGGACTTCTGATCAAAAGACAATTGTTAACTGAGTGTAACGGTGGACATCTTGTGAGATTGATTAGTTTCTATTCTAAGGCTTCAAATACTGTTAAGAGATGGAAAGGTTTGAACTCTAGTTTTACAATTTAAATTGCCATTTTGCTATGCCCTTACACTGAGATGTAGGATTTCAAAGTTCACACTATTTGTGTTAATGCTAGTGAAAAAAAGTGTTGTATTTTGGATGTTTCTTGTTTAAGTTGTTTCTTGCACCTATACTTACATGACGTCAATATGAAGTGTCAGTTGTCACATCTGAAAATAAAAGGTAACCTTCGTGGTGGAAGAATTAAACATTGTTCTTAGACAAGTGCATTGCATTTGATTTAATTTTTTATGCACTTTTCATCCTTGATTTCATAACATGTCAGAATAATGAAATTTAACAATGGGGGCATTATTTCGATATCATTGATTCTAATGTTTTTCTTGCTTTATATGCAGCACTCTAAGCTTGTACTTTGGACAAGGTAGAAAGGGGGGAATTAAACATTCCTGTAATTTTGGAGTCAATACAGGTCAACATAGTTGGAAAGTGAATCATGATGTAAGAACCTCATACATCCCTTGTCCAACATCTTGTAAGCTAAACTCTGTCATCAGAGAGCCATAGCCATGTTTCCTTTGCCTTGGTTCAGCGGTCCCTTTTGTGCAACAGGCGTTGTGGATGGCCATTAATCAAATTGAAACGGGGATGTTTTTTTTTTCTCTTCTATTGATCATCTTTGTTGTTTATTTACGAAATGGCTCTCTCCATGTCTAGTTGATGCATGGTACAGACTATAGCTACATATGGTCAAATTAATTTTGCCTTGCTATAGGTAGGTGTTGGCTGTTTCTGGTCCGGCTTGGTTCACAGAGAAAGAAATGCACCATACATTACCATAAATATAAACAGCCCCCCCCCCCCCTTTTTTTTAGTTGAGGATTTATTAGGGAGAGGGAAGTGCATGGTTCCCACAAAGTAATGGGATTAATTGATATAAAAGCCTACTCTGATGGTACCTAGCACATAATGTATTATATGTTGCTCAGCGTTGTTTATATTTTATACATTACCAGTGTATTCAGTTGTTTTGGAGTTCTTTTATTACCGGTACACGTATTAATTATTACGGAGTAGCCTTAAGGAAATATGGCTCCGCAATTTTGTGGTAATACAACACATGTACCGGTAGTTGGAAGCATGTATATTTTTTTCTATAAGGAAAGATAATGATGTTCCCATAGATCAATATTAATGTTTTTTTTTTTAAACAACCAATCGATGTGACAGGGCGTTGCAGTGTTAACTTCAAGGTTTATTCCATCAGCAAAAATTATCACTAAATAGAACCTGCAGTCATTTTCTGACAGCTTGTAGACATTTTATATCTCAATAGGCTTTTGTTATATATAATGTGCATGTGTTATATGAAGTTATGTATGACATACACACACTCATTTTGTATACATGTGTTAGACTTTTTTCTGTCTTAATGGTAATAGATGTAATATCTCTCTTACATGAATATGTATACAAAATCTGTGCTATTATATTCCTCTTTCTCTGTTAAGTTTAGTACCAGTACATAAATTTCGGTGAATCAATACACTATTCCTCTACTCTACCCCCTGTTTTTTCAGACCCTGCTGGACCTGGGGGTGTCCCCTAACCTGAAGGACAGTCGGTCCCTGACCCCCCTGTACTACACTGTCTCCCACTGCACCAGCCCCAGCTGTGTGGAGATGCTGCTGCAGGAAAGGGCCTTCATCGGATCCCAGGACGAACAGGGCTGGTTTGAAATTCATCACGTAAGGAGATTACTGCTACGATACACTGTAGTATTAATGTATTTAGATTACTTCATTAGATTAAATTTTTAAAAAAAATTATTAGAATTTTCAGATGTACTGCTTTGGTAAAAATAGCCAAGAGCAGTATAATCTCCTTTGTTTATGTTCTTTAAATGTAAATGAAAAATCAGAATGTAAGCATTTTGATTAAATATGCCTTGATTATGCTTCCAGGGTAAGAAGTCTTTTGGATATATAATCAGGTTTTTTTCAAGTTCTGCATTAGAGCCACTGATTATAAAAAAAAAATTGTGTACCCTTGGTATCAAATTTAGGGAAAAAACATTTTAATTTAAAAAAAACCTGCATCAAAAACAGATCACTATAAACAGATTACAGGAATTTTTTTTCACTTCTCTCAAAGTGACACTAAAGGACAAGATAGTGTTAGAAGTATAGAAAAATAAGCTGATTATTGAAAGACCTGAGTTCTGGGCTAGGTCATCTTTTGAGAGATAATTTCATAGTGTGAACTCTGACCCAGACCAGTGGTTTATATACAGTGATGTTGGGATTTAATTCCTTTTTTTCTGTGCAGGCTTGTCGACAAGGATTGGTGCAGCATTTGGAACATCTCTTGTTTTATGGTGCGGACATGGATGTTCAGAATGCCAGCGGAAACACAGCATTGCATGTCTGCGCATTACATAATCGAGTGAGTAACCGAAATTACAATAATAAATAATGCTTCCAATTAGGTTTCTACTTGCAATTTTCTTTTGAATTAAACATTTTTGGAGACAAATTGCTGTGAAGATGTCAGTAATAGCTGCAGGTGGTTTGAAGGGTTATTGCAGCTTGAAAATAGGGGGGAGGGGCAACTGTCACAATTTTTCTGTGATGTTACAAATGATGCTACACCTGAAATTGACATTGCCAATTACAGTACGCTCACGCATCTTAACAAATCAGCTGATAACCAGGGGCAATAACTGTGGAAAGTCATCTAATAAACATTTGTTTTTTTTTGGCAAAGCTGCGTACACCACAAAATTTCAGAATAAAGTGAATATTTCTCCCTTGGTCGTGTAGTGTGAACATCCCTTTTTAGTCACAACTGAAAAAAGAAATGTTGAAAAAAAAAAATTCTGATATAATTGTGTAGTTTTTCGTACTCTCTTTTTGGGGAATACAGTTTTTGTAACGTTTTAGAAATGGAGTATTGTGCCGAAATATTGTATGGAATATACTTCCTTTGTGCAGGAGTCTTGTTTACGGGTTTTGCTTTTCCGAGGAGCAAACAAAGAAATACTCAACTACAGCAACCAGTCTCCATACGAGTGTGCCATTCTGGCCGGGAACAACGCCATCGCGGAAATCCTGGAGGGCCACAAGGACGACGATGTCGGTAAGGGTATAATACAGTCAAAGCCGTATCATCCGACAGCTGGATAATCCAACTCTTATTGGATTTATACAAAATATCCACAAAGATTTTCATACTTTGAATAATATGTTGAATTTGACAGCTGGATAATCTGACTTTTAATGATTGATACAAGGAAATCAATTAAGATTTTCATACTATGGTTTCATTAATATGTATACATCGTAAGTCGGACAACTGCACCAATTTTTTGGGATTTTGTTACTTTTTTAACCTAGAAATCAAATGTGCATTGAAGGTTGATTTCTAAAAAAAAAAAAAAAAAAGATTTATGGATAGGACTTACGGTTGTGTGAATTTTACAAAATCCATAAAAAAGTTATGCCTAACAATATCCATTTTAACGAAACACAGTATAATTTTTTTGTGTAATATGATTTTCAGATTGATTGTGTTAAGCATAAAAACTTTTTTCAAAAACATGTAAGATATGTTTTGGCTAGGATTATGTCGTAAATTTGAGGTTCCGTTTTGAATTTTGCAGTTATGTTCTAACATTAACAACAACATAAAGGCTTGCGTGAATGATAGGTTTGTCAGGCAGTAGGTGAACAAGTCAATATTACTGCTCATAATATTTTGTAAACAGGCTTTTAAGGAAGATCTTAAATATTTGTAAGTAAGAAAAAAAGATCAAGAGAAGAAAAATATGACTGCATGCTTGTCAAACATCATAAGCACCCATTATATTGACAGTTTGATGTTTTTCTGTCACGAAGTTGCTCTCCTCTACAACATAAGAAATTCAACCATTGAGATCAATTTGTCAAAAATTTGAAATTATTATTGGGCCGACTGTGAATAAAAAAAACTTACATGTGTCCCTACAAGGGACAAAAAGATAAATATTTACCTACATTTAAGAGGCCATGAAATAAGGTTAACGTGAGCAATGATGCTGTCAAAGAATTGAAAGAATAACACAGCTTTATGGTGACTGATGTTTCTGTGTTGTCAGAAGGGGTCAGGTGTTTTCAGAGTGAGACAAACAGACAAATTGTGCCATCTCAGGTCACAGGGGTTAAACAACTTTTTTTTTTGGGGGGGGGGTGTGATTAGTGGGCTAAGACTGGTTGATGATGCAAT
The DNA here is from genome assembly GCA_015776775.1 of Magallana hongkongensis. Taxonomy (NCBI): domain Eukaryota; kingdom Metazoa; phylum Mollusca; class Bivalvia; order Ostreida; family Ostreidae; genus Magallana; species Magallana hongkongensis. The sequence continues at coordinate 429,964 of VIAA01000025.1, forward strand.
AGAAAATCTATCAGTTTATCATTAGGCAGAGGACGTACATTATGAAGTCCATATTTTATGTTTTATTTTGGGTTTGAGTGATGTGTTGTTTAAGTATTAAAAAGTATGTGTTTAAAAAAAGACATTTAATTAATTAGGTACATAAGATATTTGACAATCTTAATTTATTATTAAAGATTGGAATTATGAGTCTGCATGTATATAGTAAAGAAACATCTTATTAAGATGATGGATCTGCTTTTTCTTTCACTTATTTCCAATTTCACTCCAGCAGACACCATTTATTCTAAATTAAATTTTTTTTCCTTGGTGTTTTAGTTCAGTTCCGTGAGACGCCGCGGTTCAGCACCAGACGCCGCGACTCTGTGGCGTCGGCTGCTATGTACGCCCTGTACCGCTCCCGCAGTGACCCGCGGATCAACCACATCCTGATCAGCCCCTCCTCCTCCACGCAGAGCTTCTCACATCTACACAACAGCCAGACCACCACAGACTCGTACTCAGGCTCGCGCGGCACTGACTCACCATGCTCAATGAGTCTGTCCAGCTCCAGCTCAGGGCCAGGTGAGTTTCTGATATGGTGAAAATTATGTGTTATGTTGGGTCTCAGGGTTCTTTAATGTTAAGTTTAAGCTTAGAGGATTTTTTTTTTCGGTATTACTGGGTAATAAGAGAAGAAAGTTTTGGTGACTGTTTAGCTTATGATGAGGTAGAGATTGGTTTAGGTGGAGGGTTTGATAAGTTTAGACTTATTAATAATGTAAGAAGTTCTTCATTGACTGTTGTGCATACATACAAATGGATGAATATTGTGGAGTACATTTGTTGTCAAGTTATAGTACTTCATACAGCAGATATTGCCTTCCAAGTGGCTTCAAACATCTTCACCATGATGAATGAAACTAATGATACATTAGGAGTTAATATTTTTATATGTATGTTATTCATACAGTCTTTGATATTAATTATGTATTTGTTGTGTGTTCATTATGATTTTTCAAGGCTTCTTTGGAAAAGGAGCAAGTGCATCTTTCCCTTTAAGGCGCCCCATGTCCGTATGCCAGAGCCATTTTCCTGATCAAAACAGGCCCTCTTTATCTCAGTTTGAGATCATGAAGAGGAGACTGACTCCTGCCAACTCATTCCGTTCAGTGAGATCTCGAGATCAACTCGAGCAAGAGTTGCATAGGGACTTGCATCGAAGACTGTCTCTGCAGTTTGAGATCCGAAAAAGGAGTCAGTTTTACCAGAATCTGACAGTTCCCCATGGTAACAGGCTCCAAAATCGGAATTTGGAACAGGGTAATAACACTCAGAGCACTATGCTTTCGCCTTCGATGGAATCTATTAATAGTGTTCAGAGTCAAACCCCAAGTCTGAGTACATTTTCGTCTCATTCCGGAAAGACATACGGCAGTTGTCTATCTGTCGGTGACAACACATTACACAAGAGGGACCGTAGCAAAAGTCCAAATCTGCCCATACGGAACACCGTGTGTACCTCAGACTCCACAATATACAGGGTGATCTCAAAACCTAAAAAACACAGAACGTCCATCAAGAATCAGACTCAGGTAGACGTGAATAAACATGAGGATGGTTATGGTAATGCCAACATCTACACAGAAATCAGCAGTAAGTGTAAAGGACCCCCCTCCAATAATACAAATCTAGTCGGTCGACAGACGAGTGCACCGGCCAGGGATACGTACATTTCCTCGTACATTTCGGCCGACCACTGTCCCCCCGAAGCCACGCTAGAGCTGGAAGTCGATCACATTTACGTGTGCACGGAGCGCTACCTCCCCCGAACTCCTGACGAACTGGCGCTGGAGAAAGGCGACATTGTGGAAGGTTTACCTCCCTTTGAGCATGATCTTATTTTGCAGTTTGTTATTCCCTGTTATTTCTTCGTATTTCTTTTTCCACAGGTATTTATAGCTGCATCTTGAGTGTTATATTTTTCCCCTCTTTTTTTGTAGCATTGCTCTGTTTTCATAATTGCCTCTTTTAGTTTCTGTTATTTATCACTTCTATTGAAGTATGACTTGTATATTTTGTACACAGTCACATTAATATTCATGATATGTTAATTAGCTGTAGATATTATAATGACTGTATCTTTTTACAGCATGGAAATTTTATCAACACGGACACTGCATGGAAAATATCATTAGCGCAATATGAATTCACAATAATAAAAAAGATATGTTAATTATTTATGATCATTTACAAATTAATTATCATGTTATGCAAGGTTTGCAAGCAATGCATGAGAAAATGCCTCATGGATCTGTTCTAGTCACTTTTCATGAATGAATTGTATACTGGATGGAGAATGACTCATAGTTTATACTTATAATCATATATTAGAGAAGTTATGACTTGACTGTAGCTGTTTGCAAGCATATTTGCATGCGTATTTCATTTAAGGTAGACTTGACATATTGTAACAAATATAGTGGATGAAATAATGATCAATGCATTTTGAATTAGACTTTTAAAAAAGTCATTTCCCCCCACAGTTTTGTGTTTTAATTAAAATTAGAATTATGAATGTTTTTAATTTCATTCATTGAACTAGTCTTAGAGAAGTTTTCACTGTTATCCACATTTTGAAAACACTTTCATTACAACCATAGATAGATTTTATTTCATATTTTGTTTTCCATTGAAATTTTTATTCTCAATGTTATATGAAATAAAATTCCAATATTGAATCCTAAATTTATAAGCATCTAAGTAAGCAAGAAATTTGGCTAGATTGTAATTTTTTTTTTTTAAACTGTGAAAGATTATGAAATATAAAGATGAATTTGAACTCATTTCAGTTCTTGGGGTCGGAGAACAAGGATTCTGGGAAGGGAGAGTTAACAACAATGAAGGGATGTTCCCTAGTAACTTTGTCCAGGAAGTCAAACTAAGGAGGAAAGGTATGGACATCATCTCTCTGTCCCTCTTTCTCTCTCTCTTTCTATTTCTCTCTCTCTCCATGACTTGTAAGGTTGTTTTATTCCTTTTATTTGTTCTTTTACTCTTTATCTCTGATTTATTAAGAGAAAAGAAAAAGGTTGAACATTTCTAAAAATTTTAAAAAGGTTTTGAGGTCATGTTAAATGTGAAAGGTCAAAGGTTATTAGTTGGCAAGGTCATTAATTTGGTAACAACATCAGTGCATTTATTCAAAAGTATAAGAAAACCCCTTTGTGAAAACTCTTCAAAGGGAAACATAATTCATGGAATGCAAAACAAATGAATAAAGAGACAGCTTACATAAATATTGTCTCCTTAATTTGGCTAATTTCCATCCATACAAGAAATAACTGTGAGGATGCTCTCCTCTCGGAGCTAAATGTGACATTCAGACAGGTGTAATGGGGCAGTTTGCACTTCTGGTCTGTGTGACTAGCTAGAAGCCTGTGACGTCAGGATATAGAGAGACTGTGTCCGACGTACATACGTCGGCATTAAACTTAGGCCCCCGGGATATTGTTCTTTAGTGACAAAATTGATAATCTCTTGTTCAGCCAATATTCACTTTGCTTTGTTTATTATTTTTGACAATATCATCCTATTTGCTTTATTTCCAATTTTATTAATATGAAATAGCTTTTTGAAAATCTTTTCATATTCATTTATTTGACATGAATGATTTATAAACTCTTTTTCTAATTGAGTTGGAAATGATTTACACTAGTAGCACCAGGTGGGAAAAACAATAAGTGATTTGATTATGGGTACCCCCGGGGCCCTTTGTACCTATCTCCCTAATGAAAGAGATATGAGTGGTTTTGTACATTTGATATCAATTTTTGATCAATTTGGCCAAGCTTGACCATCCATTATGAGCTGTTAGACTAAAGAGCACAAATTACAAGTACACATAGTGTGCGATGGATGCATTTACTTTTGGAAGCATCTTTTCATTTGTATGTTAGCAAGAGATAACGTTGATCATATTCCATAAATTGCCAATTTGACTAGAGACTGGATTTTTTCTATGTGATATTTGAAATGGAGATTTTACATTTTGGCTGTCGTTTTGTAACTCGGGAAGAAAAATTGAAGACGAAATTCAGTGGTCAAACTCGACACAGAAATGTCGGACGGTTATAACTTTAATACTTGTTAAGGAAAAAAATATAAATAACAGTGAAATATGGAGGTTGAAGAAGGTTTAGGAACAATAATGTTAAAAAATCGACTGGCGTACAAAATGACAGTGGCCGCTCTTCTTTCAGCTGGTTCTCTGGGAGACTTAGTCTCGGCCTCTCGACATGACATGATGCTGAACAGGAACACGCTGGCCGCCATAGTACCCAACTTCAGGTCAGTACCCAACATTACTATTTTTACATTACTATACGACAGTTGAAACAGATACTGTAACATTTATTCTTCAGGATTGACCAAACATTTATGCATATTCTTGTTAAGTTTTTTTTTCTTCAATATATTGTACAAGATTTTAAGATTTTATAAGGTTATTGAAATGGACAATTGTTTGAATAACAATGGATGTAGATTTATTCTCTTTAGTAGAGTTGTGGTGTGCTAGTGAGGTGTGCAAATTGGATTCAGTGAATTACTATAATATTTTTTGCAAAAAAAAATGCACAAGAATACAAGCAGCTTTATATGAAAAAGACATAATTTGACTTTATGAATAGGTACAAAATGTAAGACAGAAAACTCCTCAGTCTGTCTGTAAGATGATGGAATGTGCTTTTCAGGGAGATAACTCTTCCAACCCTATTTTTCTTCACATAGTGCTGAATGTGGTTTCAAGTAGTATTCTAATAGATTTTAGCATAAGGCATATAGAGATGAAACCATTTATGAGAAATATCATTGTCAAACATACCAATTTTCCTTTTTTTTTGGTTATGAAAATTTTGGATGCAGTTGAGTTCTTGATTTTCTTTTACCCATTCCTGGACAAATCTTGTATGTTGATACACAATTTTATCAGTCCCTCGCAATTTATCAAATCCCACATAAGATGTAAGACACAAGAATTTGAAGGATTTTAATAGATGGGTGACAACGGTTATGGAGTGAATACTGGTTGCGGACATCAAAAGGTGTAGCCGTTTGTGACAGGGCTTTATTGTTTTACAATCCCATTGTAGTTGCCCAGGTAAATGCATCATTGAGGGGTGTGAATCCGTGTCCTTATCAGAAAACCATTACAAGGATGGTGTAGAGGGGGGCGTGGCAGTGTGTTCAGAAAAATTTCTTTGATTCCAATTTTACTGCTCCTTTAATGGCCCTAGGTCCAAAATCTACCATCTGTTAACTATTCATCATACGTTTATGTACAGAGAAAGAAATATATACATTTCAAACGGTTTTGTACCATAAATGTTCATCTTTTTGTTTGTTTCATGCTTGCATGAGAGAAACTTAAAAGTATGTGGTTGAAAGTTGGTGAACTTGCCAACTTTTTTGTTGAGAGGGATAAAAAAAAGTTTTGGAAAGTAGATTTGAAAGGCCAACAGATTTGTTTCAATATTTGGGTAGGCTGTGTAAGCTTTCTAAGGTTTGATTGTGATCAGTTGTTCAGAAGATTAATTGAATCTTGGCCAGTCTTTTCATGTTAAACACTGATTGGACATTCTTGTGATATGTATAAGAGAATTAAACAGTTACCTACATATGTGTAAGATAGGGCCAGGTCAAAAGTTGAAGTCATAACTACAGGTCAATTCATTAAGTCGACTATTAGCACTAGTGCAGACCTTGGGTACTTACAAGTACTAAAACGACTGAAGATTTTGGGAGATACACTAAGGGGTCAATAGTTCAGTAGTCAAAGTGACACATTATCTTGTCTATGACCCAGCTACCTTCCACTATACCCACCCATTCATGTCACTAACTATCTTCTGTCCATCTTCTTATCCACCTATCCACCCCATATCTGTCATTCACTCTTTCCCTCCCCCTCTCTCTCTCTCTCTCTCTCTCTCTCTCTCAACACATGTACATGAAAATATTCCTGTTAATCTTTTTAAATATTCTCTCTCTCTCTCTCTCTCTCAACTCATAACTTGGTGTTTAAGTTAAGTTTAATTCAATTCAAATCGTTCTTTATCTTCCATTGTACAAGTTTAAGTCTTTACTAATAAATATGTTGGACTAATATCTCATAATGGGCTAAATCTCTTTATTATTAGATTGGTATATGCCACACATATGGCCCATATATAGGTGTTAATTGAATGGAGCTCTAAATGCCACTTCAAAACTACCAAATATTGATGTGCAGTTATTAACACCAGTATTCAGCTCAAAGTGGATTAAGAGCTAAATATTATTACATTATTGAAGTAAAATCCTTTGCAGTTTTTAAATTAACTGTTTATTAATCTTAATATGATATGAATAACTGACCATTCTTAAAAGAAGAATGATATTTGTTGAGGGTGAATGAAGGAGATAGAAATGTGTTATTACTTAATTTCTATATACAAAGCTTTTTAATGATGGCATTTGTAATTTGAAAGTATATCAAGTTTAAACAAAAACAAAAGAAAAAACCTAAACATACTTGTAAAGCAAGCCTTTCTAAATGTAATTTCTTTTGTTTGAGGTTGGAGGTATAGAGAGATAAGTATATAAGAATGTTGTAAAAATGTGGACCTGAAGAGTAAACCTGTAAACTAAAAAGTAAGCGGTTGTCAGGCACTGCTTGACAGTATCACGGAGATGACATTTTTCTCATGGCCCCACGATTGTTCGTTTGCCCATATATTGACTCTGTTTCCGTGCACAACTCTATACACTATCTACTTAGATAGACATTGACGATTTCGGGTTTTTTTCTCTCTTGGTTCGCAAAGGCTAATTCATGTGTATGTCTTGCGCAAACTTCTATCACATGGAGATTTATGGCTCCTTAAGGGGCTTGTGCGTACTTATTTGCCACCCCGAGTTAAGTGAAAACGGAGGACATTCTTGGGTGAAGAAAATGTTTGTTTTACACAAACACTATGTTTGGCACAAAAAGTTTCCAAATAGACGTTTTATTGGGGATGGAGAGGGTTTTATTGCTTGTCGAGTTTTCGTCTATAGGTATTGAAAGTATTAAAGCTGACCCAATGACTGAAATATTTTTTGGTAGTCATAAATTACATGAAACTTACATGGTAATTATTTTCTGAACTTCCCCGTAGAATGATATTTTTAAACATTTATCTACCATCATCGAAAAAAGAGATCTTTGACCCAAATAACTGGACATTTTTGTAGCTGTGAATTACGAAAAACTTTTCTTTTAAAATTCCTCCATTCAAGGGGTTGACATGTATACCTTTTTATTCAGTCGCGGAAGTTGATGCCCAGAAGATATGATATCTCATTAACAATGCTAATGAGGATCATGATTTGTGTTAATTACCTTTCTACTGCATACTGACAGAGGTGCATGTAATAAATTAAACAACTTCTTCAAAATGAGCCTCTCACTCTGAAAATACAGGTTGGATCTTTAGTCCTGTATGACCAATGAAAGAATAAAAAAATTGGGTTTTTTATGCAAGTTGTTCGTTTAAATAATTTCTTATTAAAAGTTAAAAGTGACATCTTTTTTAACCTATCAAGGTAAACCAGGACTTAATTTGACGGTAATGTTAATCAGAAACGTTATGATTTATATCAATAACATTAAGTCAGAGATTTAAGAGATGCTGCAGAAGTGTATTTTTACATTTAGTACTTTTCTTTTGACAAGTCATTTCGAGATTATTCCTTTTTTTTTTTTTTTTTTTAATAAGAATTTTACACTCAAGTCAACAGAGGAAAAATTAACTTTAAAAAATAAAAGAGATAAATTGTAGCTTTTTTTGTTGTAGAAGATATTCTTTTTTCAAATGTTTAGGAAAGATGCAAGCATAATTAATAGTGAGTTGTACATGTACTAATTAAAAAAAAAGGGTGAAACATTGAAGGTATTAGATATTAGTTTCGAGTGAGTGACAGCTTTGCTTGAGGTAGAATATACTGATATGTTCAAACAGTAAACAGGGGTTGTATCAGAACAACCCTTAACACCAGATACCCTTCGATTATCCCTGCATGCCTACCTCAAAGACAGGCCTAGAACAACTTAATCTCTTGCAAAATATATTGAGAAATTCCTGACAGTTGATGGGGATCTTGTCCTGAAAGAATTTTTTCCAAACATGTTCATGGAATCTTGCCAGACACAGAAATGGTTGGCCAATTGATCCCTTAATTGTCCCCCCCTTACCCTTTATAAGATTTTTAGAGATGGTCATAAAATTTATATGAAATTCTTTGGGTGAGGTGATATTTGCTTTTTTTTGGTACTCTTAGTAAGACCTCTTCGTGACCCACTCTTGAAAGAGAAAGGGGAGATGAGGAAAAATGATAAGGGCCAGTTTCAAGAATAGCCGTCATATACAAAATTTTAAGGGTCTGAAAATAGGGGTTTATGCTGCCAAGAGATTGACATGATATGTAAATAAGCACAAAATTATTTTCTTTAAATAGTCATTATCGCGCCGTTTACTCTTGTTCAATAGGGGCGAGTTTTTGAGGGAAGGTGAAAGGCTTTAATTGCGTTTCCAATTTATATTTGCCCTATTGATGACATTTTATCACAGTTTGGGAGTAAAGGAAAATTGTTATTTGAGCAATTAAATGGAGATCGATCACAGAAATTTTTTGATTAAGTTTTCACAATAATAAAGTCTTCACTGGGAAAAAAATTAATCAGTGCAATATTGGGCGATTTGGCAGGATGTAAGCACAGAGTTCCGGCATTTGCTCGTAAAACGTTATTTATATATACGTGATGATGTGTATACTTTCAAACCATAAAAGTTGATTGGGAGAGAGCAAGCCCAAACTGCTGCAAAGGATTATTTGACTAAGAAATTTGTGGAGTTAACAGTACATTTATACCTATACTGGGGTGTGTTGAATAAAAGTGAAAGGAACTGTGTGTACGAAACCAATACTTAACTATATAAGGCAGATTGTATCTGTGTGTGTTATCGATACCTGATTGTTTGTTTAGCCTGAGCCCTTCGATTATACGGGGCTATTATTTTATTGATTTGCTTTCAAGTACTAGCTGACTCAAAAAAAAAAAAATTCTTTCAATAATTGAACTGCAATTTGTGAATTAGAGATCAGGAGAAACTGAGTCACCTGTCATTGGTGATTGGAGTCGAGAGAAATCGGAGTTAGAGTCGGAACAAATTAGCTCCATAGCAGTCTCGTGCTTGCTTTCCTTGCAGTGCAACGCGTGTTTCTTTGTATCAATCGGAGTCAATCTGTGGTCATGTACCCTGACATAAAATAATGGATTTACTCAAGGGTTAAGCCTATTGAAGGATTTCTTAATTATTTTTTTTTTCTAACAACATTGAAGAACAGGGATTTAAATATTTTCCAATCTACATATTGGGTAAAATATTGATAAAAGGAATTGGACCATAGCCACATACCAAGTTACTGTTTCAAAAAAAAAAAAAAAAATCTAACGTGGAGTGTCATCTTCGGAATGGGAAACATGCGAGGCCAAAGGAAGGGAGACATGTCCTAACTCGGAAGGTTTACTGCCCAAGTTTATATCTTTTATGGATTGATAAAAAACCACAACAACAGAAAAAGATTATCCCACTGATGTTCGGAGTGTATTGTGATATTGGACACAGAAAGCTACATAATCTCATTCAAGGGAAGAAAACATGAGAGATCTATAATCGCTGTCTTGGAGGATCTATCACTGATCAAGATTAAGTGCAGATTATCTCCGATGTGATGAAACTTGCCTTTAAATGCATAAGCCGAGAGTACTGCATGGTATATTGAAAGGGATTTTCCATATTTAGAGGAATGGTATTTTTGGCTGTGTGGCTACTGTACTGGGTAACTTGAGAGGCAGGTAATGCTTTAATTTATATTTTGTTCAACAACTGGAGGAGAAGGCCAAACTAAAGTGTGACCTATAAATTATTAATGAGCTGGAATTAATTTGTGCCTTCCCATCTAGGATATAATATAATGGAGACATCCGAGGACAAAGGAATTTGACAGATTGCGCCCTTTCAAATTTGAGAAAATAAATCCATAGTTCCAATAAATAATGGATGATTTAATACTACAAGAATTTCAACAACCCCAAAAAGGGATAAAAAGAATGAAATGAATATCAAGGTCTAACTTGGATTGTGTGCGATTGAACGTTTTTGGCAATCCCATATTGGAATGGTGTTGTGTTAGCTAGCATTGGGAGAAAATAATACAAGAATCACTCAATGCCATGTATGTAAAGGAGATGATCAGCAGAATGCTTGTAGAATTCTATACTTCAGGTGTTTGACAATGGATCCTCTTAGATATTGTCCCAGGTTGTAACTGGCTAACTATAGTGTGCATTGATTTTTTTTTCCTTATACAAGCATTCTACATGCTTTTCAAGTCAGAGTATAAAACCCAAATGGATTATATCTATGGTGGTGGATTAATTGATTTTGTTTTCTATATCTCCTAAAAGAAGGTAGACCTTAGATACTGTGTTGTTTGTGCCTTTTTTTTCCATATAAGACTGCTTCAAAGAGGAAATTCTGGCTGAAAATTAATTGATTAATTAGAATACCTGTGGAGAAACTGACAACATTCACTTTCATCTTTTTTGTGTTTGACACCTTGGAAAACTTAACAGCATAAGGTGCTTGATTGTAATTTATCATTGATTATTGCCTGATTGGATATTGCATAACCTGGGCCATAATCACCTGAACACTGTTGACTGTGTGGATTATTAATTAGATTAATTAGTGAAGTGGAGTCCTGTTATAAATTGAATTCCATGTCCTCACACCTACCCCATAGCCTTCAGGTGTTTCTAGCAGTCCATACAATGTGTACACTGACTGAGGGTATAAATGGACTTGATAATAGGACAATACCTGTGTAAGCTGTTGATAATTCTTCCTTTGGATATTTTTATGTAATCCTCTCAAGCTAAATCAAAAGAGCTCTGGCTGTTTGTATGTATTGTATGTGTGACTGTGTTGTGGGGGTTGAGAAGGAGCTATAAGCCCACCCATCCGTGAAGTATTTGAATTCAAGCCTTAGTCAACACAATGACTCAAAAGCCCATGCCTAATGGCACTATATCTACAGAGGTGAATAACAACATCAAGGGACAGCACAAGAAGCACCCGTCCAGTTCCTTTCTGAGTAAATTCATAGCCCTCCCCCAAGGACTGAGGGTCAAATCTAAGGGAGGGGAGTCCAGCGAGGGGAACCAGAGCCCCAGGAGACCGGTGCCGGTGAAAGCGTTACCGTCCGGTGGGTTTATAAATCAGCCCCAGGACTTTATAGAGGATTTAACTGAAGCAAATAATAATGTGTTTATTCATCTGGAACACCGTGAAAATAATTCCAGCAAACCTAACAGCCCATTAACACAGCATAGCAGGAACCCGAGTGTGTCGTCATTTGCTAGTTCGCAGGACGGAGGGAGCATCAACTCGGACGATTCCCTCACCCCCAGACGGTCGGGCAGGTACAGGAAGCGGTCCTCGTCCACTCCGCCAGACATCGGCAGACAAAGGAGCTCACCTGTCGACAGGAGAATCGGACGGCTTGCCAATCAATACTACCAGGCCGTGTACAGTAATAACAACAACAGTACTAAAAATGTAAACACCACCAGCACTGCAGACCGCACCACGAACTTGTCCTCCCGGCATTCCAACAGTAGCGATACAGGCATCTCCTTGGACAGTGACAGTAGTGACGATTCGTTTGACTTTGGGGACATAGAGGATGTAGACTTTAACAGCAGTTGCTTCTCCCCTCCCCGCGAAAGCAGCACTCCGCTGGATTACTACTCCCATCCATCAGCACCTGTCACACAGCCAGGCAACTTTTCGCCTGCAGGGGTCAAAACTATGATGCATCCACATTACCTGACATTACCTAGGAACACCAAGTTTCAATCAGACAGTGTCGGTCTAGTCAAGGTGGACAATTCTCTCAGGCCTATGGCCTACTCTAACGGAACCGTCCCCCACGGAAAGCTCATGACCGCGGGAGGGTCCCTGAAGCTGAGGTCCCCGGGGTTGGTGGTTTATAAGCCACCCCCTGGTCCCAGCGGTGATTTCATTATGATGAGTGAACATTCTTTGCACAACGGAGGACCTGGCAGTGTGCCATTTAAATCCCAAGGTGTAACTGATATTCGCGACCTACCCAGCAATCGAGTGGGACACCAAGAGGCGTCTAACCTGTACAGTTCGCGGGCTCTCTCCTCCAGTATGCCCACCCTACTGGGGAACGCCACCCCCAAGGAACAGAAGAAGTTCCTGAAGGAAGTGAAGAAGTTGGAGAAGGAGGAGAGGAAGCGGAGAGAGAAAGAAGAGAAAAGGAGAATCAAAGAGGAGAAGAAGAGAGAGAAGACATTGAGGAAGCAAAACAAATATATACACAGGACTCTACCCAGGAACTGGGTGTCTGGGTATGTGGAGAGACCCATAGAGAATGTGTATCATAGGAGGTCCCAGTTACAGTTTTCGGCGGTGCCTATTGACTTCGAAGACGGACCCCAAACCCACAGATCCAACCCCCCTCCCAACTCTCCCCCTCCCCCTATTCCCCAGACCCCCCAAACTCTACAGCAGGGACCCAGCCTGAAAGCTCAGGCCTTTTATAACAGTGCTCCGGATCTTCTTCGACTGGAAAAAGTGTACGGAGGTTCCATTCGCGGACAACCGAAGGAAATTTACAGGGAGGCCAACGGCATTACAAACGGAGGATTTAGTTTACATAGGAATATTCCTAACACTCACTACTACAGGTAAGGCAAACGTGTGTATGAATTTACAAAACTCAATGAAAGAATGTTCTGGCATGTGTGACAGTTTTATGCTAATGAATTCCGTGTCTTCTGAATTTTGGCATACGAATTATTTTTATCAAGCAGTTTGTAATATCAATTTTGTTTTAATACAAGAACATGGTATTCCCTTCCTTTGCGCCTGCTTTTTAAGTCAAACTAGGCATGACAGATTTCAAATTAAGGGTCATAAATCAAGCTTATAACCTTAATAACATTTTAAAATGATATTTTGTCCCTAATGATGGGATTCTTGAACTAGCTATAGCAGCTCTGAGGGGATTTATTATCGCTTATTCTGGCGGGTTTTCCTGGGCGTTTTATTTGTGGGACAAAGTTATTTTCTGATAGAAATGTGAAAGTAAGGTGTGTGTATATAATCTATGAGTGTTTACATAGAGTGGACCCTTGTTCCTGCAAGTCACCAACTGTGGTCTCGTTGGCTCGGCACTGGGCAAGAGAGATTGAGGAAAAAAGGGGGGTCAGGGTACTTGTATCTATACACACCAAGGGTACATGTTTTTAAGAAGTGGGCCTTATCAGAAAATAAACAAAATCCAGATTAAAAGCTTCAGTGTTTAATGAAATGAGTAAACAAATAGTTCATTTTACAACCACATTGGTCAACTTTCTTTTGTCAGGTGGAGGTGAAAAAATCCCTCTCGTTGATATGGTTTGGGCATTATAACTTTTAAAATGAAAATCATTAGTAGTTTGGGGGGGAGGGGGGAGGGTATGCAGTCATTATTTATAGGGAAGTTTTACCGGACCCATGCAGTCATCATTTGTTTTGTTTTAAATAATAGAAGGTTGTTAGGTGTGAATCTTCAATAATCAATACTTCATAAAGGATTCGAAACATTTAGTCACCGTCAAGTATAATTTTCCAATTAGTCTGAATCATATGAATTCAGTGTTTTGAAATCCTAAGAATAGGCATGATTTTGGGCTATAGACCCCCATTCTCTGTGTGATTGACAATGATTCATGCAGATCGCTACCCTGCATATTCCACCCTTTAATTGACACATATTTGGAACTGTGACCAGGATATTTAAACGGTTACGCAAAAGATTGATTATTTTCATTTCAAAGGGAGCATGTTTTAATGGCTAGGGGTATGCCAGTTATACTGTAATGGAGAACATGTACAAGCAAACACGTAAACAACAAGATATTTACAAGATTATGTATGTATGTACAAATCTGGCCCGATGACCGCAACTCCCACAGTCACTATGAATATAAAAAAAAACTGGAAGGGCTAAACATGTAATCTTGTTCAATAATCTGACCCTCAGGGGAACAGAGGCAATATACCACAGTCATGACTGTGGTGAACTGTGTATGTATTTTTGTATATATATAATTATGTGTGTATACTGTGTAGACTCAGTGCTTGTTTGTGTGTGACTTCATTGGTGAATCAATGTTTTTGGGGAACTGTCAAAACCAAATACTTGGGGATGACACCTAGCTTGTTCAACTCTCAAAACAGTTTCAATTGGGAATAATATTTTAATTCCCGGCCACCACAAAATAAGCAATCTATCTTCATGCAGTTGTGTGGCCTGGGATGTCAAAAATTTTGTCCTATACAGTGTATATTATTTATGGGCGTTTTATTTTGCGAAATTATTTTAATTTGATTCAGCTATAATTGTAGAGATATGAAATGATTTGTTTTGAAGAATTGATTCCATGCAATATTATATTAAGATGATTGGTACTTGAATTTTGGGTCAGTTGGGGGGTTAAATTTTAATGTAAAGTTATGTTTTATTATCTCGTATAGTATGTAGGGCCTGGTCTAGGGTCATGTTGTATGGTATGTAAAGTGTCTTTTGAACATTGCACTACTATCTGAGTCTCGTAGCCTTCATTGTCACTCCCAAAATTGACATGTTCAACATTTTTTCTGTCCCCCCTGCAAAGAATGATGAAAAATGTCAGTGCTTTGATTTTCGGAAATCCCTCTCAATAAGATAAACATACGAAACCAGCTGAAGTTTCGATCTTATTATGGGGCGATATGACTACATCGAATGGACACCGATAACACAGCCATGATAATGTACATGTATTTACTCATATCTGAAGGTGTGGTTAAATACTTCATATAGGTCAGAATATTTCATAAAAATCAGATCAGATAGTTTGATAGCTTAGAAGTTCAGGAATACGAAAGAAGAATTCGATAAGTACGGACCATATTTGTATTATTTAGCTCATAACATTGAATGAAATTCCTGTCAGCTTAAACAGGCCCAATAAAAATCTTTTTCTGTTTTTTTTATCAGTACAGTGAATGTCATCTTAAATAGGAAAATGATTTCAGGGTTTTATCTGATATTTTTCTTTTATTGATTATCAAATTTCAAGCCTGATGATGTTAGTAATGAATTTCCAAGTATTGAATGACTGATGAATACTCGGAATTAAATTTTTTATTAGTGGAAAACATTAAAAAAAAAACCCCCTGTAAATCTCTTTTTTACATTTTCATTTCCACCATGTTTCAGAATTAATTGAAAACTGTCAAAAATTAGTTGTGCTGATTTAGGTTGAATTACATTGCTTAGAGTCATTTTGAGGTGGTCATCATAAATTATATACCTTGCACACCTGTGGTATGTACTTACATGTATCTTACTTCAGTGAAGAGTCTACCTCCCTACCTTGTCAATCAATGTTTGACTGGTTGCCAGTTGATGTATTGGGTAGTCACAGGTAGTAAAAAAGTTTGTATCAACACTGAAGACTGTGCTGTTGGGGAAGCTGGTTGGGGTGGGAGAGAGAGTAAGAAGAGAGAGAGAGAGAGAGAGAGAGAGAGAGAGAGAGAGAGAGAGAGAGAGAGAGAGAGTATCTAGCTAGCTCTGTATACCTGTGCCAAAATTAACCCATAAGGACTACAAGTCTTGCAAATGTGCAAAGGCATATGAGGAGGAGGCAGGGGGAAGGGATGAAGCTCTAATTTGACTGACATTCCTTGTTAGGACAAACATATTGTTCTCAACATCAGACAATATAAGAAGCTCTCTTCATAGCTATGTTACTACATCAGTATCTATAATATTAAACTCATAATGATTCTGTGTCCCCAGTAGATTTCTAATTAATTATCTTTAATGACGAATAAAATCAGCGACCGTATTAAGGAGATTACAACCACCACAGATAGATAGCGATTTTTGATAAAATTCACTTGGTCTTCGTTTAATGTAATTAATATGTAAGGCAGGGAGCTGATATTACGAAGTCCAAGCCAGCCTCTGTTTGAAGAAGATTAGATTAATCGGGTGAGCGTTTGATTGTATCCAAATTTAAACTACCTGTTGGAGATTAAAACTGAATGTGGACAGAGGGGTCTAAGTTTATGATTAGGCTTGCTATCACATGATTTGGGGCCTATCTCATACGTACATCATATCATACAGAAATGTTATAATAATCATACCTGTACATGTGAAACAAAACTACATTACACCTGGAGGGCACATTTTTCTTATATCTGTATGTTTCCTGTTGAAATACATAGTGTGTATTGATTTTGGTTGCCGCGATGGGGTCGAGTGAGGATTCGCAAAAAGATGTATATTTTGTGTTAAAT
Source organism: Magallana hongkongensis (assembly GCA_015776775.1). Taxonomy (NCBI): domain Eukaryota; kingdom Metazoa; phylum Mollusca; class Bivalvia; order Ostreida; family Ostreidae; genus Magallana; species Magallana hongkongensis. The sequence continues at coordinate 446,454 of VIAA01000025.1, forward strand.
ATGTGATAATGTGGGATAATTGATGGTGATCGTCATTTTCACCCCCGTGAGGAAAATATGGGTTTGAGGTGTACGGAAATACAGGATGTTTTGCACCTGAAGTTATGCTTGGACTCGGATGGATGTGAATGCAGTGACTTTTTGGATGTTTTACATTATGTAGCAAAGTAGAATATTCATTCATTCCCTGGAAAATTAACTTTGTACTTTAGAATAGAGAAGTGGGGATAACCTTTTTTTGTAATTTTCGGCTTTGTTTTTATTGTGTCTGTCCGTAAAGGTGTCGGTCTTGATATTCACGTCCTCCTGTGTATCATATTATCTGTGAGGAAGTGATCGTATTGAAAAAAAAAAATTACCCAAGAGGGAAAAAAATACTCGTAAAACAAAAACCCCAGCAGTATAAAACTATGTTTAAGTCCAGATTCAAGAAAAAGAAATTAAAGAGTCTTCAGCAATCAAACTGTGTTAGGTAAGTTCTGATTGAGGTCATACATGTATGAATGCATATGCGTCTAGTTTAATGTTTATTCCGACAGTATGACTTTACAATATGCTGCATATTAAACATGTATTGTTCATGCTTATCAATGGCCATTGTAGAATGTCACCTCTAGATGTACTAGGGATAAGAAATGAATGATAGGCCACCTTGCTAGCACACCAACCTGTTTTGATTGAACAGCTTTAGGAATAAAGATAATGCCGAGAGGCTATTACGATCATTTGACAGTATTAGAAATGCATGTTCATTGATCATTTTTCTATTTTGCGTTTATTTATTTTTTCCAGTGAATATGCACCAAGATCGGTCGTGCTGCAAAAAGGCCCAGAGGGATATGGATTTGTTCTACGTGGAGCGAAATGTACGTATTTTTAGAAATATTTTAAAAATATGAAAGTGAAACACACGAATCTCATGACAGAATACTAAGTGGACATATTACACACATAGAAAAGTTTCACATTGATCCCAGATTTTGTCTTCCATTTTTTTTTCCAACCTCGCCTTTGAGGAATTGCATTGCAGACGTGTCACTCGGTGCAGTTCCCCTTAGTTCAGTTCACAAGGTCACCTGATTTTTTATTCTGTTTTTTTTTTTTGGTTAAAGAAAATTTTTTTTGTGGTATTCCAAACTTAAAAGAATTGCTAAATTTCTTGAGTCCCCTTTATCCTTGCCTTGAGAGCGCCTCCTAGCTATAAGTCAAGCATTAAAGTGAATTTCTAATGCTAGTTTCTGGTAATGGAATACACACAAAATGAAAGAGATTGACGACATGCTTGAAGAACCACAGGGATTTTTTCCACCTTCCTGACTCTTCTGAATTCTCCTTTTTTATACACTTGATGAAGTTCTTTCGTTAGAAAATAGTCATTTACATTCTAGCGGATAGACATTTCCCCATTTGTGATATCTTGATTACAGTCATAAATTTTTAAAAGTATATAATGCTTCCTTGTAGACTACCACACATTATTGTCTTGTGGGGGGAGAAGAAGGGAGTATTGTACATATCTGAAATTAGGTCGTTGGTATATATGTAGATTAGAATTTTCTTAATTTGCATTTGCTTGTACGTGCAGGCATATATGATTTCAAATTGAAATCTTGTGAAAGAGGAACCATTTCTGATTTTATTAACTTTGTCCTCGGAAAACGTACAACTTCACTAAGATTTTGCTCAAGATATACATGTATACCATTTCTCGGTTATTGGAGCTCAATATTTTTTTTCTGGTGTCAATTTGTCTTTTTTTCATTCATTTTCTGAAAATTCCCAGGAAGAAAAAACCCCGATATTGTTGCGGCATCCTTTGTCTGTCTGGCTATCTTGCAGTCACAATTTTCTGTCACCCGAACTCATTTTATCTTGACAAAGCAATGTACTAGACACTTTGGTTAACATGTTTGTTTGTGTTGGGTATTTGGTTTCAGAACATTATATGAATAGCTGGTTTCAAGTTTCATGGCCTCAAGTTCAAAATGAGATGGAGAAAGGTTCTGTCGACCCATAGATGTATCGTCTAAGACATCCACATACCTACATTTTTTTTTTTTTTTTGAAAGGTTTCAATTTCACATTAAAAATACTCCTGCACTGGCTGCCATTATCTCTGAAAGGTTTAATTATTCTGTTACAGATACATGTACCATTATGTAAAAGCAAACACATATTTACATTTACACCGTTTTGCCAAAATTCAATTTTAAACACCAGTGAATGTTTTTCTAATTTGTAAATGGAAGCAATTTCAAACTTCGGGTTGATGATATTACAGTACAAAACAAACCAGCTACCCATGCAACACTACGTAAATGTTTCCACATTTTCCGAGATATCGGCTCCGACATTGGCATCTGACATTAGGATGTTTTGCCTCACAAAAAGAATGCTTTTAACATCTCCTTGTAGCCTGACGAAAACCGTGATTGCTATCAATTCCCATGTTTAGTGGGATGTTTGCCCGATGGGGATGAGCCTAAACTCTTTTTGATTTCACGCCTGTTTGGGTTTGATCAACTTGCGTCAACTTGCATATGGTACTGGCTGGTGTTATTCGGTAAATATTTTTCAACCCCCCTGTACTTGTTCTGTTCCTCTTCTTTTTTGTGGCGACGAATGTCAACTTGGTGACATTTCTCACAGCCCCCGCGCTAAGTCTGTAACCAAGCATGCAGACCATCTGGCTGTGTTAATTAATGCCCTTCCTTGTATAGGTCCGACTGTTTTCTCTGATGGTCCTTTTCTGTGGGTTTGCAATTTCTGGAAATAGAAACTGAAAGTTGTGTAAAGTACCTTTGATGACTTGATGCACTTTTATCAATAGATGTCATCTGATCAAAGTATATAAAATTGTTGGTACACATTACAGTGCAAACTAATACTTACTTCTCTCTCTCTCTCTCTCTCTCTCTCTCTCTCTCTCTCTCTCTCTCTCTCCATTTTTTTTTTACTTCAATGGACCAAACCTGATAGTGTATAGTTATGAAATGACTTTTTGAACAAGAATATAAAGAAAGAAGAAATGATAGTGTGGGTCAATGCATCGAGTCAACTGAGTTATGATCTCACGAACCAAAGGTTTTTGATATATTTTTTTTTTTTTCCGATATTGAGTTAATCATTCTCATCCCAGCTGTTACATTGGAAGAAGATGAATCTTGGTGAAACAGATTGGACTTTATTTGGAAGGGAGTTTCTTTAACTTTATTAAATCTTAAGTACCATCTAATGAGCCAATATGCTCTAGTATGGCTCTCTTTTCAGAGTTTACCAGAAAGTGTAGGGATTGTTGTGCATTCCTTGATATTTTGGAGAGGTAAGTTCATGAGTCTTATTGAGAACAAGAACATTTGAGGAATTCTTTAGTTGTCTAGATGGAACTTTTCGCATTTTTTTTAGAAAGTCAATATCTTCAGCTTTTGTTGGTTTTAAATGTGTGAAAAGCTTTCTCCTTTTTTGTTTAAAGGTTGGAAGAATTACCGTTTGTTGGCTTTATTTGGAGTTCTGGGTTTTAATTAAGTTTTCTCTTACTTAGTTGTAAAACACTGCTTATTGTTTGCTGAAATGAGTGCTAGCCTTTAAAGTACCGGTATTCTGAAAGTCATTTCTGGCTCTTGTGGCCTTTCAGAACAGTTGCACCAATATTGAATTATTGTCCATTGTGCTTAGTAACAACCTTACCTCTTCCCACACTCAGAAAGAATGTTTAGCTGGGCATAAATAGGACCAGACATAACAAAATTTAATACATAACGTTCTTTCAGTCGCTGTCACTTTCTGCCCGTTAAATTCCGTATGATTATGCAATCGATGTCTGCAGGTATTCCTATATACTAAGAGGTTTAAATTCTTCTCTGCCTATTGGGACCTGTAAACTTAATGCCATTCTAAATTAATAAGGGGGGATATTTTTCCATCAGAATAACTCCATAAGAGGCTTATAGTTCTTTCCATTCTATAAGCATCTTAGGGGAAAGGATGACTCTTTTAGCGGCAGGGAAGAAATTAATTCTGGGGTCCTTGACCATATAGCAAACTCTGCGGTCATAATTATTGTCCGTTTCTTTATGCATCTATAAAACTATCCCTATCGTTTATGAATTGGCTGAGACCCAGGAAGCCTCATTGAAGCCCTCTCTCTCTGCGGGTCATGATGAGGCTTTGATCTTTGGACCCACTGGCTGTGGTACAGGTAGATTATTATAGAGATATATGGTTAACCAGCTACATAGGTAACCACCTCTTTATTGCGGTGTCGACATAAATTTGCATGTCCATAAATTATTTTCTCTCTCTCTCTCTCTCTTTCTGTCTGTGTCCACTACAAGGCTGTTTTATTATTTGTTTTTTTACTTAAATACTGAGATGTGAAGACCTGTGTCGCAAAGGTGAAGATTTTCTTGGTTGTAGTGGTCATCAACTGTCCATGATGGCCTTGGATCTTCATTGTCTGGAGCTAATTGGGGAAACTGTGTCTATCATTTAGGCCTTTTATTGCAACACCTGTAAGGTCTTAATGAGTGAATTTTTTGATTTTTTGTTATGTTTCCTTTTGAGGGCTTTTCCTATGGGAGATTGTGACATTTTTCATCAAGATGTGTTCTTGGATTGGTCGTGCGCGTTTTATTTTGGATCTGACAACTTGTCATTAATATATAACCATTAAGGGATGCCTCAATCAAAAGCAATTTCCACTGTATATAATGTTCAAATTCCTCTCAGATGAAGCAAGCCTAGCTAGAAGTCATTTTAAGTCCCCAAAGAATTACAAGCTTTTTCATATCAATTGAAGTAAAAACAGACCCAAGAAAATTTAATCCCCTAGAAGGGCATTTGTGAAATTAAAGTGGGAATTTGGGTCAATGAACTGTTTGTTCATGTGTAATTTGTCGGAGCATTTAATAAGAACAAACACCACATATATGGAACGTTACGCCATTCACAGAATATCAAATTAAGACAACTATAGGTCTCTTTAAGTAAATGAAAAAGTCTCTTTAACTAAATTAAAAAAGGTACAAAATATGGTAATATGTGAAATACAGAGCTGCTGAGCACAAGAGCAAAGGTTTACAGAATTTTCTTATTGTGTAATTATTCAAAAACAGAATGTGCCAAACATGATAAAAAGAGCACCAAATACAAAACTGCACTAAACATGAAAGTGTTTCAGATACAGAACACTTTATACCAAATTTAGACGCTTCTTAACAAATACAAGATTTACTTCTTACCAACTACAGAACATTTGTATGTTGCACCAAATAACAGAATAGCTAAAACATACCAAAACCATAACACCCGTCCCCATACCAAATACAAACAACATACTCCAGACAAATTACAGAACGAATGTATTGCTACTATACACCAACTACAAAACTATGGGAAAAACAACAAACGTATTATACTTCATACCAAATAAAGAAAAAACTCATTTTACTACACCAAATACAGAACATTGCAGCACCAAGGACATATGCCAAATACAGGACACTCAATGCAGCACGATACAGACAGAACACTGCAGCATCCAAATATGTCCATATCAGTGCAGGAATCTGCACCGCATAGTTGTAGTTGTCTGTTGATTCAGTGCTGTACCCTGATTATGTGTCAGTGGTATGAATGGAATGCTATCACTGGGCTGTATTGTATTTGATCAGGACAGGCCTTTGATAGCCTATGTAAACCCTCCACGTCACTGAATCGTCACTGGATCGGCTCCCTACCCAGATAGATGGTATCACACAGGGCTCCATCTCACCCACTTATAACCTAGTGTCCTACTAAGTTGTTAAGGGGAATGATATGTGATAACTCTGGTTTCCATTTTAATATCGCCAAAATAATATAATGATAATATAGTTGGTTGATGTTTGAAAACGAGATTGAGGTTTATGACATACATGTACAATGTATAATATGGCTGTTTTCAAAGTCATCTCTTATTAATATTTTTTTCCTTTTAATACTAAGCATCATTCTATCCGTAGAGTACATATAAGTATCATATAAGTTCATATCAGTTTCCCAAACCCAGTCCTGGTATTTGCAACTATTCATACTAGAAATTAACATTTGATTTTAGTTATCGATAATGAAGTTTTTTCAAGAAAACTTTTTACATGCCAAAAAAAAGGAATGATTATTCAAATGTTGGATTTTATCTCAAGTACTCTGCACTTTCAGTGTGTGACCATCTTTTCTTTTAATCTTTGCAAACAGTTTAAAGATTACCATTAACTTGTTTTTAGTGGCCTAATTCCACAAAAGCCTTTTATCACATTATTTTTTGGAAACTGCCCGCCTGTTTTGCCGAAAACACCTTTAAGAGCAGCATCCATATCTTCTGTTTGTTCAAGTTATTCCAGAAACTCTTGGAAAAAACAAGCTCATCACACTCCATGCATGGTCCATCTTTGGAATTTTCATGACATTGCCGTCAGGAAAAAATTCAGTTTCATGCGTATTGTGTATAGAGAAACAATGATGCCAAATATTTCCTTTGCAACCATTCAGCAAGAATTCAAAGTCAAAATGTTTTTTTTTCTTTTCCTGTGCGGTAGTGGTGTTTCAGATGTCAAGCTTTTTTTATTGTGTTCGTAATATTTAAGTACAGTTAAACCGAGCTAGCAGGATACAGCTATTTTCACAAAGACAGCTACTATTAAACTATTATTATATGTTCCTATACATGACCTTTTTTTTTTTTTACTATTAATTATCTACAAATTAAAAAAATTTCAAACATTTCGATATCTGTGATCAATCGAAAAGAAGAACTTTGGTATATATTTTAAACTTCAATTTCCAGAAGAAAATGCCATAGGTTGCCTGAAGCCTAATTCTATTATGAACTGCTTTGAAAATATTTCCATTAAATGTTTTTATTACCTCGCCTTTCAGTTCGAATTGATCAGTTCAATTTTATCCATTTCTATAGGGTCAAGCTCTTTCGCTGATTTACATTGTAATTTGATACATACCAAGTTTCGTCAAACACATTAATATCTTTTTAAAAATAGAAAGATCTAGAGATTTTTTTTTATCTGTATCAACATGAACTCAAAACAGGGATTTTTATGGCCAGAAATGGTCGATCTTTTCTTCAAAAACTGTTCTCCAAATTCCGTTACTTCTTTTAAAAACAGCAGTTCATTTGGATTTAAATAACGGGGATGGGATGTGTTAGTACATGAGCTTGGAGCATCTTGTTCAATGTTTAGATGGTGGAAGAAAAAAGGATATCTTTAAAAAATTTGACAGGAATAGTTCCTTATTTATCATTTCAGTGGTTCGGTGTCAAATTGAGGGTAAAATGATTATAAGGAATTCCGATCAATGAAAACTGAATCTATTCGGTAATTGTGTTGAACACAAAGTCGAGAAATCGGTTCCTTTATAAATGCTTTTAGATCCATTTTATTGGGATTATTGTGGAGATAACGTCACTTACATGTTTTGTATACATGCTCGCAAAGATTTGTTTTCATTTCCTTCTGACATAAAACATCTGCGCCATTTGCGATATGAATGGAGGACGAATTTTCTTTTAAAAATATTTTCTGTGATTGGATTTATCATTGGTATAAATGGGGAACATTGTGAAGTCAGCAAGTAATGTTTACCCCAAAAAGGAGTGCTATGCTGTGGGGGAAAAACCCAAACTGGGGAGGGGGTCCAAAAGAAAGAAGCAGCTACAGCAGCAAGGTCAGAGTTCAAAAGCTCTTGAAGGTAATGGGCACCCTCCCCTAAATATTTGAATTGATTTTAAGATGTAGATGTTTTATTTTTTTCTTGATGTCATCTTTGCAAGCCAGTGTTTTTGGTTCACTCCACTCTCCAAAAATGGAATGGGCTAAAAATCCGTGGCTTTCAAAGATGTGTAAAATGGAAGACAAAAATTTGGAACATATATATCTCTTTCACTACTTAAAAAATGTGTTAGTATTAAGGCAGAATTATAAGGATTAAAGTTACATGATTTATACTTTTGAATTTGTTTTACAGCCCAGACCCAAGCCACTGCAGAACTTGACTTTCGGCCCTCAGCAGAATTCCCCGCCCTACAATACCTTGACAGTGTGGACCCAGGGAGCAGGGCCGACCGGGCAGGGCTCAAGACAGGAGACTTCATCCTAGAGGTATGTCACAAAACATCCCCCCCCCTTACAATTTCTTAGACCATATAGACTGCTCCCAGTGACAAGTGTTTGGGCAATCTTTTTTCTTTTCTCCCTTTTTTCTGACTCAGTCTTCCCATACTGTAAGACTATACACAGAAAACCCTAAGTGACAAGTTATTTGACATTCTCTCTCTTTTTGTCTGCCCTTTGGTGCCATAGTAAGGAAGCATGCCAGAATTTTATGACTTAAAAATTTCACAAAGATGGCTGCCGTGACTTTATGTTATGGGAGGGGAAAGGAAGTCGGGATATGTTATTGTCCGAATGAATGCTCGATCTGACCATTGACTGTGGCACTAGCTGTCCTGCTTCTCAGAGGGGGGCAGTGGATTACCATTATCTTGTTTCTTAATACAAGGAACACAAAAATTTCTGATATTTCTCTTTGATAAAACATTGAGAATAACAGAATTTAGAATTTGAACTGCAAGAAGCACTGTAACTTTAAAAAAAAAATTAGTATATTTGTACCATAGCACTATTGGGAACTCATGTGTTGACAGTAGAGAGATATTAAATGGCCGTTTTTACCAGTATATGTCTACTAATTACACCGATAGATTTCGGAGTTAACCTACTTATTAACTAAATATACCTGACAATAAGACAACCAGGTCGGTGTGTGTATATATATAGGTATAGATAGAGGTGATAATAGACAGGGAAGAGCAAGGGTTCTACTGTACAGCACCATGTTACGTTGTGTATAATTAGTCAATCGCGAACCTTCTGTTGCTCGATCTACCATCTGTGTATGTTAAAAGCTTTGTTACTCAAACATAGACTACTCAGACGCAAGTAACATTTATACGATATACAGCTGCTAAATTCAGTCTCAATGTTGGGACAAAAATACGAAGCTAGAAAAACTATGTAAATATTTAGCTATTACAATATACACCCTGTGAATTCACTCTCATCAGACCAGTGTTAGATGTATAAGGGCAAAATACAAAGCTAGAAAAACTTTATAGATTAAGCCATTCAAAATACACCAAGTGAGTTCAGTCTCATCAGTCCATTGTTAGAAGTTGGGGCGTTGTCTCACTGACCCCATTGACTGTTGTGAGACTACAGAGTCGGCTTTTGTTTACTTTGGCGATCGTCAACAGCTGGAGCTATCGCACGGCCCATCAAGAAACATAGCGATAATATAAAAACGTGGTCGTATTCTCTTCTAACGTTTCGGTGATTATATATGGTCTGATTATTAACTGATTTCTTGTGACTGTGTGTGTATATATATGGAATATTTTCATTGTTATAACTAGATCAAATCCACTTCTCAAACCCAAATATCTTTGGAGAGAAATAAATATTTTTTTTATTCCAACTTATTTTAAATAAGATTTTATATCATCATTAAGGGGAATTAAGCTAGTGGTTGCTGCCAAGCTCGTGTTCATTCCACAATTATGTATACACAAATTGAACTGTCATTTCATAAGTAATGGTGCATGAGAGGTTTTTTGTTGTTGTCTTTTTGCGTTATAGGAATTTTATTGACCTTATTTCTGTCTCCCTTCCGTGCCATCACTTCTTGTTATCTATAGATCAAAAAGATCAAAGAATTGACGTAATAAAATTAAAATAAAAAAGCATATCGTAAACGTTAATCGACTTTCTGTGTACTTCACCCGCTAAAGGGCAACACAAGGTGTATTAGTAATATTTGTAAACATAACATGTACGTAATTGCAAATTCACACTCTCCTCTGAGATTAGATTTCGGAGCTAATTTGCTCAGTGATTAATTTCAACAGGTACGCCACCTAAGCCCTCTTCATCTTTTGTGTTAATTTTTCGATATGTCTTTTACACATAGTTGGAAGCGTTTCAATTGAATGGGGTTATACATATACCCATGTCTTAACACGCTTTGACAGAAATTTGGTTGAAGATATCGATCAAGAGATATGTGTATAAATAACGGAACTGTTATTAAAGTTCGCCAGGGTCTGCTAGAGATGGACAAAGATCACCGCTGACCTAAATTTTTTGTATAGGTTTGGAAACGTCTCACTTACAAGGGATTGGTGTTATCGGATGAGTTTTCAACAGCTATTGAAAATCATTGAATGATCTAAAAACCATTATTTTGGGACTAAATATGGGGTGAAAAAATTTGTGCGAATAGATGTGTTTATCTTGAGGTTTCCCATCAAGACTTGATACATTACTATTTACATGTATATCATTTTCCCAAAAAATAATGAATTTACTGATAACAAATGATCAAAACTAATAAAGTGAATAGTACATGTATATGAATTTAAAGTAAATTAGAGGAAACTATTTAAATCTTAAATTGTCTCATGACACACAGGAAAAGAGACATTATATTTGGTCGATACACAAATGAAACTGTTACTAATATGTAATCCATTGGAAAACATTAGACGCATAGTACAACCCTAAGATATGGACTTTCCTGGCCTTACATGGGCCATATTCATTTAGATGATCAGTTTCTCATCTGGCCTCTACTATAGTTATGGCGCAAAAAATGTCCCAGTTATATGCATGTTATGGAATTATTTGTCATCATATACTATAAAACCATGTCTTGATGGCCACTAGATCCGTTTGATAAATCGGTTCCCATGCAGTTCAGGAAGAGTCAATCATGATTTATAGAATAGCGTAAGAGGTAGCGCAGAATGGCTGAAGTTTAAGAGAGTTGAAGTCTCCCAAGTCTCCTATTTATAGACATTTTCACCTCGGATTTGATTTGATATGTGCATATATATTAATATTTACTAATCTTTGACAAGGTGGCGTTATTATTATTGCGTTTTTATGAGGTTTAGGGTATTTTAGAAATTATGTATTTATGAGGAATAAACCTCAGAATTATTATTATTATCCTTACGAAGAGTTTTGTTCTTTGAATGGGATGATAGTGACACTTGAAATATCTCTCCATCTCTTGAAGACTTCTCTCTCTTTCACAAAACAATATAAACTGAAGTCTAAATGCTATCGATTTGCTGGATGTCCAGTGATGTTTCTAGTGATATATAGTGCTTAGTAGCACACAATCAATAGTCTTTTACCTGTCCCCTCTTGTCTAAGCGTGATGGATTGATCTGGAGGCCTGAAGTCAACACCTGAAGCTGTGGCAAGCTTCTTTTTGTGGTCGTGGGACCTGCAGTCATCTCGGCCATTAAATCGGGGGGTCTGATCAATAGATAGGGATGGGAAACTTAAGGTGACAGAAATCAATTGTCACAAGGGAAAATTATCAGGAATATGTCAAAAATCCTAATGGATTTGTTTTTTCCCCCTCTATTTTTTCCTCTGAGGGCAGCTACAACTGGTTTTGACTGCACCAAAGTTGCACCCACCCACCAATTGAAATAAAATTCATGATGTGATAAATTGTCCGAATATTTGATAAATTATTAAAACTGGACAGTCAACTTTTATTATTGCTTTATAAAATGTGACATGTCTTAATCCACTACAATATTGAATTGATATAAAACAAATTGAAGAAACACAATTCATATGTACTGTAATGTAAATTAACGTCGATCCAAACCAATCTTTGTAGATCAATGGAGAGAATGTGGTGCGGGCATCACATGACCGGGTGGTGCAGCTGATCCGACAGGCCGGGGACACCCTGGCCCTGAAGGTGGTCACCGTCAAACCTCTGGAGAAACCGGAGCACTGGCTACAGCACCACAATGGGACCATGACCCTCCCCAACAGGGGTGGTGCCAGGCGACAAGGTTTGTACATCAAGTATATCAGATCAAGAATGTATGATGTATTTTTAAAATCCCAAGCTTAAAATCTGGCACAGACGGCATTCAATGTAATCCACTTTGTGTGTCACTATTATCATTTTTAATATTGTGAAAATGTACAAAATTGATACGAGATATAATAAACATGTAATAAATGTTTATTTCTGTACCCTATATACTCAATTTTACCCACCCAAACAGGTGTTTCAATTGTGAAAAAGAGTTCTGCTTTTGCAATTCGTTTGATAATTGCAATTCAATTTGAGTGTTTCTTTTTTGTACTGTATATTAAGACTTTCCGATCATTCCATTTCGATTTTCTGTCTGTAGCACCCCAGCCTCCACAGCGAGACCCCCAGACCTCCCTGTCTGTTGGCAAAGCCCAGGGGAAGCAGTATGCTGAGGGCATGGCTGAGCTAGGTATGTATATATATACTTGGATATAGAGAGAGACTATAAAGAGTGCATGATATTAATAGAGACTTCTGCAATTAATTGGAAACCATTTTCTGTTCTCCCTATTTAACGGAAAAAAAAATTGAAATTGTCTTAGCTTGTTACTCCATGTAGCTATTAGCATCATTTTCATGTGCAAGAGTTCTGTCCCTTTGAATGCCTTTCGTTTAAAAGAGGATTGCAAAGGCATTACCTCTTTGGGCATAAAAGTGGTGAGATTTTGGAAGGGATGGGGGCCAAACTTTATTTCTTATGTAAAGGATATCTTTTCAGAGTTTTGAACTTTTGGGGAAAGAATTATGCAATGAATTTAATGAACAAAAATTGGTTTAACTTTTTGATTTAAGTTTTCAAAGAGTTTTTTTTCCTGAGTTTTTGTTTATTAAAAACTGTTTTCATTTTCTATAATTTTAGATTAAATTCCTCATTCTTTAATACATATATACATAGTCATCTTCTATCTTTATTATATAATTGAGTGAAATGTATGATATAAAAAAAAAGTCAGTTTTAGATTGAGTTGTCATTTTCTGTAGTTTCTTTGATTGATCAATGTTTTGTTGACTGTACTAATTTTCCTAACAATTAAGGTTTGATTTACGTATGTTTGACAGAGAAAACTGTGCAGGAACTAAATTCTTCTACAGAGGGTAAATTCCCCCCTTTAATATTGACATTGTGTATCTTTAGACATCAGTTTGGTGTTTTTTATTCTAACATTTCTTAGCTTAAAACTGCACACATTACATGTAGTGGTAACCGACATCCTGGTGGAAAAATGTTGTAACCTTAATTTCAGACAAAAATTACCATACAAACCCCCTAACAACCTTCATGATTCATAGAGATGGATCGAGTGTTTAGAATATTTATATACATCCATATTATATATATATATATTTAGAGTTATTAATGGTAATTTTTTTTATGAAAATAGAATTATGGATAAAGTTATTTGAAGGTTGAGTTAATTGCACAACATGAATATGAGTATACAGATCTACATGTATATAAAAAAAGATGTCAGAACACTAAAATACTCTGCCAAATTTTTTTTTAGATTTTTAACTAATCCCTGATATAAATGGAATCAAATGATAAATCTTTAAAAGCTTATATATGCAGAATAACTGAATAAAAGAATATTTTGACTGCACACGCTTCTTTAACTTATGTGCCACTATTCTTCTTTGAGCTGAATTCTTTACTAGCTGCCAAAATCTCTCCTTTTCATTTTTGTTGTGTCTCTTGTAGAACATTATATTAAGTACTGGTTTTGTTGTATATATACTCCTGTAGCTTTATTTCTCCAACTATTCCCTGTTTGAAATCATTTTTTTCATTGTTACAGCAATGGAAATCCAAATCTTTTTTAACACTTCTCTGCTTCTGGTGCTTCCTAAACATTCTGAATACTTAAAAAAAATTGATATTGGAGTAGATTTGAAATGTTCCTAAATACCTTTTAGTAATAATGTAATTGATGATTTTGAATTAGATGTAAAGTTTGTTTTATGTATGAACATTTTCTCTGACAGACTTGCTTATCTTTTTCAGATCAACTTGATCTGGCTTTAGCTGAGTACGAAAAACAAACTGTGCAGTCTGTTGTTTCCTCTGAGCAGAAGACGGCGTCCATTAGGAGCAAGCATTCGGCAAAACGGGTCTCATGTGTGGAACTGGACAAGATTGAGAATCCAGACTCCAAATCTGCCACCTCCAAAGGGAAGGCCAAGGACTACATGAGTCCGTCGGAAATCCGCATCCAGAAATACCACCACCAGAAGAAAAATGGAAACTTGGAGAGATCCAGCAGTACTCCTAGTCTTGTGGATAAAAAGGAGGCTGTTTACGCTACGCCGACGGTGCCCCCTACTGAACAGAATGACATGGGGCACCGGCGGTCCAGCAGTGGTGCTGCAGTCAGTCACATATACGCAACCCCGGGGGAGAGGCCCAGGGCTCCTCCACCCCCTCCACCCGCAAATGCCATGCAGTCTAGCCCAAAGCGACCGGCACCTGCCCCTCCAAGGCCACAGTCGGAAATTGTTTCGATATCTACAGACCGAAGGAAATCTGCAAGCAGTATCACTGATAGCTTGCCGTCTAGTGACAAACCATCATCCGAGTATGAATCAAGTTTCCGACCTGGAATTTCTGCTCAGCTGAGCACCGAACCAAAGATTTCCACTCCCTCTCTTCAGCAAGTGAAACTTCGCTCTCACAACAGAAATTCCAGTCAAGTGTCTCTGCAGTCGAATGATTCAGGTGGAAGCAAGCGCAGTGAGGAGAAATTGGGAGTGACATTTGCTGATGACAAAATTCAAGACCATGCCAATCAGTTCCTACAAAAACATCCCAATGCTCAGCTGCTGGTGACAGCAGACGTGCACGCCAAGAACAAAGACAAGAAAGTGTCAGAACCTGAGCCGGATTACGATATTGACGAATCGGATGCAAAAACAAATAAAGTGACTGTTATAAGTGTGGGCGGTGGAATAGACACTTCTAAAAAGTTCACTGTGAAATCGGACATACCATCAGGAGGTGGGGGCAGAATCATTCCCCCACCCCCCTCTGAACCGGCTCCCAAACCTCCCAGTCATAAACCACCCTCTCCTCTACCAAAACCAGTAAAACAAGACGTAGAAGTGAGATATAGTCCTTTATCTGACAAAAAATTGGATGTGGACTCTAACATGAAAAACTTTGAAACTTCATCAGTGAAATCTGAGGAGCCTTTGTATTCTACTGTAACAAAATCTTCAGAACCGGAACCACCTAAGGCTCCACCAGCACCACCTGCACCTCCACCCCCACCACCTGCACCGCCAGCCCCAGGGGTGTCAGCTCCCGTAGAAAAACCCAAAACACCACCCCCACCTGTCATGGAGAAAAAACCAAAAGCTGCAGTGCAGGGCATTCCCTCAAAAGATATCATGGAGGCTGTTCTTTTAAGGAAGACAAGAATTGAGAGTGAAGGGATGAAAATTTCCAAAGGGCCCAACAAGGAGGCCCCAGTGAAGGACGGTAATGACCTCAGGAACAGAATGCTGGACAACACGCACAGTGCAATATTGGCTGCCGTGGCCAAGAGGAGAGCTCTTCTGGAGGAGAAGGATTCCGATCACTCAGTGGCAGAGGACATCGAAAACCGACTACAGAAAACCAAGAAATTGCAGTCTGCAAAGTACTTTTTCTCAAGTGAAACTATTCAAAAGAAGGAATGGAGAAAAGACAAACAAAATTGAAACAAAGGCCGAGAACGGTCCAAAGGAAATCACACCCACCATAGTTAAACCAGCAACACCGACTACGGTCTCCTCCAGAACAACAAAACCACCTAGTCCTGTACCCAGCAAGAAGACAAAACCACCCAGTCCTGCTCCTGTCAGGAAGATTAGTCCACCCACACCTGGAGCCAAAACATTGCCATCCGCTACAAAGTCCACAACATCAGCAGCATCCACAGCAGGAGTCGCACGAACTGTGGAGAAAGCCCATGCTGCACCAAAACCAATCTATTCATCTTCTGCAAAACCTCCAAGTCCAAAATTGAAGAAGGCACCAAGTCCAGTCCCTGTCAAGAGTCCTGTGGCAGAGACTGCATCCGACAAGCCTAAAGAAACCAAGTCTGAGACTCTTGCCAATACAGAGAAGAAAGAGAGAGATGAAAACGAGGATCTTCTGGCCAAAGCAGAAAAAGCTAGACTGGATTGGCTACAGAAGAAGTCTAGCACTACATCCTTAAAGTCTCCAAGGGATGTGGCCAGAAATCCTAGCAAGCTGAATTCTCCACGAAGAACAGCCTCGAAAGCAGGTGCTAATACAGAGGGTACCAGTGCCAAGAAGGAGACTTCTTCTCCTACCAAGAGTACCCCCAAGACAAATGGAATGACACTTCCATTGAAGACTGAGCCAAACAACACAAGTGTTCAACCTAAAGCCAAGAGCCCAGTTCAGATTCAACCTGCAAAGTCAACGGAAAAAAGTGGGATCACTCCGATGAAGACTACAAAGGAATCTGATTTACTGTTGAAAAACAAAAACATAAGAGACCGCATCGCAAACTTTGAAAAGGGGAAACCTGTTGTGAATGGGAAATCAGGACCCCGATTCTAAAATTCCTGTGCATGGAGTCACGGTGGATAGTTCTGTGACGGACAAGTCCCCTGCCCTTCCCCCGCCCCCAGAATTTGGGGACAGTGTACAACTGGAAATTATTCCTCCCCCTTCAGGGTTTAACCTGAGTGACAATTTAGAGTCCCCCACCTACAACTCTGCGTTCCATCACAGTGACTCCTCGTCGGTGTCCACGCTCTCTACTCTATCGGACGACCACGTGGACGCTAAAATGAAACATTCCTACGAGGACTTAATTGCCCCGCCTCCCCCCGGGTTCGGTGACAATAACGAGGACTCTTTACCGAGTGTCATTCCCCCACCCCCAGACTTTGGGGAGAGCAAAGCTGGGGATGAAATCAAATCAGACTGTGAATAAGCCATTCTTGTCCAAACCTTTGTCGAGTTGGCAGTGTCTGGATGTGTTGGACTGGTTAGATAGCATACAAATGGACCCAGTACAAGAAGAGCTTTCAGCAACACTGTATCGACGGCAAAAAGCTGGGAGGACTACAGCGCAACGACTATATTCAGCTCGGTGTGACTCAGGTCGGTCATCGGATGACCATGGAACGAGCCATTAAGAAAGCCAGTAACATTATCACTGGCACCCATTTGTGATTTTTTATTTCACGTGCTGGAACTGTTCAAAGAAAGATAACTCTTACTTGTTCTGAGTCACAGGAACGTCATGTGGAGAATTTCGCTTTATGTCTGTGATTTATTTTTTTTTTCGTGGAAAAAAAATTTAGGAGGATTCTTTTCATTTGGACTTGTGATCATTTCTTGGAACAAAAATCCCAGTGCTATTAATGTGATGGGTGGTCTTCCATATTTAATATTTCATAACTTTAAGGACATGCAAGACAGTTATTTACTCGGGTTGTGCATATATCAATGTATTCATGTGATTACACTATTACACTATATTAGCCAGTGACATAAACAAAATATTATTATATATATTGTATTCACATATGAATTTATTTTCCCCTTCAGAAAACAAATGTGCCAATGTAGTAAATGAAATATTCTGTTTCCTTTTCTTGATATGTTTATTATCAAATACATGTAGTTATATCCCAGTTTCTTTTGCTTCAAGAGCAAACTATTTACAACTATGTAAAGCATTATGAAAAAACTTATATCATTTTTTATTTTGCATTATATCACATATGGAATATGAAAAGCATTATGACTATTTCAACTAATTCAGGTATTTGTGATAAGCTTCCATGATTTTGAATTTAGCGCATGTTTTGTACAGTTATGATATAGACTTTGGACATAAAGAAACAGTCTTTGTGTAGAAGTTGGGTTGAATTCTTAATATAAGGCTGCATTGAATGCTGTGCTGGCATAGCATCTACAAAGTTAACACACAGTCTCTGCTGCAATTAGGAAAAGCATAGGAAGCATATTGGACTTCCTATAGTTATGCTCCAGGGTTATAGATTCTTTTGTTAAATTTGCATTTTTTTTTATCTTTTATGATAAAAAACCTGGTTAATTATTGACTGAAGTGGTTATTGTCTGTAGTATACAACAAGAAATGAACAAAATATACAAAGGTATTGCATCTGTAAATTGTTCATTTGCTTTCTTTCTCTCATTTTATACTTGTTTTTATTACTTTTGGATGAAGTTTGCAGGAAATGCATGCTAGGCCCATGCTTCTAGCTTGGACAAAAGTTTACAGATTAATTTTTCTCTTCACGAGCTGAATTGTTGATATAGTGCCATGGTGGAGAAAGAGTTGTCAGTGTTACTTCTACAAAACAACATTACAACAACAACAATAACAAATCAACAACAACACACTCACACACACACAGCCAGTTCATTTTGTTGTATGTATGAATAATTTATTTTTTACAGAAATAGGAAAACAAGTTTACGAAGCATTCTTTTATGGACTCGATTGTCATGTATATTTTGTTTGTATAGTTATATATAATTGTAAGTTAATTTGACAAAAACAATTTACGACATTAAATATTTAAGAAAAAATTAAACCAGTTGGTTTTGTCCATTTTCTTTAAAAAAAAAGTGGGAGGGGGGGGGATTGGTTGTTGGAATGATGTACTTCATTGAAAGAAAATTGACGCGGGGGGGGGGGGGTGTCTAAGATAATTGTAAGAAATGAAGGTGTACGCATTATTTTGCATTTCATTTTCAACAATTTTCAACAATGAAAAAATGTTTTAACAAGGAAATATTTCAAAGACAAGAAGACAGGAATGATAAACAAAAATCCATTTTACCTACTAAATTGAAAAAATTCTCCATTTAAATGGAATAAAATTAAGGTTCTGTATGTTGGTTCAATACAGTGTTTTAGAGTTCTAAGCATTATCAGAATATTTCTGTTCCTGACCAAAAAAGTATGATCCCTTTAAGAAGTTTTCTCTAGCAAGAAATTCTGCATAAATTTGATCCGTATCACGGAAACAAAACGCATAAAGGGATGGTGATCCCCCAGAGTTATCCTTTCTACTCTCTCTGTCTATGATAACATTACGAATTAATTTTAAAGCCTACAGCCCAATAATTTCAATAAAGATGAGCGACACAAAATGGGCGTGTCTAATAGCATAACCGAAAAACGGTGTTGGCTGCGCCACGTAGTAGTAATACATGGCAGGTGCTAAATGAAAAGTTATTGGTTTTAAAATGTTGTTTTAAAGTTTAGAAATTGGAAAATAATTGGAAATAATTATAAGCAATAAGAAATGTTAAATATCATGAGATGATAGTTTCGCGGTCGGAACGTGATCAAATTCATCATAAATCCCTTCGATCGGGCTGTATTGGATTTGACTACGCGCCGACCAAACTTGTCACCTCATAATACTCAAAGAATGATTCTTTATTCCTCAATTTCTCTTGTACTTGCACAGTTCAAAATAACATCCTCGTACCTGAATAAACAGTGATTAAGAAATGTTACCCTCTTAACAAATGTCACCTAATACATCCTACATGTAGACTGCATTTTAATTGCTCTAAAGATATTACATTTGGCTAAGTACTTTGTTCAAGCGTTTTTGGGAGATAGCGGCTTCTGCGAAATCAGGTAAATCGCTAAATGCAATTTATAATTACGTCAATTCAAATTATTGCTTTCCATGAATCTTAAATTATGCGTCAATTTCCGCAAAATAACGTACACGCTAAATATAATTTACATTATATAAAATATGAGTTACAGTTACATGTCAGATCAGTCGGTAATTTTTATTTTGAAATAGTATAATTGTTGTAATTTAAAATTACAAAAAGTATCATGGTGATAGTCTTATTTTTGTTTTTAAAAAAGCTACAAAAATGCCCTTAATTGAAACAAAATAAATACATTGTTGTATTCCTAGTTTACTAAATATAATATTCCTTGGTGGAAAAAAAATCTTTCTTATGATAAAATTGAATTATTTATTTTAATCTTATTTGTCATACGAGTAGCAAGAAGTTACATGCTGAATTATCATCATAGTTTTTTGTTGTTTTTTTTTTTTTTTTTTTTTTTTTTTTTTTTTTTTTTAGCAAAATAAAATTCAAAAAATACAACTCATGTTGTTTTAAAATCGTTTTAAGCTGCACGTGGCACAAGGGTGTCCATTCCCGGTTAGCTATATTTTTTCATATAAATATATATATATGTCCTTCTGTATATTTACTTTAGCCAAACAACAGACTGAACAATGGCAAAACATATTCATTGAAATTTTGATAGATAAGATGAATATCTGCAGGAATAGGGAAGTGTAAATAATAAATATGTAAAACCTAATAATTCAATCTACCGGTATATCTATATATCTGCTTAGGGAAACATTGGGATGGGTGTAGACGGAAACGTGTTGTCTGTCGGTGATGTAATGCGACCTAGTACAAATAACAAAGGGGAAGATTAAACACAACTGTCAACCTTTATTTGCAATGATACCTGGACTTCGTCCCTTGCTGTTAAGAAGGCTATAGTTTGGACTGTTTTAATCTCTTTAAGAAGAAGAGCTCTGTTTATAAATATGAAAAAATATTTATTTTTTTTAAATAAAATCTAAACTATTGATATATTTCTTGACTAACGGCTAATAAAAAAGGCGTATTTAAAATTTTAAGGTAAGTATGCCAGTAATATTTTAACCACCCAACCTCCTGAAAAAACTAGAGGTACTGTGAGCAAGCTCACAATTGATACCCCCCGCTAAGAAAATCATAACTCATGTATTTTTTCTATCATAGAAAACATTGGATGAATCTATTTCACCGTCCATTTTCTATACATAACAACTGCTCTATTTTTTAATAAAACTGTTAATGCTAATATGAGTACACAAACCAATTTCTATTCTTTAAATTCCATTTTAGTTCAAGTTAACTGTTAATGCATGAGGACATTTGCATCCTTATATATGTTAACAAACATGACTCGAATCAAACAAAATTCCACATGTTAAGCAGCCATTTAATATAAACATTTTGAATTATAAGTATACTGAGCCCGATTTTTTTTTTTTAAACAATGACCTTGAACTTCCTCAATTGACCTTGGGTCATGACACACCTTCAGACTATAAGCAATCTTGATCTGAATTAAGAACTTCCAATATTTGTCCATTAAAAAGATATGGACCAGACATGAATTTTGTACTTTTCTGCCAGTGACCTTGGCCTTGCCCAAATGACCTTGGGTCAAGGACATGACACACCCTTAGGTCATAAGCAATCTTTGTGTGAAGTAAGAACTTCCAATGCATTCTCCATAAGAAAGATATGGACCGGGCACGAATTTTGAACTTGTTCTGCCAGTGACCTTGACTTTGCCCAAATGACCTTGGGTCAAGGTCATGACACACCCTTAGGTCATAAGCAATCTTTGTGTGAAGTAAGAACTTCCAATGTTTCTCCATTTAAAAGAGATGGGCAGGACAAGAATTTTGAACTTTTTCTGCCAGTGACCTTAACCTTGCCCAAAAGACGTTGGGTCAAGGTCATGACACACCCTTAGGTCATAAGCAATCTTTGTGTGAAGTAAGAACTTCCAATGTTTCTCCATTAAAAAGGTATGGACCGGACACGAATTGAACAGACAGACGGACAGACGGACGGACGGACAAGGTGATTCTTATATACCCCCCCCCCCGGCTCAAAAAGAAATTCTATTTTTGAAATGCACATTGGACTTAATACAAATATAGGAATGCACGGACACATACCGTTTCGGGGAAAGGGATATACTACATGTATGAGGGGGTTATTTTGGGCCAGAAGTATTAATGCTTAAAACATCAGGATAAAATTAAATATATGATTGTAAATGTTTACGGAAAATATACATAAAACTCAAATAGCTTCCTTTTCCAATATTACGAGAGAATAGAACACGTGTATATATAATTTTATGTACAATAACGGTATATACTTTGTATTGACTTTACAGGTGACAGTTCAGAGTTTCATCAAATGGAATACTTCCTGAAGTGTATAAATGTTAATTTTAAAAAGGTTGAGAAAAAAATCGAAACATGACGAACATGGAAAATTTTACACTTGTTGGTGAGAATTTGACTCAAGAATTTTCCGATCTGGAGTTCTCGAGTTCTTATTTTAGACGAAAGCTGATCCCAAGTGCTGCGATTTTGGCTTTTTATTTACTGACTGGAATATGTGGCAATATTCTGATTTTATACGTTCATTTGGTGAAAATGACCAGGAACGATAATCGATACTTCATAACGATTTTGTCCGGAGTTAATTTGGCCGCTTGTTGTGTGACAAACGTTTTCTTTTTCACCCAGATTTATTTCAACCTTAATTATCCGTCCGATTGGATGTGCAAGAGCTTTCTTTTTCTGACAGTGTTTTTCGTGATGGAATCTGCTTGGCTCATTGTGATGATAACCATACATCGATACTTGAAACTGTGTAGACCCCATCATCAGCAAATGAACGACAAGCACAAGAAAATAGCCATGTTTCTTTCTGTCGTCATTTCCATAGCAACAGGGTTCCCATGCTTTTATTCCTCCGGATTGGGACCAATTAGTGGCCATCTTAATATAACAGGAGAATATTGCTGGATTCGTTCCAAAAGTTTCCCAGAAGTCGGAATCGCGCAGACGACAACGTTAGCCATATTGCTTGGTTCATGTTTCCTTTTGTGCTGTGTTTTGTACCGGAAAATCGGCAAAGTTCTCATTCGGTTGTCCGTCAAACGACGAGAACGACTCGGCGAATTTCGGGACTCGGCCCACGACCAAAGCGCGTGGGATGCCGAGTTTTCTTTCATCCAATCACAACCAAGCAATGGATACACCGAAAGAAGACGACAAAGACCGATTCATGTCAATTTCTATCGGATGTTTCTGACGATGTTTTGTACATACGTCTTTGTTTTTATTCCCACTCTCACTCTGTTGGTAGTAGTCAGCCATTTTGATCAATCACTTTGGTTGAATGTAGACGGCGCCATTGATATTAACGTTATTCACATACTTCAGAACTTGTTCATTTTTAAATTCAGCGCTGATCCTGTGATATACGGGTATTTTGACATCGACTTCAGACAGAAAATTGTCGAACTCTTCAGACGGAGAAGTTAAGAAACGTAGAGGAAGGAAGGACACTTTTCATGTTTTAAGTGCTGTGATACATTTTCTTAACTATAGTCAGCCCCGAGTTATTGCTTCCATCACTTTTTGATGATTTTTAATAAAAATACACATACATGTGAAAGAAGTATAGTTGAAATCGATGAAATGGAAAATATCCAAGATATCTTCATTGACAAATTGACCTTTTCACTCACAAAAGTTTACAGGAATAAAAACAAATTTCTTACGAAGATTTATAATGGGAAATGCTTAGTAGTGTACATTTTCAACAGAAACTATATATTCATATAGAAAAATATCAAATAACATCAAATATTAATGTAAATTTGGAATAACAGAAATGGGAATCTTCACATTGCGGAGATAGGAAAAAGTTGAAAATAATTGATAATAGGTCGCATCCGACCTTAAATTAATGAAATTTTATACCTTTTGAAAAACATTTATCACATTAATAAAGTTCATTGTAGTATCATTTCGGTTCATTGTGGTTAAAAGACGCGCCGGAAATGTTTATATCTTTTCTCCATTCGGAAGTACTCGGGACACCTCGCGCAATTTTTCAACGTTATCATCCGGGCTTATTATGGCTGATGCAATGCAAAATCCCCGTAGACTTTCTATTTTGGGATGTGTATTGAAACCTTAAGCGGTAGAGGGGGCGTTTCAAAACAGATAATCTGGACATTTTTCATACTAGTGGATGAATGTTTGAGCACAAAGGTATTTATTATTATCGAAAGGACTATATATGATAAGGGCCTAAAATGGCCCCCTAAAATGAACATCATCATTTTACTATCATTCTTTGTTTTCTTTGTACAGATATGTATGTGATGTGTTTACATAATATTCATTTTGGTTCAAGTGCCCACAATTTAGAAATACGACATTGTAAAGACAACCTTTTCCCGCCATTTTTGCATTTTTAGCGTAAAACAGCTTGTTTTCAAGCAGTTTTTCCTTCCTAAAACATAGAGCGCATTCTTGAACAAATAAAATATTTTAATCAGAGATGTATCTAGCCAAGACTAATAGGTGACAAAAAAATTTCCTTGTTCAAGCATGCGCTCTATATTTCCCATTCGTAAATAGATAAGAAACATGTCAATTTTTGGCTGATTTTGATTGAATTATAGAAATGGCGTCACTTCTGACGTCATATTCTGCCAGTGAGTACAAATAAATCAAATAAAAAGATGAAAAATATATCTTATATCAACTCTTCTATAAAATTAGTTAACATTTTATTGTATCCGAAACACTTAAAAAATGGCGAATTATGGGGGCCAAATTTAACTCTTATCATACATGTATATAGTTCTTTCAAGCGAAAAGTGGTGGAAGCAAAAACTCGGGACAGAGTAATCAAAATGATTTCGTTGATTTACTTCATTAAATTTATACGTCTTCGCTCGTTAAATAACTGAGTAAAAATCATGTAAGGATGTACGTGTTTTAATGTCCATGATATTAATCGTCCTTTATTCAAGTTAAAAGTTCATTGATATCGTGCTATATCTTGCTTGGTCAAAAAATCTACTTTTCGTTTCATATAATATATATATAATTATATATACACGTATTTAACGCACTGCACCAATATTAATATTTTCAGTATTTCGTTGTTCTTCAAAAGTTTTGCGAAAATAAATCTTTTGTGATACATTGATACATGTAATAGATTGTTGTTCTCTTTTAATGTTTGAAATAAGCTTACTATATCTTCGATCGCGATCGGTTTAACGAACAATATTAGTTTTATTGCTTATTAAGCAGAATAGCAAATTTATGTTTAAAAATACAAAAATTTTATTGGCACAAACACAATTACAATAATTGGCAACGGTCCAACATATACAGAAACAGAAGTATTATGATTGTAATTATAACATGTACAAATCAGTATAAAAGATACAAGTCATCAGTATATCTCGCATCCAAAAAAGAGGTATATTATATAAAGTAATTGCACATCCGAGTCTCGGAATTAATTGTGATTTTTTTTTGGAGGGGGGCTCATATTTGATAAATATTAATTTCATCTTGTGTTAACTAGGCAAATGAATCGTTATCGATTTAGCAATAATACATTTCAGAGTTCCTTTGATTGATATGCCCTTATTAAGCGATTTCATAAAGTTTCTTACAAGGGTTAAAATAGTTCATCGTCAGTTTGATAAGAAAACCGGAAGTTGCTAGAATGGTCAAACAGAGAATGGCAACCATGATATGTCGAGACGCTGTTAGTTTCCTGTTTCCTCTCTCCGTGCTGTTGGAAACGGGATGTTCTTGATTCAGACTTAGAGTAGTTTGGTCCAACTTAAAAGTTGTAGCGTTTCCTATTTTCTTCCTTGAACCTTACATATTGTTTTGTAAAATAATAGCTATACAACATGTTAAAAAAGTGAATAAAAATTACAGAATTTACACACTAGTAGTCTGAATAGTTATGAATCCGATATCATATATTTTGATAAATTCACGTCTTTACATAAATATAATATTCATAATAAATAGTTCAATATATTTTCACATAAATGACGTGCATGCACATTCGTATATTCTGCGTTTGCTACTACCTACTGGAATTCATTGGACAGCCATGCATGTGATCGCATGACGTCACAGAACACGTGTGACATTGCCGTTGACACCCGTGTCCATATGAGGGGAAGGGGCAGGGGATGTGACAGGAATCCCCAGTATACCCATCAGGACAGGCTACAATATATCAATGACTTCGTTATATTGTTACAAAACATAACATGAATTATAAAGACAATACAAAATCACAACATGTTAACACATTACGTGTGCATGTATTGGTATTTCTGGTCCTCATATAGTGTTCACAGCATTGTCCGTTTGATCTGCAAAAACAAAATCAATCCTTTGAATTACAAATAAGTGAAAATTTGAAGTTTTAACTATCTTATTGCACGTGCTTTGAACTTACAAAATGGAGAAACAAGGATCAGCCTCCAAAAAACACATCAAATGATAGATTACGCTTATTCCCAGATTTATTGTGCGCCTCGACATTTTGGAGTTGAAAAACATCTGTTTATCAACAGTTAAAAAGCATATCCTGAAATCCAAAATTACACAGAAAGTTTATGACTTTATGATTGTCTGTGAGAAATCAGAGTTATAAACAAACAACCCTTATAATGTCCTGAAATTATGAATATTTTTAAAATTTCAAACCAAACTCAATTGGCGTTGTTGTTTTAAAGTGCAGTATTTGTATCCAATGTTTCTCAGAAATGGCAAAACACCTCGCTAAAATCCCATGTACTTCAATAGATTCGCTACCATTAGATCAGTGATATTGTATTTATACATTTTATCAATATTCACTTGGAAATAATGGTAATAACGTATTTTAAAATATATATCAAAATTACTAATAAATGTGTATATGATATTTTTTCTTTTTTCATCCTAAATTTCCTGTGTTTTATTAAAACAGAAATTATAAGATATTTACACGTTGTGTATGATTTTGATCAGAGATTGCATCCATATCTATACCCCCTATATACTTTGAGCATGCAAAGAAGTCTTTTCATTTTGGAAATCTAAGTTATACGTTCTTCTAACATTACGTTTGCAGTTATTGGTGTTTCTGATCCTCACATAATGTTCACAGCATTTTCCATTTGCTCTGAAATTGGATAATGTTATCTGCAACTAACTGAAATAAAAAAAAAAGTATATGAAAACTATTACGAAAATGATATAATTATTATTGTTATATTCAGTAGTATATTCTCACTATATAACTCTATATAGACAAATAGTCAATAACTGTAATATTAGCTCGTCCGAAAAATATTGACCGGTCAATATTTTTTTGATATTGACCGGCTAGGAATAATATCTAGAGAACATTCCCTCCATTTCAAATAATCGCCTCTGATTTGTTGATTCGTAAACGATGACGTAAATAACTCTTCGCGACTCCAAAACAAGGTGACGTCATAATAGACAGCCAGTCAAGGCAAGTAAACAACGGACGCGCAATGCGACGGTTTGCTATCATAACGGATATAAGGATTTGCGAATTACTGTGAAATGAAATCAGGTAGAACGTCTGTATGTTAATTCTTACGGTCGACGGAACATCACCAGTGACCGTTTGATGCTGAGGATATTTTGAAAATGAACTCTGCACAAAATTGAATTTGTGAATTCTTTGTTGAGCTGAGAAAATTACGGTGATCTGTTTTCAATTACTTACTTAAACTTTGGTTTGTTTCTTCATATAACAAAACAAATGTTGACTGTGTTTTCGGGCAACATTGATTATATTAGCCCCCTTGGGACGAAAATATTGCCCTCCGCTTCGCGTCGGGCAATATTTCGTCCCTCGGGGGCTAATATAATCAATGTTGCCCTCAACCCCAGTCAATATTTGTATAATACTTTCTAACTTACAGAATGAAGAAGCAATTGTCCATAAAACATATACTCTGCAAAAAATACAACACAATTATTTTTCCTAGAATGACATTCCTCTTCGACATGCTCAGTGCTAAATTGTGGATACAGAACCACTTAATTACATTACAATAGTTTATTGTGGGAGATTATAATAAGATAATCAGTATTCCAATAAAAGCGGAAATAGTCACACCAAAATTGAGAACTTCGGTGATTTAATGAAGCTGATAAAATCACAACTTTTGTACTTTTGCAATACAGATAATCAAACAATTACATGTTTCCCAATTAACAATCTTTAATTTCATAAAGGTCGAACACATGATAAGTACATGTTTTTGTTTAACAGTGTCACTTGGCTTTTTAGTATTAAAAAGAACTCGGAGAACTCGATCGTGAAAACTCTTCTGATGGTAACGTGCACGCGTGACGATTGATTGATATTTTGTTGGTTTACGTCTACAGGAGTTTTCTATTTTAATGCAACGTCATGCGATAGAGCAATATCATATAGCTCGAACTCCTTTAATTTCTCAATCTCCCTCTTAAAATTTAAAAAAAATATTATTTTTTTCAGAATGAGTGAGCAAAGTGTCCAATATGATTACAGTAACTACACGTAGGATACATGTACATATCGCCCAATATTAACGCCATCAACAAATTCTTCTCTTTTGACAACTTCAAGTATATATAGCTATATTTGCATTTCCATTGTTCTTTCCCACTGTAAGCCCATACGGAGGAGCTGCAATTATATCTCTATAATCGCAATTGCTCTACAGTATACTATGACGTCATAAAGGTGTAACGTTATATATACTTTTCCATGACGTTATAGATTTAAACCACTATACGATACATCATGTGTTTTCTCCAACTCCATTAAAATTGACGTATTTACATGTAATATTACATGTAATATTAAAACATGTTTTTGATAACATTTTAAAGGAATTACTGTTATATATCATTGATTCTGTTAACAAATCTATGTGAATTAAAAAGATACATTACAGTCTGAATGTTTACTTTTAATGTAATAGCTAAATGTCAAGGTCTAGGCTAATACAGGGTATTTGCGAGTGGTGAAATGCAAATATACGTAATAAACAACGATTATTTAGTGAACATGGCGTTATGAATAGCAACTGCTCTGCTGGCATATTTTCCATGATGCGCTAGCGCGCATCATGGAATATGCCAACAGAGCAATTGCTATTCATAACGCCATGTTCACTAAATAACGTTGTTTATTTCTTAAATATGTAAATACATGCGCGGAGGATCTAAATTAAGATTGATTTATTGTATCCAGGAAAGATATGCCTTCATAATATTTTATTGTTGTTTATGATTTGTTTGGTTAGTTTATATATTGAATATTATATCTAAAATACAAACGTTAGTATTCGAATCTCGTGCGTCGAATGAGCATTAAGAACACACGAGGCGTTTCTCAATTTAATATAATTTTTCTTGATATATTATTACTTATTTATTAACAAATAAACCTGTTGATTCCCAAAAATTCAGGGTAAATTACCATGCTTTTTTTGGAGCTAGAATATTTAGATTTTTAACCATAAATTAGCATGCAAAATGCATTTGAATGCTCATAAATAAAGTAAAGCTTTTAAATTAGCAATTGAACACCTTATATCTAAATAAAAATGTATCATATAACATGAAAAATAAATTATGGAATTATTTAATGGAAATCTTCACATAGTGGAGATAGGAAAAAAAAGAGAAAAAAATGAAAGATAGGTCGCGTCTGACCTTAAGGGCTTTCGTAAGAACGAGCTTTTGTGTTATTCATACGAATGACCAGTCTTGCTTTTCATGCAAATTGAATTAACTCTCTCGGCTTTCATACAAAAATCTTTTTCGGGCTAATGAAAAAATATTGTAAAGTGATAAACATACATGTAATGATCTAACTGAAAACGCCGTATTATCGAATCCGATTTTTTGGGTATCTTTCGTCCTTCATAAACCGCCATATTGCATAGCAGTAAAGCTACTTCTATTTTTAATCTAAATATATTTCAACAACGTTATTATGTGGTAATTTACGCATACACGCAATTTAGAATTGACGCATCTTAATTAGATAAGTCCACAAACTGAAAGGTACGCAATTTGGTATAATTGTCGACATTGGAATAGAACTAGCTTCTTTTCCTTAATCAGATTAAAACTTGTTCATACAAGTGAGACTGGGATTGCATTGAAATGATATTTCTACAAATATACTAGTGTCAGGATCATGCCTGATTTGCCTCGAACGTTTACGAGCGGTGCCGTGATATTTCTCGCCACTTGCTTTCTGTTGGATATTTATTCCAGGATTTATTACTTTCCATGGCAACCTGGTAGGTAATTGTCAGTTATTTCTCATCCTTTTTTTTAAAACCTTACCTTATTTGTCTGCCACATAAATTAATTAACTATTATATATTAGATTCATTGTCTGTTACGTTACAATTGACATACATATCGCATCCGATTTAAGTTAAGAAAAACAAAATAGATGTTGTGTAGCTTTACACATTGATTGCCTATTCTTGACTTTATTTCGTTAAATCAAACTTATTGGGACAGTTTAAAAACCCATTTCAATCTCAGAAAACTGTCGAAATCTTACCGAAATATTCCGAGAATTCAGGCTCAATTATACTTCAGATTCCTGAATACCAATCTTGAAAAAAAATATTAAAATGAAATATGATTAACTACCAGATCTATAGCAACTACGTACAAAACCAATGCTAGTATATATTTCCTGCAGAATTGCAGCGCATGTCAATTTCTTTTATGGATTTCTTAAAACAACCATTGTCAAATTTCATGACAGTTCACCGATGCGTGAAACCGCACGAGTTAAACTTAGGTCGGTAATTATATACATACAAGGTATATCAAAAACATTTAATTTGCATTAATATTGCGTACTTCATAACGAATTAAAAGAAACATGTCACAATAAAGCTTGTTCCTTGCTAGAGATACTAGTTCTTTGCTTTATGGTTATTTTGCATCAAAATTGTTTTCAACATATTAATTTGTAAGTTTACAAATTCATATACGTATACACCCACTGAGCATGTTCCCATAAGTTTCTTACGGAAATTGATTAATTGTTTTTCATACATGCATAACTATATTTAGACAGAACTCTAATAGACACGATCAAAAGCACGGCCAATCATTCTTCTAATT
The DNA here is from genome assembly GCA_015776775.1 of Magallana hongkongensis. Taxonomy (NCBI): domain Eukaryota; kingdom Metazoa; phylum Mollusca; class Bivalvia; order Ostreida; family Ostreidae; genus Magallana; species Magallana hongkongensis. The sequence goes on from VIAA01000025.1 coordinate 477,273, forward strand.
TAAGAAATAGATTGATTGTCAAGCATTTAAAGACTTAAGTGTCAACTTTAGTTCAAATAGCTATAAAAAGATATTGTTACACCGGTTGTTGATGTCCTTTTTATGATTTTTTGTTTACCTGCGTGGATTATGAATCTTTTAAGTAATTTACGTACTTTTACAAACTTTCAATAGATAATTGATTAAACGGTTCAAAGGTAGATGGTCGAATTGGTTGTGGTAAATGAAAATGAAATTAAAACTGATAACTATTAAGGTAAAGATATGTTGGAAATACTGTGTATAAAATTAGATAAAAATGAAACTAAGCATGCAGTGCGCACCAAGCGTATGACTGCCCATTCATGTCAGGAACCTAAATGCTGTCTTGTTTTAAAGATCATTAGGCGCTGTGCAAGAGTCTCGCAGCGTCATTATATAAAACGCCTCGCGTTGCTGTCGTAAACATTTCTATTGTCGACGGAAAGTAGAAAAAAACCAACATTGGGGCTGCTAAGTCTTGTTCATTTTTCATGTCAATTAAAACTCTTTCAAAAAGTGTTGGTCCTCAACATAATAAAACACTCATTAGGTTTTTTTCTCACGGTCTACGAAAATATATGCCTGGTTATTAAAGTTTGTTTAAGACAAGGTGAAGTAAAAGTTTATATCCAGAGAATATCGTTATTCATTCAATACTCCTTTTTTTATGTTGCCTATGAAAATATTATAAAAGAATTCTCCATATATGTATCGTCAGCATTAATAAATGCAAATAATCGAATAAGGATCACTGTAAATGGCTTACGCGATTGTAATATCATTAAAATAATAGTGTAGAAGCAAAACTCTTCGATTCAGAAAAAAGTAAATGGTTTGACGTATTACAAACCACAACATTAATTATCTGTGTAAATGATGATGAACACTATATATAGTATTAATGCCATGCTGTAAATTTTGAACTTATTGCATCAGTGTAAATACAAATATGACAACTTTGTATTTACACCGACTAATGAAATTTGCAACATGGCAATAATTTAGAATTATTATTAATGGTCCTTTTATCTATTACCTGACTTCATTTCCTTCTTACAGGGAAGCATATCACGTTCAATCATGCAACCACAACACAACCTGAAACATGGGCAGTACAGGAAACATATGTCAACAATTTGGGAAAGAAATTCGCTTTTGCGACAAACATGCAGTCTTGCAAAATACCATCATGTCTCTACCAACGTAACCTTTTACCACTGGAAGAATCTAAATTATTGCAAGGTTCCTAAATGTGGCAGTACTTTCTGGATGCAAGTTTTTCTAACCTTAGGAAAGATAAAAAGCGTTGAAGAACGTCTTTGGCAGTGGGCGTAACAAATATCACACAATAGCCATGAATAAAACATCTACTTGGGATCACGTATCTAGTAATGACGTCATTTTCCATGTCACAAGAAATCCTTATTCACGTTTATATTCCGTATATATTGATAAAATATATCTACCAGGATTCTGGAAATTCACCAAAAGAATAAATGAAAGAAAAGGAAGAGAGTGTTCTACCTCTGTTAGGTTTGGAGAATTTTTGGATTACATCATGAAAGAGGAAGTCTACGATCCACACTGGCATCCTGTCTCTGAGTTATGTGGCTCTTGTAGAGTACCTTACAACGTTATCAGCAAACAAGAAACGTTCAACAACGACGTACGCTTTATACTCAACCAGCTGTCCATAGAGGGACCCTTAAAACAGGAATTATTGAAAAATCTACAGAAAAAACATACTGAAAATTCCATCAAAGAAATCACCCCACTCATGATCGGGCGGGCACGACAGGATCCATGTTTGACATTCATGCAGTTCTGTCAGAGGTTGTGGAAGTCTTTCCAAATTCAGGGATATATATCTGATTTGATTATCCTTCCCAGCTAACAGTTTCAGAAATCTGAATTATTCGAACTTTTCAGCTATTTTAAATAATTACTTAAAAGGTTCTCAGAAAATCGTTATGACTGAAGTGATGAAGAAGCTTCAGCGCAAGAAGCATCTGTCAAGGGCGTATGAGGGTACCAATCGCAAAACAATAAAGACCTTAAAAAGAAAGTACAGAACTGATTTTGAATTGTATGGATACTCCTACGAACTACCGAAAGTTCAATAAAAAGTCAGAAAGCAGGAAGCATGGATTAAAGGAGGGATAAACATAACCTATGCTATGGAAAAACCACCCAAACTGGCATATAAGTTTCTTTAATATATATACCTTTGTATTTGAAATTAAATATTAATTTGATTTTATTATTATTATTAATTTAATATCAATTTTAAATAACCACAGGAAGAGCTAATTCTAGAACCCCAACGATGTTTTATTTTTTTTAAATACTAGTATAATACACCGTTTTATTTATTGTGATTGTGTGTTTTTGCCTGAAACTTCCTTGTGATAAAAATTAAATCTCACACTTAAACAATATTGCGTTGTTGGTTCATAAAATGCTTTTTCTAAATTCTGTTATTTTTGGATAGTGTATTAAACTGTCTTACTGTTGTTATCAATGGCTTATGTAGCTGCAACATGTATTAAAAAATCAAGGTTCTCCAAGCATTGACGCATTTTGATGGTGCATGTACATATCTTTTTCATATACTATAAATAAAATTTAAAAAAGAGCATTTAACGGAGGTATTTGGACGTTTAAAAAAGTTATATATCATGTATATGTCTATCAGATTTGTAATGAAAAATATATAAAAACTACAGATTAATTTTGCATAGAATTTTTAGGGGGCGAATCTAAAGGGTCTAACCCATTGTTCGATAGGTAAGAAAGGTTTTTGTTTTATAGTATAATTGAGCATTTAAATGATTTTTTTATTTCAAACAACAGGAATATAAATGTCAAAATCTGTGCCAGATGTTTTTAAAATCTACGAAAACATTTCTTTTTGCAGATATTTGTACATGTGAACATTAACAAATTCACCTAGTCAAAGAATTTGTTATCGTTTGTGTCAATTTCTTGAAGAAAACGAGAGGATGTGTAATAAAATTAAATTCCATTTATGAAACTTTATGTAATAAGCGACTTGTTTTCTAACATTAAATTTGATTTTCCTTCAATAATAGGTATTATGTAAAAGTAATTTTGAGTGAAGAAAAGTCGTGAAAACGTGTTGCAGATAAAAAAAATATACGCTCAAAAATACTCTGAAACAGAGTACTAGTAAATGAAGCACAATTTGTCTCCTACCATCATCAAATCCTTTCTGAATTCACAATCTCAAATCAAAATTTTCCTGTAAAACTTAAAATTCATAATCTGCATAACGAATTTTAATGAGATTTGATCATATGGTTTATTCCACAGTTGTTATGACTATAATTTTAATGGCAAACACATTAAAAGGAAGTTAATACCAAGTGCTTGTATTCGAAAAGGAAATGTTATTATATAACTCGTAAGTATTGGTTTCCCGAAAAATTACCGACGGCAATCATGCACATTACATGTATTAACATTTTTAGTTTCTTTTCCCATCATGAATTATACATATGAGATTAAACAAAATCTTTTTTTAATTCCGCATATCTGTATATATTTTCCTTATTTACTACTAAAATAAGTCCTAACGAATTTTTCGTTGTCCTGCATAAGATAGTTCAACATACCGGGTATTTTATTTAAAAATACTTAAAAACCACCAAAATCAGTTTAAAGAACGTATTTTCTTTGAATTGTTTTAAGATACAAGTTATTAATTCCGATCGTGTAAAAGAAAGCAAGACTTTCTTATGGAACAAGTTTTCAATATGATACCGGTACATAGAGTAGCTTAAAGAATTTTTTTTGAATACGAGTAGACGTCAGTCTGAAACTAATTGTAACAATGATTAAGGGTGGTTAACAAACGACCCATTAAGTGGCTCAAGAATAAAGAAAACCTCCATGCATCATTGTGAGAATATTGCAGAGGCTTGGAGCACCAAAGTCATAACATGTTGGAGGTCAATGGCAAAAAGACCAAAAACAAAGACAAACGTCAAGAGCACAACACCATTATTTTACAAATGGAACATGTGATAATAAAGCCAGGAGTCAGCAAAATGACTTTCAAAGGGCTGCAGGTATCACTGTATATGACTAATCTATAAGAAAAAAAAAGTCTGCATTTACGTTCTCTTGACCAGCTCTTCGAGATCCTCTTAAACGAAGACGCCCGCAAAGCCCGTTTGGACTGGTGATGACGTCACTAACTTTGGTATATTTGATGAATGGTCTGATGTCTGTTTTTCTGACAAATCCCCAATTATGGGTCAAATTGAACAATGAATTACTATGCATAAAGAGGTAGAGGGAAGTGGTGTGCAGACGTGATCACTAAGGCAACGAAGTCCTTATTGTGGATGTTATGTGATGGTTTGGCAGGTGTAACAATTTGTGAAGACACCTAACAATTACACATAAAAGGATGGTAGGAAAGGCAAAAATATGAGCATTGTATATCTGATAGAACTCTACCTGCTCAATAATAAAGGGATGGAATTTTAGCGATGTGTTTTGGCATTCCTGAGAAACATTGGATAACAATACTGCACTTAAAAACAACAACGCTAATTGGGTTTGGTTTGAAATTTTTAAAATGTTCATATTTTCAGGACGTTATAAGGGCTGTTTTGTATACAGTATAACTCTGATATATCACAGACAACCATAAAGTTTCCGTGTAATTTTGATTTTCAGGATATGCTTTTTAATTGTAGTTAAACATATGTTTTTCAACTCTAAAATGTCGAGGCGCACAATAAATCTGGGAATAAGCATAATCTATCATTTGATGTGTTTTTTGGAGGCTGATCCTTGTTTCTCCATTTTGTAAGTTCAAACCACGTGCAATAAGATAGTTATGACTTCATATTTTCACTTATTTGTAATTCAAAGGATTGATTTTGTTTTTGCAGATCAAACGGACAATGCTGTGAACACTATATGAGGATCAGAAATACTAATGCATGCAAACGTAATATGTTAACATGTTGTGATTTTGTATTGTCTTTATAATTCATGTTATGTTTTGTAACAATATAACGAAGTCATTGATATACTGTAGCCTGTCCTGATGGGTACACTGGGGATTCCTGCCACATCCCGTGCCCCTCCCCCTCGTTTGGACCAGGGTGTCAACGGCAATGTCACACGTGTTCTGTGACTTCTTGCCATCACGTGCATGGTTGTTCAATATATACCAGTAAGTCGTTAAAAGTGTACAGTGAAAATTCATTTTATAAAATAGTATATTGCGAATGTTATGTACTTCATATAATTTGATATGTTACTGTGTCACCATTCTAACTTTATTCTACAAAATATTGTCCATCTGATGCAAGGAAACATGCTTTTAATTTTAACAAGACGTTGGACTTAGAGTACAGTGTCATTTCTTGCATAAAACACGTTGAATATGACGCTGGTCTCAATATTAATTGAAAAATTACTTGGGCACAGCAAATGATTTGGTCAAGTCTTGTAGATTTCAATGTGAATAATTTTTTTCTATTGTTAAAATAATTAAAAAAAGAACATCATGTTACATACCGTGTTATACTACAAAATATATAAGAAATGATCTTTTTTTCAACCAATATTCAAGGTACATTTACAAAGAAAATGGAGGTTTTGGAAGCAGTTGAAGAGCACCTAGCATCTTACATTTTGAAAAAAAATGCCAGCAAAGAGAAAGAAAACATGAAGCCAAAAGCCTTTCGACACACGGGTAAGTGGATGCGATTCCATAGAAAGTTTTAGACATTTCACGTGAATGTAACGTTATTACCATTATCAAGTTTAATCAATGGTAAGAGAAATTAACTTGAAAATATATTCCTCGTTACAATGAAGCGATACATTGCGCTGGAACCGCCTTAAAACTCTCGCTTGAATGAACAAAGTACAGAGTATCACGTGTATGTCACCCCATCACGTGCATGATTGTTCGTACATGTATAATAATATGATTAAGTACTAACTTTCGATAATATAGAATAGTACAATGTAAAAATAATGTGCCATTAAATTTTTTTAATATTGTACTTCACATACGACACAAATGGTTTATATATATATATACATCACTTCGTACCTTGATATATATATATATATATATATATATATATATATATATATATATATATATATATATATATATCAAGGTACGAATTAACTGTAATTAAAAAAATCAAATAAATGTATTATCAAAAAGAAAAAACAATAATTTAAGTTATTAGAAGTTCAACAGAAAAAGCACCCGGTGTTCTTAAAATAGTCGAAAACTAGGCTTTTGAAAAATGAAAACGGAATACTGAATTTCTCTTGGAGATTCTTTTATATACCAAGGAACCGGATATTGTGATATATGGAATCTTTCCCCAGTCCTGGCGATGTTTCAGTGTAAGTGGAGTATAATTCCATTTCTATATAAAGTATTTTTTCTAATTTAAAGTTTGAGTTTTTTGTCAAATTTTAATTTTTAACTTTAACCATTTTTAATTCAACCTTTTAGCGACAGTGTTTAAATACAAACACCTTTTAAGACTATTGTGTATATTGTTGTATCTTATACTGTAGATGATGATTTTTTTTTTAGGAGTATTTTGCAATGGGTCGGAAACATTATCGTCTACAGAGACGTATGAACACAGAATTCCCAATACATGTAGATTATTCAAAGATTGATAACTGAGTTGGTGTTTTTCCTCGAGTTTGATACAACATTCGACAATGAAATACATCATCACTTTGTCTTACACTGTTCTTAAAGAACTGAATTAAGCAGCTAACCACAGCTTGATTTATAAAAGTAAGAGAACTATTCATTCTCTGAGAGTTATTTCCCTTGGTAGCCATTTTGTTCGTCAAGGCATTAAATTTTCCTCCTTGTGTAACCAGTTTCAAACATGTATGACAACAAACAGGGGAAAATCCGAAGAGCATAACAAATATACAGTAAAGAAAGATTTAACAAACATATTTGTCGTAAGAACAGTGCTATCTCTCAAAATCCCTCAAAATACCAGTAGTGCAAGTTGAAATTGGTTGGAGAATAAAGGATTCAAGGCAGTTTGATCTACGCCATGGCCACCAAGGGGAAGTAACTCCTTCTTAGATTGCTCAACTGGAAAAAATAAATTGTATGAGAGAAGAAAAAAATATCATTCATTAGTTAAGTAAATGACAACATTCAAGGTTTTTCAAAGAAGTTGGAGGGACCGGGTTCAACGAACACAAAATCTATGTGTCGATTGACAGTAACATTCTTTTGCTTTATTTTGCTCACATTGTACTTTAGACAACAGTAATTGAAGAGTTTGAGATGGAGAGACGTTTTTTTATATCAATTACTTGGTCACAATTTCCCAACATAAAGTTCACAATTTTACTCTTTCTTTATGTGTGATTTAGAAGACCTAGTAATCAATGCATACGCGAAATAGAGTCAGTCAGTCGATGAAGGTTAAGATTAAATCAATCGAAAATAACTGAAGCAAGAGTACTTTCAGATAAAAACATTTTTAGATTTCAAATGATTTTATCCAAGATTGTCGGTCTATTTTGTTCATTTTGTGACATGCATAATTTGCCTTTATTTTATCTTTAAAACATCAAAGTGGGTTTCTATTTTTTTTGGCAGTTTCTTTTAAAGTTTTTAGCTTATATTAAGTACGTCTGAAATGGTTTTTCAATATAGTTAGAGGGCAAAATGTACTCCTACATTTAAGACCATCGGATTTGAAGATTTTCAAAGATTTTCAAAGTTAAAATAATCTTATTATTCAAAATTAACACCACAAGATTTTATTACATTGCAAAATATCTACTCCTAGTCATAATTCTTTTTTTTAAAAACCTTACGACTATTTGAAAATTTTAATCACAAATGTCCTGATAATAGTGTGTTGCAATTTGTTATTTCTGTAGATTCATAAAAATTCCTCTACTGTGGAATCATTCAAATCGTGGGGGCCAATTTTCGTGGATTATGACTTTTTTGCTGATTCGTGGGGGTGTAATTTCGTGGATGCGTTGGTTACTGTTTCAGCAACAAAGATAACTCTTTCTAAAATTGTTTTTCGTTGAGGATTTAAATTCATGGAGGAGGGCTACCCACGAATACCACGAAAATTGAGCCACCACGAATTCTAATGATTCCACAGTATACCCCGTTGGGGAATTATTTATTACAACTTGTTTTACTTTGTTAGGCAGTAGGTATGGCATTTTTCAATATTACAAATGCTTTACACTGTAATACACTGTATTACATCTTGCTTTACTTTGTTAAACAGTGGATAAGGCATTTTCAATATTAAAATGTATTGCACTGTAATACATTGTATTACAACTTGCTTTACTTTGTTAAACAGTGGATATAAGGCCTTTTACTTTTGAACCGCAGATTTTGAGTTTGAATACGTCAGGGACTTTTTATTACTTGAATTGTTTTTTAAAAAAAAAGTTTTAAAGTTTTTCCAAACTGCTTAGTCTTCTTCGAGTCATAAATACACGTGCTAGAATACCATACCTTTTGATTAATAACAAGTATATACACTTGCTGAGGAACGTCTGAAAAGAGAATGGTTTAAAATCCATTCAAATTATAGTAGTATCTCACAATTGATGAAACCTCCTCAATCATGTGAAGGACCCAATAGGAACAGAAAATAAATAATTCTTCAAAACCGAGCAAGAAAAGTAAAGCTAGATTGAATCATTAAAGCCCTTATTTAACCTTAAAACTGAGTCTTATTGGTCTTTGGGAAAACGATACCATATCAGGCATATACCGGTCTACAGAACCTCTACCGTCTTTTACCCGGAGATGGCAAATACACCACATGACATACACCACATGACATACACCACATGACATACACCACATGACATACATCACATGACATACATCACATGACATACATCACATGACAGAGACATTTCCAGAGGACTGCCAGTATAGAAACCTTCAAAAATGGTCGCATGCAATAACGCTCATTTCGATGAAAAGTAAGTCACAGCATGGAGGTGTTTCAAACCACCTTTAAAAAGAACATATAAAAAAATGAATAAAGAAGAAAATGTGTTTCTATAACATATTGTGCAGGGATTAAAAACTTATTCATAAAATGATTGATGATTGAGAGTTTACTAAAAATGTGCCCGAAGGAAGCATCGAACTATGATGGAGACGATAACAATATGTCGCCAAATTATATATATGACCTCATTTCTTAATCGATTGTTAAAGTTTTTGTACAAAAAATGCACCTTCAGTTCCAATCTTACGTGCGTGCTTTTAAATATTCATGAATAGATGAAAGAAAACAATAATTATTGTGACTGTATTTATGGGAAGTTGCATGGGCTGGGATGGATTGGAGTGTTTTGTTTGGAAAAATAAAACAAGTATATATATAAAACTGTTTGAAAGTCTAACTAGGTTACATAAGCACAGCTGTTAAAAAGAGTAAATTGCACACATGCCTTTTATGAGTTTCAAAAATGGGGTGGTGCTAATAGTAAATGTTTGACTAACTTTGTGTCTTTATTTATCGTTTATAAAAGTTATAAAACTAAATGTTCTTCATTTTAGGTACTCCTTCAGCACATGAACTCGTATTAAAGGCAATTAACATGGACTATTAAGTGTTAAAATCAATTATAATAAGATGTTAATATTTTCTTGCTCTACATTATGGTTTAACACATCGTTGACATAGCTTGTAGATAAATGTGGTTTATAGTTTTAATATTGATTCACTTAAGGTACGTACATTGTATGTTTAAGATGGATGAATTTTTTGAAGTCAATTACAGCATCTGTGGATGAAAACGTTAAACATGATGCGTTTGAGGAGAAAATTAATCAGAAAACTGTTGTTCGGCATGGTACTTTTATTCTCGGTGATTGGAATATTCCAAATACGAGGTAAAACGAATGTGTTTTTTGATTTCCCACTTTATTGAGTTGTCTGATAAAACAATCATTTTCTGTTGTCTTTTTTTCTTTGAAAAAATGAATTATTGCTTCAATGTATTATTTGGTCATTTTTATCCAATATACCAATATAATTTCAAAGATTTCCAAAAATCACAACATTCCATAATTCCGTATATTTAATTTAATCTTAATTGTTTTTTTTTTTTTTGTTTTTGTTTTTTTTTTAATTTTTTTTTTAGTCTTTCGTCTTTTTAAATTTGCAGTTTTTAAAAACTGCATGCATATTTGTTGAGTTATTAGTACATGTATGTGTTAATTTTGCCTATATAAACCTGAATCCTTCTTATCCCTTTATGTCTGGTTCTTGGTATAGTCTGTCCAAAGATATTTATGCTGCACATTTGGACGATTTTTAATCAAAATACACATACCTGTGATAGAAGTGCAATTGAAATCGATGAAAGGGAAATTTTCCAAGATACATGTAATTTCATTGAAACATTATCATATTTCACTCGGAAAAATTCACAGGAACGAAACATGCAGATTCCTTACGGAGATTTATAAAGGTGAATATTTACATCTTTTCTCCTTTCGGAATACACTCGGAATACATCGCGCAATTTTTCAGCGGTCTCATCCGGGGTTGCTGCAATACAAAATCCCCGTGGACATCAAATTTTTTAGCATTCTATTGAAACCTGATAAGCTAACAGGGGCGTTTCGACTGAGAAATCTTGGAAATTTTTCATACTTTTGAATGAACATCGTTTGAACCCTGAGGTATTTATAAATATCAAGCAATCAAGCCAAATGTGAATCCAGGATATCTTGGGACAGAGTATAAAAAAACTAAACGTGGTCCTCCAGCCTTATTTGAATCTTGTAAAAAACTTTATAATAATTATTTTTGTTATTAATTCTTCCTTTTACAGATGTTTCCGTGAGCAAACAAGCATCAAATACTGCAACTAAAGATTTAAAAATTCGGCATGTGACTGATTTTTTTGTCGAGCAAATTCCAAACGGAAGGAGTAATTCCAGGAATATAAGTCACAAAATCAAGGTTTTTTTTTTAAATTGTGATTTACTGTAGAAATACCTTAAAACACATTAGAATTAAAAAAAAAACCTTTCAATTTATTGTTTTAGATATTTTTTCAACTTATTATATAATTATATTTTTATTTGTTGCACCCTTATAAATATTCGTCTTCATAGTTCTTACTGACAAAAAGTCCAACAAAATGAACGTGTACCTAATTCAAGTGGTCTAGTAAATTTGATGTTTATCGATCTTTCGATGTATCGATGTAACGATGATCTATCGATGGTCCATTATAAAAATTGTTGGACAGATACGTCATTGCTAATTTATGTAATATTCGCCCGATACTCGACTGTTCGAAAATAGGCGATGGGCTGTGCGACAAGAATGTCTAGTTGCTATTTGAAATATTACTTTCATCTGTAGTAGGGGGAATAACAAAACAGTTGTTGACTGGATATGGGCAACATATGATGTGCTGGACCTTTCAGATTCAATCTTGTCCTCGACTTTGGGCCTTGCGCAACATCTGATGTATGGGGGGTTTTATATCAAAACAAAAAACCAAATACGATGAAACAGTCGATTGTCAGATCTTTTCAATAAAGTTGTAATATTATACATGACATTGTAGTATTATTTTTTAAATGTAAATTTGAGATTATGAAAATGTAAAACTTATAAAACGCATTCATTTTATTAATTTTTTTCAAATGCATTTTGAATATGAAAAGTTGTACACCATAATGTTTGGTTTATATTTCAGCTACCTGTCTATCTTTGTCGACAATACTTTCTCGTTGTTCTCTACATAAGTGTATTATTGTCACATTGACACTTTTTTTAATTTTTGTATGTTTATTCTTTACGTATAAAATTTACAACCCAGTGTGTAGAAATTAATATGTAAAATTTTCACCCCAATCTGTAAATTTTACACATTAAATCTGTAAAATTCAATATACATGTACTTATAATAATTATTTTAACATTTGATTTAAAGAATTTATTTTTTTTGTCCTGAAGAGGAGACTGGTTGTTCCAAAAATTGACAATTTTCATTCGATGACAGCGTTTTATTTCACTTGATGCGACATATCTTTCTTTTAAAAATCTTTATTTCAAATTCAATTTCAGTTTCCTTTTAAGAAATATAATATAAGCGAGTCGTACCTGATCCAGCGATTAGAGAGATACAGCAATGCGTGTCGAGGGAGAGAATTTCAATTTGGAAGAGAAACAAAGTTTTCCATGAAGCGTCATTTCCGGAAAAGTTCCTCGCATCACATTTTGTACTGCAGCATCGAAAAAGCAGGATCGACATTCTGGCGAAGGATGTTACAGATGCTGGATTCAACAAATCTGAAAACTCCATACGACATCGCACCACTGCATGTCAACGAGAAATCTGTTCCGTTCGTAGAGGAAGGTCTCTACCATGCTCTTGCGTCTTTCAAGACGAATTTTGTTTTCGTGATTGCCAGAAATCCGTTCACAAGACTTTTGTCGGGATATCTAGATAAAATTTACACAGCAAATCCTTATTACTGGAATTCTATTGGCCGTTCGATACGACCAAATCCACAACGAGGCCGCGCCGCGTGCTATAGTGACATCACGTTCCAGGAAATTGTGGATTACGTCATCAATGCGGAGGGATATTTTAAGAAAGTCAGAGATCCACATTTCATGGCAATGCACGACATGTGCAAGCCATGCCAGATACCGTACGATTTCATTGGCAAAATGGAAACTTTTGACAAGGATTTTAGTTTTCTGATGAAAACATGGAACGTTTCGAATTTCGAGGGAACAGACATGAAAAGTATGGCGGTTGATGATACATTTCTAGACGTGGCCACATCACTCCAAGACCGAAAGAATTCCATTACGCCTTGCATCAGCATGCATGAAGCTTACCTTCGGTCTTGGAAACATATGCAGATAAAAGGACTCATCAGTGACCACGAGATATATCCTTTTGACGAAACGAAGTCTCAGAGCATTAAACCTGTTGATCTCATCAAAGTTATGAAATCTGCTCACCTGAAATCAAACCAAGGAGAACTAAAGATCCAAAAAGTTAAATATTTTCGAGAAATTTATAGAACTGTTCATCTAAAATCTCTCAATTTATTAGTTCAAGCGTTGAGACCAGATTTTGAAATTTTTGATTATGACCCATTTCCTGAGACGATTTTTAACTCGACTTCACCGCGGTTACAGCATACGGATATATTTTTGGTTTATAATAAAACTAAATATAATCTACTGGTAATTAAATGATGGACTCTTATAGTGAGTTATGCATTTATATTTTCTTCTTCACGTTTGCTTTGCAGTGGTTATAAACATAAATCAGAGTATTTCACTATGAGTACATATAATAACAACACATTCAGTTAACTAATCCGTGAATGTTAAAAATGTATTTACTTGTATAATGTAACTATATAATCCAGTTATTTTGTAAACGTTATACTGTTATTGTATTAGAAAACTCTTCTGCGTTAGCTACATGAAATAAGGATAATTAAGCTTAAGGAAATTAATATATGCATGCATCTTTTAAAGATTTTTAATAAGATAAAAAAGATAGAGCCATACAGTATCTCTTGAAATAATTTCAAAGAGCCAATGAAAGTCTTTCGCATCAAATATTCAAGAGGCTGGCCTGGTATAAAGCTAGGCAATGCACTCATTCAAAACACTTGTTATAGATCCACAATGTTTTATGTTCCTTACTTCAGGTACATGACCAACGTGTTTTACTTATATGCATTGTTAGACACCAACGGTGAGCCCTGCATCGCTTGCTTACCGTGAACCAATTTCTTGAACTTTCTTCGTTGTCATGAATATTCATTATTCTGAATCGGAAATTTCCTGTTTGGAATAGGATGGCTATGATTTTACTCCATATTTTTTAAAAGTACGTATCAAATTGGTTAGGTGTAGGTTTAAACGTTTTATTAAATCTACAATGTAACAATAATAGTTTAAACTGTAGTGGGACTTAATCATCTATTCAAAACGCGTGATGACGTTTATAATTACTTGTGTTCATCCGCCGTGTTCAGGTTTGACGTGTGTTATTGAACATTGAGTGTCACAGATTTCCGTTTCAAACATACTTAAGGAAAATTGTATATATAAATCTTGTTGATTTCAACGAGCCATGACTGAGTGGTTGGAAATCAAATATGCAATAGACAGGTCAACGCCACTGTTAGTCACAAATACCCAAAGTCCTGCCCAAGGTTCTAAGTACATGCACTGTTGAAATGGCTCTATGAATTCAGGCTTTGATTGAACTAGCTCATTATGTCGTCGTGTTAAAACATGCATAATGGCCTGTATTGTGTGTGGACATAATCTTAAGACAAGATTGGGTGAAATATGAGTGCAACAGATGGTGGTCTCAATGAATAAAAAAAATGTCGATCACCGAAACAAAACAGGAGCTAAAATTGTGTAAACAGGTCGATTTAGTGATGAATGCAAAGAGAGAGAGAGAGAGAGAGAGAGAGAGAGAGAGAGAGAGAGAGAGAGAGAGGGAGGAGAGAAACAAAGAGAAAAGGGGGAGAGAGATAGAGAATAGAGAAAAAAAACTGTATTTTATCAGATCATCAGATTGTGAAGGTATTTTCTGACGCAAAGTTCCGAGGTTTTGATTTTCACGCGATAGTTGCAATGAAATTAGAAATTTTATTGAATGTAGAAAATCGATATTCAATTACTATGTAAAATTGAATTGAAAATCAATAGGCATTATCTTTAAAAAAGAAAGACCAAATGATTTAAAAAACATAAAAATATACACTCATAATTCGAAGACTTAATTGCTACTCTTTAAAAGAGACAAATAATGTAGGAAACAGGTTATTTAATTTAAAGGGGCATGGTCACGATTTTGGTCAAAAATTATTTTTCCGATTTGAATAATTACAATGCTTCAGTGAGGCATTCTTTTAAAATAGGCAAACAAAAGTTTAGTGTCATTTGTTGAGTTATAAGCGAGTTACAGAGCCTGCAATTCTTTCACATGTAAACAAAACTTTTGTTTACATTTAGAATGTTGAAGTTAAAATTTCAAATTTAAACCTAAAATGAATGTGTTAAAGGTAAGAAACTGTTTATCTATGCTTAAAATGAATAAGAAGATTAAAAACAATCAGCTTGAAAAAGGTTTTTAATTGGTAAATTGAACCTATGTAAACAAAAACAGGGCACGAGCCTTGTTTACATGACACAGATTTGTGAGCTCTGTATCTTGCTTAAAACTTTAGGAATGACTCTCAAATTTGATTTGATCATTAGAAATGCATTTCTAAAGCATTGTAAATAATAAAAATAGAAAAATAGAATTTGACGGAAAAATGCGACCATGCCCCTTTTAAGCAAAAACGTGTGAAATAAATCTGATCGAGAAATAAATTATATAAATTTTAAAATATGTACAGTACTGGGTACATGTACATATACTTCATCAGAAATGAACACGTACACACATTTAATTTAGCTTTCGATGTTACGTCGTTTCAAGTACGCTTTATCAGATTCAATCAAAGTATAATTTGTAGCTGTAAAAATCAAGAAAGAATATATTCTTAAAGTTAGTCGTATCTGTGTCATTGCATAGATAAAGCTGTACAATCAAGTAAATGGCGGACACGGTTCATACTTATATACGAGGGTGGATCCAAAAGTAATGCCACACTGTGCACCGCGTTTCACACACTGGCGCTGTATTGTATAAAATGATACATCAAACTTTTCCTTATCAAAATTCTAATTTGAAGTAAAATTTTGATTAAATTTCGTTAAACAAGATATCGCTGTTTATAGCATGATATATACGTGACATCGCCGCGTCATGAATTTACGTTTTTTTTTTAATATTTGTATACTGTATGTATAAATTACATGCTTCAAAATTTGAAAAAAGACCCAAACAACACAATTTTTTGAAGCAGATACTGATTATTCCATAGACCTTTTCTAACTGTTTTAAAAAATTAGGAAACGTTACAGTCCATTTTGGATATCTACGTAATGCCTTTTGTCTCTAGATCAAGGAATAAAAAGACTGGACATGCGAATAGTAATACGAGACATTTTTTGCTTCGATGGATAGAAATCAATAGAAAATGCATTGGCGTTGATATATCAACTTAAAATTGAGAGCGAGTGAACAGGGGGCCTTAAACGTGGTTCCAATGTCTAATAAAAGCATATGTCATGTTAATAAATTAATTAAATAGAGAGAAGATATACCCTCTGAAGGTAAGTAAAATCTAGGCTCTTATGTCATGAGCTATATCATAAACCTACGTTCATGACTTCTTGAAGAGACCTCGACAAACTGATCGCACATTAAATAATATCCAATATACTACCCCATCGATTAAAAAAAGTAATTAGTTACTATATAAAAAAAATGAAAAAATAAACGAAAATAGAGCATCGTGGCCAATTTCTATAGAGTACTATTTTACGAAATTCTACCAGAGCGCCAAAGATCTAGAAATGACGCCGCTAGCGTGCGGTGACTATCCTTACCTTACGCTCTACAAAATATATCATATTCAGAAATATTTATCATAATGCATTAAAATTTTCAGATCTGAACTGAAATAGATAGATATCTCAAAGCACAAGTTCTTGTCTTTTTACGCGGATTTTTCACGGTTTGATCGCATTTGTGACATTACTTTTGGATCAACCCTCATACATGTATATGTAACACACGTCCTTAAGGTCAAGATCTAGTAAATGAAAGGTGCCTACAGGTTTATGACATTCAATATATAAAGTCTTTTAATTATGCTTCATAACATTAACTTTGTTTCATAGGGTGTACCGGGTCTAATTTTTTTTAGTAAACACAATAAAAAAATATGTATTAAACAATCATTTTATATGAAATATGAAGGATAAAAGTAACTAATATAAAAGTTTTGTCCATTTTTGACTAATGAAATATATCTAGAATGCCTACAGTCTCTCCAAAACGGCATTAAACAAGCTCTTGACCTCCTCTTTAAAATGATGTCAAATAGAATATAGGTACCGGGATTACTTTTCCCATGATTAAATATAGAATGTCAAAATATCGTTTTATTTTCTACTTAATTCCTTTAAAGCCGTAAAATACGAGGAAATATTTATCAAATCAATTATGACGTCATAATGGTCTAGCACCAAAAAGACAGTCTGGAATTATTTACTAGATCTTGACCTTAAACCCAGTCGAAACGATGCTGATCATTACATGTACGATAAAAACAACAATACAAGAACTCGGGGGATTTTATTGCATATTGATCCCAAAGCACAATGACATAGATCATAAAATGTTACTTTACATAAATCTAACTGTATGTAGGTACATGTGATCAAATTTATTATGAGAACACAATCAAACGTTCAACAAAAGACAGCAAAGTCGTTGTTTTTTTTTAAATCGAATCAACAAAATGCGTGGATGCATAGTATAATAGATACTACCATATAGTATGGCAAAATGTTATTTTGAGAACGTACATGTACATGCATCATATAAATGATTCACTTGAAATGTCACTTGTGCTGATTTTCCCTCTAAACACGCTCTGCAATTTTGTGATATATGATGCATCCACTTTTCGCACGCTCTGCTGGTACAATGTACCAGAATTCGGAAGACCGATAATTTTTCCCGTTCCATTGTTCGTCTCTTCTTCATTTTCACATTCCATCAATACCACGTGGTGTAACTCGGCGTACTTCCATTTCCTGTCTCAGAAGGGCATGCGTAATGGCCGATTTGTGCTCATGACGAACCATCAGGCAAATGAAAAATATTTCCACGACAACCAAAACAACCAAGAAGGCGCCCAGTTTCCGTCTCCCGGTATCACAAAGAAATGCCATAGTTTTTAGATCTGTATGAAAGAATAAATGCATGGGAAATTGACATTAATTTCATTTCATTATCACACAGTTAATCGCTCATTATCAAGGACGTCATAATGGCAGATTGAGGACACAAGACCTGACTTGACCGAGATCAATT
Organism: Magallana hongkongensis; assembly: GCA_015776775.1. Lineage (NCBI taxonomy): Eukaryota > Metazoa > Mollusca > Bivalvia > Ostreida > Ostreidae > Magallana > Magallana hongkongensis. Next base: position 495,354 of record VIAA01000025.1, read on the forward strand.
TGATCATAATACAGTGGAACAGATCAAAGATTGGATTATTTAAGCAATAAAATGTTTCCTTTTGTGCTTCATGTGGGTATGAATATATTCAGCAATACAGAAAAAAGTACATAACCCGCGATATCGAGTTATGTAGATGGTTTTTTTTCTCTGCAGTGCTAGCTACTTTCATACTCCAAATGAAGCACGAAAGAAAACATTTTATTTATATTTGAATCATTTAGTCCATCATCTATAAAAAGTTAGCAAAAAGTATAATTATTATTGATTAAATCGTTAAATTAAATAAACAGCCAACTTTCCAGTTTCAAAAAAGAAGCAAAAGTGTAAGGAAGATTTTGATTTAAAAATCATTATTTACATGAATTGTACAAAATGAATCGAATCTAAAACGGTTTTTGAAAATTAGAAGAATGCATAAATTATATTCTAACTTCGACATTTAGGTCGAACATGGGATTGCGTCGATGTTTGTTTAGTCATGAATGTATGAACTACAATCGGTTAGAAACTTAGTTGATGTAGAGGGTGGAATTTAAATATTTTTTCATTCAAGTTCACAGAAAAAGAAAATTTTCTGTTTCTTTGGGGTATTGCACCGGGTGCCTTTGGTGTGTAAACCACTGGGCTAAGTTGGATTTATTTTGTCATAAATGTAGTAACGTTTTTATCTTTGTTGTAGAAAATACATTTAAGGTTTTGTTTAATTATTTTATGGTGTTATAGAAAGGACAACATTTTAGCTAATTCTTGCCTAGCTTTCTTTCATTGTTTAAGAAAAAGGCAAAGAAGGAAGATGCGTTAACTTCGGTGTAAAGAAAAATTAACAATCACAGTGTGTCCTTCATAGGTATGTGTATTAATTTTATTGATTTCTTTGCCTATTGCAATGTATGTAAACAAATTAATTGTATTATCTATTAATGTTATAATATGTAGTTTTATAAAGTTTTTGAATGAGAAACAGATAAACCTGTATTTATTAGACAAAGGTAAAAAAGGGTATTACTATATATAATGACTAATTATAAAGAGTATTGGGAGTGCATGTATAATCATGATATTTAAATACGTTTAACGCTGCTCGAAGCATTGCAATATTTTATCTCCTTTTTTCTATTTCTCGTATTTGTTTTTCAGCTATCAATACTTTTTGAAAGTGGCAGAGGGTCAGAAACATTGCCTTCACTATATCCATCGGTATCATTTATTATTCATAGACACTTGTGTATTAATAGATAATGTAAAACCACCTATCGATTTACGATAAACCCTATACACATGCATTCAATCGAGTTGAATACAGAGTGGCGTGTTCCTTAACATTAAAAAAAAAAGGTATTGATCGCATCCAATCATCACCAGACAAAATTTGAACATCATAAAATGAACTTTTAACTGAAATTAATGTACATGGTGAACGTTAAGAACCGAGTGATTCCGAAAGAAACGATTTTTTTCTGCAAGATAAATGCCGAGAATGAATGTATACATAATCATACTTCTTATGAATTTCAGACTGTAAAGAATTTACCTGCTCTGCTTTCATAAAAGTTGAAAGTAGCTGGAATCGCTAGCCCATAAAGATTTCCTTGTGTGTTGATGTGGCGACATATTTTGTGTGAATTTTTCACCACGCTAGTGCTTTACGGACAGAACTGCATCGATATAATGATGTCACTCCGAACAAGATGAAAGAAAAAATCAATATGCATACACGCACTAGGCTTCTGTATCGAAGAGAAAAAGAAAGAGAGAAGAAAATCAAAGTACTGATAGTACGAAGCGCATGTGCAGTGATTGAGGGATACAATTTAAACATAAATGATTTTATTTTCAAGCTTTAGGTCTTGGATAATTACTTTTTCAAGAAAATATTTTTTTGTTCAAACTTGCTCTCAATGTTTATTGAATGAAAGTTGGTTGAAAACAAAACTTCCTAGCGGCTATGTTAAGGCTGTCCGAAGCTAATTATATATCGAAAAATGATACTATTTTAATTATCGAAAAATACTTTAACCGAGCGAGTTTCTTTAAACTTTTATTACATAAATCAACAGTGGCATCCAACACTATATTTGATGTATTTTTGTGACGTCATATATTTTTCTTCAGCACGTGACGGGTGTATTCTAACACGGTAAATAATCTATAAAAATCGCATCGGTGCAAGTGAATAATGTGATAAATCAAAAATATTTTTATGAAAAATCCTTCGATAAGTAATGTATTTTGCAGTTCTTGCTGGGGGTTCATATAAATATTTCGTTTATTTGAAATTATGTCAAAACATTTCGCATCGCCATCGAAATTAGGCACATTTTTACCTTTTACGCTCGATTTACACAAAATTGGATCAATCGGTAGGTTTCCCCCAGCAAGATTCACATTGGTACTTATTTTCTCTCCCGATTTCATATAAAATATACTAAGATTGTTTTTATCTTTCACTTGCGCCAAGCCGTTTTGTTATATATGCTATACATATCACCATTCAGTAGATTACACGTAGCAGGGGGAGTCTCAAAACCATTAGTTTATGGATAGTTATTTAACTTATTTACCTATTACGAACCTTTAAAACTGTTGATTTTTTAATACTCCATATCGGTGATATTGAATTTAGTATCACAAGTATTTATAACAGTGTCTATGAATAGGAATGAAGCGGTTTTATATTATGCACAATGAATAATATGTTTTACGGTGTGACCGTTGGGGCGAGCGCAGAAGGAGCCACACATATGTCATCATTGTTAAATGCAACCCGTGGACTTAACCAAACCAAAAAAAATTTGGCTTTGTCTCGAAAACCTTTACCACCGCAAGGAACCGGAAGATATCAAACTTTTATTCCAATGGTCCCTTCCTAGGCTTATACACTTAAACAAAAAACTACCACTGAGCATTAATAAAATGTTAAACAGACTTATTAAAATATTTTGATAAACACAAAGCCGGTTTTTTTTATTTTTTATCTCTACTTTACCTTTTAATAATGATCATTAAAATCAATAAATTGTGTGTCTGTGTTATTTCTCATTTTGTTCCTTGTTGTTACCGGTGTTTTAATTATTTTCCTGTGTGACATCAATTTTGTTTTTAATCTTTTTAATTTTTGTACGCTATATAAGCATTGTAGACATATGTGCCCTCCCCCTCTTTTTAGTGTGTGATCTCCAATATTATTGAAAGGTTTGACCACATATGCAACTATAACAAATACATGTAGATATTTTTACAGTTTAATTTTTTTCTTTTATTTATTCATTACAAAATGACGTGGCTACACGTAGATCTAATAACGATTTGACTTTTCTTTTTTAATAATTTTTGTCACCTACCTAACTTATACAATGATTAGATCAATATGACAATAAATTTAGCATGGAACTTGCATGTGTATTTACTGAGCCAAAAAAAAAAATCATCAAAACAAAACTAATCAGCCAAAGAGTCACCGTTAATAGCGAGCGCAGTATCAGTATTAACGGTGACTCGTCTCCCTATATACTGAGTACTTCCTACACGTTACATTCAGTACAGATGCTTGATCCACCTCTAAATGTATCGCGGGGATATAAAACGCGAGATCACTGTGACGTCATAGTTAACTTTTTGCGCTCGACAGTTTTCGTAAACTGTCGGACAAATTCGGGGAAGGAAATGACGTCATAGGTACAGTTTTTTTCGTAAGCATATGTGTTGTTTACTTTAATGGTTTTAAACGGATTTTTTATTGTTAAATGAAAATGATGTATGCGATTTACAGGTAAGAATTTTCCTTAGAAACGCTTCCTGTTCCGCCATGTTGCTATGCACTGCAAAGGATCACTGGGATAGTAGAACGTTTTCACGCGGGTCCACAAAATTTTCTTTGAACAATGTGCAGATTTCAACTCGAATTTCCTCCGTTCGTACACGTTGTCTATGGAGCTCGCTACGCGAGCGGCGCTTCGCGCCGCCTCGCTGCGCTCGCTATCACTTATCACGTTACGATACATTCCCTAAGAACGATCGAAAAGAATGCAGATTGTGACGTCAAAGTTAACTATGACGTCATATCTTATGAAGTACAGACAAGTGACTTTCTACACATTGCTGTGAAATTAATTAGAATCATGAAGCATTTTCAGAATTTAGGACAACGGTCCTACCTAATTCGCTTCACGCATATACATGTATATACTGCTTATGACGCAATATTTAGCTGTTCTACATCATCAATACACGCTTTATATTGTGCAAATAGCTAGTGGCTGGCCTTGTTACACTTTAATATGCTAAAATACGTGTTTCAATATTATATAATTAGCATACTTAACTTTCTGAAGGGGATGTCAAAATACTGTAGTGAGTTTAATTTTATATTAGTTCATAGTACATGTATCTACATAGATTAATTAACAGAGACTGAGTCTGTGAACAAATCATTTACATTCCGATTTGCTTCAATATTCCAATCAAAAATAGAGTAAAATCTTTGAAGTATTTCATCATAAACAAGCATTCTGAGAGTATTGCATAAGCAATACACGTCCCCTACCGGTTTGTAGAAAGTGAAAACAATGCACTGTTATGCAGAATATCATTTCTTACCTTCTTCTGCACCCCGAATCAACAGACTAACCCGATAACGAACCCGATTGTAATAATACAAAAAAACACCTTCGATTAGATTTACAACACAATGCTTGACACTATTTTACAGAACTTATTTGTTTGTTAGAAACAATAAAAGGAATGGTTCAAATAATGCACGATATCATTATTGACTACATACTTTCCTAATTTATTCAATACACACCGAACCCGATAACGAACCCGAACATTAAAAAAATGAAATATAAAAAAATAATTTACTCGAAAATACGTCAACCAGACGCTACAAAAGTGTAAACTTGATCTGTAGTTTGACATTTTGAAGCTGTTCAGCAAATTTCACATTATTCCTCAAACGCATAAAGAAAAAAGTGTGGAAAACTGAAGTGGGACAGACAGACGGACGGACGGACAGACGGACAGACGGACTGACGGACCAAGAGGAAAGCTAAAGTCCCCTACGGTGAAAACCGGTCTGGGACTAATAACGTTTAGCACACTCTATAAATAGTTGTTTTTGTTTCGTAAACGAACCTTGAAATAACTTGATGTACCTATTAACCTTTTTCTTGGTGTTTTTGCAGTAATTTTTATTAAAAAATCGAAGAAAAATAACAACAAACCACCCTTTGAGATTTTAAATGATGAAAGACCAACATGAATAGAAAATCTATTTCAGAATATTTTAAAATTATTTCTTTCTAGCACAAGAACAGATTGGGTCTGTCGTCCTAAGTTCAACAATTCATAGAATAAACACTTCTCATAAGACTGTGCTTTGAAATAGTAACCATCAATGAGATATTGAGACATATCTAAAATCGTTTCATTTACTCGATGTTTTTAATCACAAGACAATAGAACAGTTACTTTAAAAGACATTGTTTTCTTAAATTTAAAACAACTCACAAAAATGGATCTTTCACTACAGAAGTTAAAAATAACCAATAAATAGGCATACATTTGTACTGGAGATTCCATATCAATCTGGCACCAAATTGTCATGCACATTTACATCGCAATATGGTGGAATTGTTCATTTAAACAATAAAATGCTTTCTTTGGTGATTCATGCTGGATATGAAGATGGCGACATCTCAGAAAAATACATATAACGCACGTTTGTGGGTTATGTTATTTTTTTCTGCAATGATCGCTACCTTCATAACCCGCATGAATTATCAAATAAAGAATTTTATTGTTTATATTTACATCTTTCTTTTAGAATTAATAAATTGATTGTAACTTGAAAAGTAAGTAAAATTCACTTAATTACTGTTAATGTACTTCAGTACGTTAGCTAAAAGCTTAAGAACTAGCCAAATATCGTCTCCTATGGGAATTTGAGTCTGACAGCATCAGGATTATTTCGTGCAGTCCGTGATTTTTCTTTGGTCGCTGTAGGTTTCGACCAATCAATAAACGAGTCGTGTAGATTTCAGTCTGGCTGTTTCTATAGAGCTACGAGTTAACCATTAGTTTCCGTAAGAAACAGGGGGAATCATATACTCGGAAGATGTAAATATAATGGGAGTAAAAATTTACGTCAAAACGGTCACCAATGAAACTCATTAATTCTCGTGTTAACGTTTTGGGCACCGTTTGCTTGGTGGACAATGGGAAGGGTGGTGGGGGCTCTTAATGTAGATGACCAATTTTTGCCATTTTCATTTTAAGATTTTTAATCTTGATTAATTTTATTTCTGTCTCGTAACAAGTATGCATGAAATGTTTGTCACTGTAAGCTAAATTTGCTCGAATGAAATTTATTTAATTTTTATAATTCAACGATTTCATGATTTGAAGAATTAATGATATAAATTAAAAATATTCGGGTGGGGGTGTCCGTCGGCTATATGAGTTTGCCGGGTGGGGGGGGGGGGGGGGGGAGGGGCTCCAAGGCAATTTTTTGTGTATTATTATAACGTAATTTAAAGAAATTTGAATTTTGCAGGGTGGGTCTGGACATCATCCCTCCGACCCCACCCTCTAGATCCGCGCATGGGAAAATTATGTCAGACAAGCTTCATAAATGGCTGTTACTTGAAAACATTGATTGTGCTACAGTAATTATGATACATGTTATACCACCATTTATTCTTCGATTTTACATGTTTACCCTGGTATTCATTTTTTGTAATGTAAATATATATATATGTCCTCTATCTGTTAGTGTAAAAAATTAAGTTTTATGTATGCAATACAAAATTTAAAAAATGATAAAAAATAAAAATACATACATGCACACATACATGTACAAGTAGAGAGAGGGTTTCAAATTGATAGTTTATATATTTAAGTTATATAAAAGAAGAGTCTATTACAGTCTCAGTTTTAAAAACACGAGACTTCTCTCAGTTGAAAACAACTATATAAATGTTGTTTGCAAAAATTTCAATAACAATTATCTCCTTCATTAGACATTAGGCTAGCCAGATAAACTTGTCTTTATTACATAGATTTTTAAAATTTTTACATAAACTAATCAAAGTCTCTATAAAAGGTTTCACATGAGCTAAATTCCAGTTTACACAGTTAAATTACACTAATATATATAGCTCCATAGTACCGGGTTTTCTGAAAATGGTGGAAATCCCCGGAGCTATAAATACAATGTACATTACGTAACTTTCTATTTTTACTCTGACCCACCTCCACCAAAATGTAGCATGGTCTAAATCCTAGCGCAGATATTTAAACAGATTCAATTTGATTATTTTGATTCTCATAGATAAGATACTACTGTTGTAATTTATCATGATCAACATGCATTACAAAAGTGAAATCTTTCTATTCATTATAATAAAAAAGCAACACAAGCAAATACGGTAACAAATAAAAACAGCTATTAAAAACAGAATGTGTAGTTGTTCCATTTTTTACACAATGCCCTGGATTTTCTGAAAACGGTGGAAATCCCGGGAGCTAAAAATAACTGAAAATTTCCCTGAACAGTAGCTGCTTAATGAGGTAAGCACCATTATACCAACAACGTCGGAAAGGATTGGTAGGTGAGATGTGGACATATTGAGTTTAATCATAGATTTTACGTTTGTGTTATGATCGTAAATGTACGACTGACCTTGTTGTAATTAAACGCGTTGATCCACTCATTTAGATAGAAAATGCTGGCTGATTTTGCTGCCGTTATATACAAATGTATTTCATTGCATGCATGCTTACTATAGTCATGGCGTTGTACAGTGGGATCTTCAATGTCCTTATATTATGATTTAGATAATGAAAGACGTTCAATAATTGCACAGAAATCTAACTGGACATTTGAAGTATAAAACTTAAATCCAGGATTATTTTTAAGGGGGTGAGGCTATGGGTTTCTCGGAGGTGGGGGAGGGGGCTAGCTGGTGGGGTGTATTTTTATTCCTTCTTCGAACTCTGTTGGATTCGTGATATAAATGTAGTTCTGCTATGGCTTTCTCAACATTGTGTTTTTAGACAAACAAATTATTAATGTATTTGGATTGTTTCAAGATTTTCAAGATATATTTTCATTACTAAGTAGTCATTCTCAAATCCTTAGTGCCACATAACACATCTAAATAGAATCTACATCATTTGAATTTAAATGATATCTCAACATTTCTCAACTCTTTTCTTTTCATTACAAAAGGTACATGTTTATATATTAGGCTAGCTAAACTAAAGAAAAAAAATAGGACACAAGGCATTCTACACCTGCATGTGTATACTGACTATATCTACAGAGTACATGAAGTTCCACACATTGGACATGATCATGACCCACCCCAATCCTCTTTGATAAAATGATCCCTCTGTCCCCCCCCCCTTCACCCCCCACCCTGGGAAGAATTTGCACACATGAATGGTCTGCAAAGACTTGTTATGACGCATGCATGTTCTTTGCATCACATCCAGAAGGCCATTTTTATACAATATAAATCATGTCATATAATTAATATTTTAGACTATTAATTTTTCTCAATTCTTTTTTCTTTCAGAAAAATTAAATATGGCAACAACTAATAATAACGCTCTGAATTTACGTGACTCTATTGATAATGAAGACTTATGGGAAATTGGCTCAACGGACATGAGTTCGATGGACGATACCTCGAGTGATTCTCTTGACCAAGATGTTATAGAAAACTGTTTGAAATATGATCCATATATAAAAAGACTTTACGCAGAGATGCGAAATATAGGTGCTGGAGGATTTGGGGCAGTTTATGAAGCAAGACACAGACTGGACAAAACAAAATGTGCACTTAAAATTGTTTTGATTGATCAAAAAAAATTTGAAACACGTGAAGTGGAAACTTTAGCTCTACTGGACCATGTGAATGTTCTCAGATATCATGAATCATGGGTAACTGATCTCCCTAAACCTATCTCTTATACTAAGGCATTTGAGGGGGATGAGGAGGAGGAGGAAGATTCTGATAATTTTGTTTGTTTTGAAAAAGAAGAAGATTCTTCAAGCAAAAATAATAATGCCATAGGTGGTTATAGTAAGTCTACATCTACAAGTAGTAAAGGTTTGGAGGAAAAATATGATGCCTGCTTGGTTATCAAAACTGAACTCTGCAACCCAGGGAAAACCCTTAAAACACTAATTGAATGTGGAGAAATATTTAAGATGGATGGTCGAGACAGGCAGAAGCTGTTTTTGGATATTGTATTTGGTCTACAGTACATACATGACAACGGCTTCATGCATCGAGATCTAAAACCTCCGAATATTTTCATTAGCAAAGAGAATCGAGCCAAGATAGGGGATTTTGGATTTGCCAGAAAATACATAATGTCTGATGCAAATGGAGCTTCTCCAACATCTGAAAAGGACAGAGTTTGTTTCTCCAAAAATTTAGGGACATCTTATTACATTGCACCAGAAGTTGAGAACTCGACTGTTTATGACAGAAAAGCGGACTTTTACAGTCTTGGAATGATACTCTTCGAGATGTATTATAAGATGGGTTCTGCAATGGAAAGAGATAAAACAATGAATAAACTAAGAGAGCAGGACTTCAGTGATTTGAAGAATATTTCCTGGAATATTCAGAGTGTTATTCAAAGCCTTTTAAGTCATGAGCCCTCCTCAAGAATGGAATTGGAAATGGTTATTGACAAGATCATGCAACCTTTGGAGCATCAGCAAAGTGTTGAGAAGACCAAGGTGAGTTTAGCTTGGTCATCTGGCCCAGGGGCCATAAAACTTAGACGAGCTCACTTTTGATTCCAGTCTCACTTTTCCACTATATATTCCTTTTGTAAAAGTGAAACTGAGATCAAAAATGAGCTCGTCTAACTTTTATGGCCCCGGGGCCTGTAGTGTATCAATTTTTTTGACAATATAAGTATTATTTTATTGCTATTATGTTGTACTGGAGTATATTAGGGAAAGCATGAAGGACCTGAAACCAGGGGATACAAAAATGGTAGCAAAATGCTCAACTGGCAGAGCACCATAACAAAAGATTTGGGGACCCGGCCTGCATGGTTAAGTCCTGGCCCCGGGGCCACAAAAGTTAGATGAGCTCACTTTTGATCTCGGTCTCACTTTTCCACTATATAATCTTTTTGTAAAAGTGAAACTGAGATCAAAAGTGAGCTCATCTAAGTTTTATGGCCCCGGGGCCAGGTCTGGGGCAGTTTGATTCCTCATGGTTTCCCACTATATCCCAATTACAATACTTTGTAAAGTTTGTTGATAAGAAAGATTTTTAAATGATATCCTTCTGATGTCTAGGTTGGAGCACAACAGGTGAATTCTCCAGACATGGAATACCCAGGACCTGCCAGGAAACTTTCCTTCCAACGACAAATAAGTGGTAATTTAAACTTTTTTCTAATAAATCAAAGAAAAATAACTCTATCTTTCTTGTATCGAAATTAAGTTTCTTATAGGGAAAAGCGTAATGGGAAACAGTTGTTAAAAATAATGGAAGCTGCATTTCCAAAGAAATCAAGCATGCATATTCTTTAATAAGTAATGGTTTTACATGTTCATCATCATGTACATGTACATGTATGTCATTTTTTCTCTTGTAGAACCATCTCCTGGTGCTACTAGTGAAAAACACCAACCAGTTCAGGCTACTGCAGAGGAATTGCCCAAATTGACCCATAGCTTAAAAATCCGTGTCAACAAAAACATCCAATTTGACCGTGAGGAAGACGATATAGCTGATAGTGTCATGATGAACTGATTTTGGGACTGAGTGAGTCTATGTTGAATGAATATGCTAAGTTTCTTCATTACATATGTATATTAGACCATGTTTTAAAATAATATTTAATTGCCCGTCTGCAAAAAAAAAAAAAAAAAAAAAAAAAAAAAAACACCACTCATTGGGAACACCTTGAGTTTCCTGTAACTGTAAAATTCTTGATCTATATAAGATTATGGTTTCCATGTTGTGAAATATACCTGCATTTACAGGTAGTGACAATTATGTTGATTGTGGGGATCAATTATTATGTACATGTAAATAAAATCACATTTTATATGTTAAATTCATTAATGTACCTCTATATTATTTATAATATAAAATGACATGCTTCTCATTATAAAATTATGATACATGTAATTAAATGCTTAGATCATTGCTTTGAAATGTAAATTAAATCATGTTTTTATCATGTTTTTTTCATGTTTGTGAATAGACTGGTCAGATTTTTTTAATACTTTTTGAAAAAAAAGTACAAATCTGATCAAAATATGCTAACATATTTCCATGAGTTTAACATTTAAGCTTTTTAATCATTGCTTTAACAAGCATTGATATTCTGTTTTTCCATGTTTGTTGAATTAGCTATTAGATAGTTCATGCATAGAGAGTAAGTTTGATTGATCAATATAGGCTTTAATCATTAAACATGGTAACATAAATTATATATTTTGTTTGCTTATTTAAATGTAATTCTGATATTGATTGATACTTGAAGTATTGGAGTTTGTACATGTAAAGAATAAGTATTGATGTAATATAATATTAAACACGGATTTATTTTATTTAATTGATTGTTCTACCCTGCATGTGAAAACCCACATGCATCACAGTTTAAGTAATATTTTCAAAACAACATTAACATTTAAAATCAGCACAACTTTGTATTGTACAGAATAATTACATATTTTTTGCTTGTATGCACCCTGTTCTGAATAATTATGATGTTAAAGTTGATGAGTTGTGGAATGTTTATGACATTTGTAATATATTGATTCAGTTGGCATGAATTATTATTTATTTTCATTCACAAGTAAATGTACATGAGCCTTGTGTGTCATAAGACATAGTCCAGGTAACTAATGTATACATGTTTTGCCAACACAACAAGTTAATACTTGCATTATGTAATTTAATTATTTATTGACATGGTACATGTATCATTTACATGTAGAGTACAGAAAGATAGATATAATTTTATCTGCAGCACTTCATATTAATGTTAAATAACTATAATTATTTATACAGGTGGTATTTTGTGGAATTGAAGAATATATTTTTAAAAAAAAAGGTTAACATTTCAATGTTGTAGAAAAATATATAATGACATTAAATATTTGCATTTAAACTTACTATGTTCATGTGCATGTTTATGCATGTACTTAACAATATGTGTCTTAATTTATTTTAAAAAAATATGATGTTAAGGATATGGTGGTGGTGTTATAGAATTTTATATATATATATATATATATATATATATATATATATATATATATATATATATATATATATATATATATATATATATATATATCTTTAATTTAATTTGATCTACAATGTATATGAAAGCATGCAGTGAAATAACTCTTTTCTGTTTTTTAAAAAAGTTGTATTTCTAACAGATCTTGAAACATTTTTATTTTATTTATTGCTTGATAACTAGAATATTGTTTGTCAGTCTGTTATTTATTGCTTGATAACTAGAATATTGGTTGTCAGTCTGTTTTTTAAGGTTATAATGTAAACAGTTTTTCCTTTTGTGGATAGAGCAATGTCACAGTGGTACTAAAAATTGATCGAAATGTAAATCTATTTGGAAATAAAATTTGGTCTTTAATAAACAAAATTTAATTTACCATGTGTTTGTTTTATTCTATTTTAATTATGGAATACATACCTTTTATATCAAGAAGCCATCTTCAGAGTGATAACAGAATCATGATATATCTTTTTTATAGCTCGACTGAGTTGAAGGCTAAAGTAATCTTTTCTAATGAAGGAAAAAAAAGATAAACTGTTAATTGGCAGTGATTAGTCCTGATCATTGCTGTTGTAGGCTTTTCACATTTCAAAAAAAAAAAAACAAGTTTGTTAAATCAGTGAATGACAAGACCTTCTTCCAAGGAAAGATAATCAAGACTGAATGAAAACAATCTGATTAAAAACAGATCTCTACATAAGTGCACATCTTGTGCGCTTATGTAGAGATCTGTATTTTAATCAGATTGGGGTTCAAAATTCTCAAATAGAGTGAAAATAAAACAACTTTTAAATTGTTCTTTTTATGGAAATGTATATTTAAGATTGAATAAAGAATCAAGCTTTCAAGTTAGGTAATTTTCAAGTAATCATCTAGATTGGGGAAGGGGATACATTTCAACATCTTTTCCAGAAGCATTTTAGGGATAAAAAGGTTTAAGCATATTTTCAGTAAGGAGAGATAATTATATATAATATATATATACATACGGGATCCGCGTTGTCTGTACTGTAACTAAGAAAGGGAGGTGGGGGTAACAAAAATATTGCTGTAGAAAATGTATTTGAGACATGTTCATGAAATTGCTTTTTAGTGAGGTTCTTTTTATTTCAGTCATATTGTAATCCCTGGGAATATAGAAGTTCCAACTAGGGTGCAGATTGAGTTCATATTCAGTTTAAAATTAAAAATGATGCTGTGATTCATTTATATATTTACCTAAAGGCCCAGAGAGAGAGAGAGAGAGAGAGAGAGAAAGAGAGACAGAGAGAGAGAGAGACAGAGAGAGTACAATTAAAAGTTTAAAATTAAAGATTTCTATAGTGTTCTTTAACAATCTAGATTGAGGCAGAGAAGTTAAGATATCTTTAATTATAAAATTTAAATATAACAGGTAATAGATTTAAAATTTACATGTACCAGCTGCTATGAAAACATATGTTTAGATGTAAGTTTTGTCTCTTAGTTAGATTAATTACAGAATATTAATTGTAAAAAAAAAAGTAACCAAACAAACAAACAAACAAACCGAAATGCTTTCATGTGAGAAGAATGTTAATAGAAGTGTGAAATATGTGTAATGTGTAAATGTTTATTTTTCTGGTATGTCATTACCATGTCTTTGTTATAAAAAAACAATGCCTGTCAAAAAAAAAAATAATAAAAAAGAGAATAGTTTTAAAAGACCTCGAAGAGTACAGTTGGGTGAATTGTGCTGGAACCCCGCACATTGGTGGAATGTGTGTGATGACGGGCTAGCTGTGCTGAATTTCCGCACGTTAGTGTCGATTTTATATACAAAATAACATTCGGACTGTCCGTGCTAGAATCTCCGCACGTTATTAATAAAGGTGTTATCTTGGAACTCCGAGAATCGGTTTTTACTGGAATCCCATGTACTGTTCCTCAACCAAGTATTAAATACAACTTGTTGAACTATTGTTTCATGTTTGAGCTAACGCGGGTGATGTATTTTTCCTGCAACGTCGCCACCTTCATATCCCAAATGAATCGCCAAAAAAAGCACAATTACCGTTCGAATTATTGCAATGGGATTGGGCACAAGTTCTCAAACTCATGTAGCCATCTCCTTATGCAATAGTTGACATTACAATTTTTTTTTCAAATGCATATAATCTCTCATATTTGAGTATATACATGAATAAAGAATAAAAATTCAAAATGATTTACAATAAAGTTTTAGATAGCACATTTGGATACACATGCAAACACGTAATTGAAATCTTTTGGTTTTTTTAGTGAGATTGTGAACTAAGGAAAGCAAGTGACCATTCACAGTGTTACAAGAAGACATTAATTCATGATTAAATCAATAGTATTTAGTATTCAATGTCAAGCAATTTGTTACTTCAAAACAACTTTCTTAAGATTAAAAAGAATGTCGTGTTTATAATTTTTAGATTATTGCATTTTAATTTTACAGTCTCTTTTGATATGATATTCTTTGTAATCCGATCCAGAGCATCTTGTCTTGCTGTAACTATTCTGTGAAAATATAAAATATCATTTATCATAATGTGCAATGGTGAACTTTTGATATATTTTAAGCATTAGAACAATATCTGGAGTTATCAATAATTTTTCTTACTTTTACTCTTCGAGCTATCATTACTTGGCCCCGCCGTTGCTTTCCCTATTCCTACTCTGAATGAATTGAATGACACAGCAATAGGCGTAGATGTCATTATTGCCATCGCTACTCCAATTGCACAAACGGTTGCAACTCCCGTGACAACCCACTTTGCTGTATCATCTACACCCATTTGGAGATTTTTCAAAACTATCGCTTTGCAAAAGAAATATTGCCCAATTTTACATTTTTGTAAATCAAAACTCTGTATATGCTTGCTTCATTAAAAAGTATAAACACTAATATATATTACTAAAACCGATTTGGTTTGACTTTTCCGATCGCGTCGCGTTCAACTTTTTCAGCTACGTCATACATAAACAATACCCGCACCTTAACCACAGTTTTTTTTATTGGTGGATTCAGCTTACCGCTGATTGGCTGCTGGTTAACTAAGACTAAATTATGCACGGACAGAACAACAACATATCAGAGAATGAAAAATTCACATGGGTACTCGTGACTGTCGAAATTGGGCTATTTTTCGAAAGTGTACACTTGTGATAAAACAATACATACGGTACATAACATATATAGCTGTAGCTCTGTGTATAAATTTTGGGTTAGAAAATATAAAGCTACAGTGCATACAATACTTACATGTACAAAAAAACTTTACGGCAATTTGCCGCGTATAAAAATAACACTATTTTTAAAAAATATTTACATCATACCATACCACATTTTGTGCAAATAATCCATTTAAATAATTCTTCATTTAGTTTACTACTGTTAATAATTGTAGCTTTACCCGCCCCAAACTTTCTCCTATTAAACAACCTTTAACCGTACTCGGAAAGCGGATCAAGAACTGTATTTTTTATGTGTGTAAACAAACCAGTGTTCATGTATGGAGCGGGTGATCGGGGGTTCAGAGACAGGTAAAATAAAGAAATCTGCAGTAAATGGTTTGTGGATATTTTAGTATATATATTTACACCGAAAGTGATAGGGCAACAGAAGAGAAACGAATCGGACACTTGCCTAATGAAGACGCACATGTACAAACCTCCTTGCACTCTCCACTTCCGTCTCGTTCTTTCACACCATCGTTCAATACTTTTATTGACTGTCGATTGCCGATCGAAAGGTGTAGAAATCGAGGAATTCATACCTATCACTTTGACTGGCAAGTTAGTAGGTAATACATGTGCATTATACATTTACGGTGTTTACATGAAATGAACGCTTAGCACATGCAACTTTTAAATATTATATTTTTTATAACGCCGTACTCTGGACCGTAGCTTGAGGCTATGGTTTAACGCCCGTTTACATAGAGAGAGAGAGAGAGAGAGATAGAGAGAGAGAGAGAGAGTGAGAGAGAGAGAGAGAGAGAGAGAGAGAGAGAGAGAGAGAGAGAGAGAGAGAGAGAGAGAGAGAGAGAGAGAGAGTTTAGCACAGAATTTAAACATACGGGATAGTCGATTTTGAATGAATAATATTGGGGGGAAATAAACTGTTCTGAGAAATCCTTCAGCTCTGGCATTGCATAAGCGTATACTGATAACTCGGCCTAAAAATAGGAGTTAACCAATCATATAGTTTTCACACCGGCGGCGTGTATAATTTATGCATGACGTAGCTGACAGAAATGATCGTGACGCTATAGGAAAAGTCAAACCAAATCGGTTTTGATAATAAGTGAATAACACTGGACAATTTGCCATTTAAAATTTTATTTAAGGAATAAGGAGTCATTCTTTGAGTATTATCAGGGGATAATTTCGGTCGGAGCGTGGTCAAATCCAGGGCATCTACTTAAAACTCCAATTTCTAAACTTTTTGCGTCACTCATGTTTTATGAACCTATTGGGTTTTTGGGTTCAAAATCGATTCGTAATGTTATCATAGACAAAGGCAGTTGAAAATGCATATATATATATATATATATATATATATATATATATATATATATATATATATATATATATATATATATATATAAAAAATCGTAAGTCACAAGGGGTATGGCACATGGCGGGTGTGTTTTTCTAGTAAATACAACAAATAATGTGTTATGTAGAAAGTATTCTGAGGGAATTTTGCTGCGAAATCCAATGCTACATAGATATCGCATTGTACCAAATCCAAACGGAAGAGGAAAAACAGTAACCCGTCGAAAGACGTATAAAGACAAAGAGGACTCACCCAAGATGGCCACGCGTGAGATGTGTGTGGATGATTTAATTAGAGAGGACAATATGAACAATGTCGCAATTGGCGAGTCTTGTCATTTACTAGCTACATGCATAAGTTAACAAGTAAAAGAAACAGTTTCCTTATGCCACCCCTGCTCATTCGAACACGCAAGGCCGACCAACCTGGGACGAGGAAATTTTCCAATATTTACTCTAGATAACTCCAACCTTGAATATTCATCATGTATTTGATACTTTGATATTTAAGAGAAGGAAAAGATTTTTCGAAAAAAATTTACATACATATTATTAACTAAGCAGCAAATAATTAATGAAGATCGCATTAAGGTCTTAGGAGACACATACTTTTTTTGAATAAAAAAAAAGTAATTACTAGGAATATAAGAAAATGCTTTGGTGGAAAGATGTATTTTATCATTAGGAATACAACAAGAGGCCCATGGGCCACATCGCTCACCTGAGGAACAATAGGTATGATAAAGTCAGCTACATGAAGTCATAAAACAAACAATCTGGACAATGTACAATAATACATGTAGATCCTGTATAAATAAAATCCATTTTTCCCCCTTGGAACTCGGATAGCCCTGATTGCTGCCAATATTTACAAGAGCAGACTTTAATCACCGCTCCTGCACATATATAGGGACTCAAAGTTACGCAGGCAGGGATGACCGCACACCTACGCAACTCAACAGGTACCAACGTTTACGCAAGCAGGGATGACCGCACACTTGCACCAACAGCTCAACCTAACGCAAGCAGGGAGTGCCGCACACTTGCGCTAGAAAGGCCTGAACACCAGCATGGATGACCATACATTAGTGCTCTGCCGCTACCACCTCCAATACAAGCAGATATGACTGCACACTTGTATTAATGCGATACAGGGCAGGAATGACCGCACACTTTGTATCGAAGGTTAGAAAACACGTAGATTAGATAGAGCAAGGATGTTCACACACTCAATCTATCCATACCTGTTCAAGTTTAACCCCAAACAGTCGCTCATCGAAATGCAATAGACACTGTCCCTATATATGTGCCAACCTAAAATAATTCATAGTATCTAAAAATTGGAAATCAAAAATAAACAAAATAATCCAGCCTTACCCAAAACTTCTTATGCAGAACAACTTATATACATTGAATATTTATTATTGTATAAAAATAATCATCACAATAATTGGTTAACAGTGGATGCATTAATTAAAATAATCAAGAATCAATAAATCAAGGGCAATAACTCAATACAGTAAAACTTTAACACCCCCCCCCCCCCCATGTGGCCTCACACTACCCCCAGGGATCATGATTTTCACAACTTTGAATCTACACTACCTGAGGATACTTCCACACAAGTTTCAACTTTCCTGGCTGATTAGTTTCTGAGAAGAAGATTTTTTAAGATTTACTCTATATATTCCTATGTAAAACTTCGACCCCCCCATTGTGCCCCACCCTACCCCCATGGATCATGATTTTCACAACTTTGAATCTACACTACCTGAGGATGCTTCCACAACAGTTTCACCTTTCCTGGCTGATTAGTTTCTGAGAAGAAGATTTTCAAAGATTTACTCTATATATTTCTATGTAAAATTTTAACACCCCCCCTCCCCAATGTGGCCTCACCCTACCCCCAGGGATCATGGTTTTCACAACTTTGAATCTACACTACCTGAGGATGCTTCCACACAAGTTTCAGCTTTCCTGGCTGTTTAGTTTCTGAGCAGATGATTTTTAAAGATTTACTCTATATATTCCTATGTAAAGCTTCGACCCCCCCATTGTGGCCCCACCCTACCCCGGGGGTCATGAATTTCACAACTTTGAATCTACACTACCTGAGGATGCTTCCACACAAGTTTCAGCTTTCCTGGCTGTTTAGTTTCTGAGAAGAAGATTTTTTAAAGATTTACTCTATATATTCCTATGTAAAACTTCGACCCCCCATTGTGGCCCCAACCTACCCCAGGGGTCATGAATTTCACAACTTTGAATCTACACTACCTGAGGATGCTTCCACACAAGTTTCAGCTTTCCTGGCTGTTTAGTTTCTGAGAAGAAGATTTTTAAAGATTTACTCTATATATTCCTATGTAAAACTTCGACCCCCCATTGTGGCCCCACCCTACCCCCGGGGGTCATGAATTTCACAACTTTGAATTTACACTACCTGAGGATGCTTCCACACAAGTTTCAGCTTTCCTGGCTGTTTAGTTTCTGAGAAGAAGATTTTTAAAGATTTACTCTATATATTCCTATGTAAAACTTCGATCCCCCATTGTGGCCCCACCCTACCCCGGGGGGTCATGAATTTCACAACATTGAATGTACACTACCTGAGGATGCTTCCACACAAGTTTCAGCTTTCCTGGCTTTCTGGTTCTTGAGAAGAAGATTTTTGAATATTTCTCGAAAATTTTCAATAATTTCTAATTATCTCCCCTTGAAAACGGGTGTGGCCCTTAATTTTAACAACTTTGAATCCCCTTTGCCTAAGGATGATTTGTGCCAAGTTTGGTTGAAATTGGCCTAGTAGTTCTTGAGAAGATGTTGAAAATATGAAAAGTTTACGGACGGACGGACAGACGGACAGACGGACAGACAGACAGACAGACGACAGACAAAATGTGATCAGAATAGCTCACTTGAGCTTTCAGCTCAGGTGAGCTAAAAACTACTGAAAAAAATGTATACCATGTAGATTTTTTTTAGAATTAATTTTTACAGAATAAAAGCAAAAAGGGGAAACCCTTCAAAAAAAAAAAAAGAAAAGGAAAAGGTCATTAATTAGGACACATTCCACTCTTACATATTGATACTTGAATAGGAAAATTATGTCCAAGTGTACTTATTAAGCCCATACATATTTGTTATGCACCCAGATTTATTGAATCTGAGGCTATTATGGATAGGATATCTTAATGTTTACGAATATATATGCGCGTTCATTGTTTAACTAGCTAAGCACGAACTCGTGACGACTGATTTTCTAAAGTCGCAGGACAAAGCTTTGCCTTGCGTATGATATCTCTCAAATTAGGATCTTCTCATATTTGCTTATTATATACTTATTGATGACACAGAATGTTTATCAATCACATTGCTGATACTATTTTTTTTCGATCTCTTAAGTCATATACTTCACAAGGTAGAACGCTGAGGTGGATTGAAAATACACTAAGTCTTTCTATCACTACAGTTTCAATCCAATGTTTTCTCAGAGGTCCGCTTCAATTTGTCTCCCGCCCCATTTCAAATGTTTTGACTGTAACGGGTGAAATTGACGTAAGCTTTATATTTCCAGTCTTGCCAGTAAATGTTCTGCGGTCTTAACAGATGTTATAAAACAGTTGGATATTTTAGAGAAAGACTTAGAGAAACTTAAGACAACATCTGGAAATATGGATAACTCTATTGGGCCAAAATGAAAAAAACCGAGAGGAGGTCAAAGAAAAGCCAAGAGAAAGGTAAAAAGTTGTATCCTATATTGAAAGAAGCGAGACGAAATAGGAAAATGGAAACATTGGTCAGAGACAAGCCTTATATTGATGGCTTAAAATACTGTCCAGAACATTCAGAACCATAAGAAAATTAAACGCATGCTAGGACAAGCCGGAGAATCCCATGATTGGTAGCCTAAAAAATATCATAGAACATAAATGGGGATTTTCTACTAAAATTACCGATAAAGGTTTTCGACATTATATCTGTACTTATGACATCATACTCCTTTACTGAATGTTTGTTACAAAAGGACTATTGCGAGCATACTGAAGAGTTTAATTATCGTTATTTCTCAAGACAAAAAAGCAAAATTGTATAAGGAGGTGGCACAGTGATATTAGTCCGAAAAACAATTGACAAATATATTACATTTGTAAACAATTAATGTGACACAATAATATGGCTTAAGATCCGTGGCCTCCTGTGTAACCTTATTACTGATCTATATCCAAACAATTCATAATTCTATCGTTTTTATGACTGTGATCTTAATGAACTCAAATAACCACATATCTTAGATATAGGAAAGGTCAGGCTTCTTGGAGACTTTAATTCTAGAACATCCAACAGGGTGTTCTTGATAGCAAATGACATAATTAACGACAATATACTAAGTGAGGTGTCTGAATTGTTAACATACATGTACACATCGTACAACAGCTTTGAATCATTTCATTCAAGTGTCGTGTGATACATTCAAAATTCTTTGATTACCTGGACAGCAGACGTTAACTGAGATAAGAAATGTTTTTTATTGTCAAATTGAATCTTAAACAAATAGTATTCTCATAATTTTTGGTTAAATGTAATTTTTTGAAAACAACTTTGAGGTTTGGACACTTTTATATTGTAAAGAATTATTTGATACGATATAAAATGGTATCAATTTTTTGTATATTATGATAACATATTGTAAAATATGATATTGTATCATATCATGTAGTATTGGATCACATGATATTGTTTCATATGATATTGTAATATATAATATTGTTCAATATAAAAAATAAAATATTGTATCAAATGTATAATATGGTATCTCATGTATAATATGTTTAATAAAATATTGTATCATATGTATAATATTGTATATAATAAATATTGTATAATATGATTTTGTAAATTATGAATGATTATTTTTCTCGCATTTAAATAATAATTGTTCATTGAAAAAACCGATTCCTGACAACTGGCTGTTTTGACGTTCAAAAGATAAATCTCAGTTTATCCCTCCGCCTGCGTTAATCAGTGCAAGTCAAAATGAGAGCATAATTAAAAAAAAATTAAATAAAAATATGGTGAATTTTAATTAATAAAGCAAAACAATTACTTAGAGGATGATCTCAATTCATCATTTTGCATCTCCGTACGGCAGACAACGTTTGTTTACCTTCTAAGGCGGCGTAATAATACAAAGTGTATTAGACAAAAAACTCTCACACTGATGTCTCACATTTGACAAACCGATCTTACACCAGTGATAATACGAGAAATTACTTTATTATATACCTATCAATTTTCCCTTCTTGATACTGTCGATTTTACATCTAATAAATATCATATCTTATATCATTGTATTGATAAACATTGTATCTTACAATACCGTATGAAATGAAATGAACATATTAATATCATACGTTTTTATAACATATGATATACGATAATGTGTGAAAACAGTGTCAATGAGTATCCAAGATTAATAATTATGATTTTCATAAAATATGATAAAGGCGGTCTCATAAAGGCGAGCTTTGAAATCTATGAATGAAATGATCATCTATGTTTTTAACTTGTGAAGATTTCTTAATTTCCAACAGGAGGAAATAATGAAAGAACTAATAAAACATTGTATTTTACAAAAATCAATTTGATTCAATAAAATAAGATGATAAAAATTTTAATTACAGCAATTTGCTTAATATATATATACATACTTCTTTAATTGACGATGGGATGGAAACGTTGTTTTTTCTCTGTGTGAACAATCAGATCGGCCACAAGATTATATCTAATTAATTGGAAATAAAACCGAAACAAAATGATTGTGATGTATATTGTATTTATAGAGCTAGTCTAATCTAGACTTATATGTACTATATATGGTGTATCTCGAACGGTCACTCGCCAAAACAAACATCAAATATGAGGTCCTGTGAGGGGGCACAGGCAGAATGTCCTGTGTTAATTCCTATAATACATTTGCAGAAAGTATTGCTTCAATTAGTGAAAGCTAAACAGTTAATGCATGTACTTAACAATATGTGTCTTAATTTATTTTAAAAAAATACGATGATAAGGATATGGTGGTGGTGGTGTTATAGAATTAATTTTTTGAATATACCTTTAATTTAATTTGATCTACAATGTATATGAAAGCATGCAGTGAAATCACTCTTTTCTGTTGTTTAAAACAAGTTGTATTTCTGATAGATTTTGAAACATTTTTATCTATTACTTGATAACTTGATAACTATTGGATGTCAATCTGTTTTTTAAGGATATATTAATTTAAAATTTTTTCCTTTTGTGGATAGACAAAATGGTTCTAAAAATTGATCAAATGTAAATCTATTTGGAAATCAAATGGTCTTAATAAACAAAATTCAATTTTAATACAATGTGTTTGTTTTACTATATTTTAATCATGGAATACTTACCTTTTATATCACGAATCCATCTTCAGAATGATATCAGAATTATGATGAATTTTTTTTATAGCTCACCATGTCTGAATCAAGGCAGCCTTCAGTGAAATGTTTTCAAGTTTGTTAAATCAAGGGAAGATAATCAAGACTGAATGAAAATATGATGGACTATTTGAGAGAAAACCTTCTTTAAAGACCATGTAGCCTGTACTATCTCCTTTTCACTCCTAGGGGCTTATGATTCACTTCTAGGAAGGAAAGCAGGTCAATGTAACAAAGACTGTAAAAACTTAAACTCAACCTTCCTGATATATGCTAGCTGGATTTACATGTATGTGTGTTCAAACTAAGACCCACACAGGTCAGAAAAGGCACATTGATGGGGTTCAAAATTCTCCAGCAGAATAAAAACTTTAAAGTTGTTCTTTTAATGGAAGTGTATGTTTCAGATTTACATTTAAATTTTCTACTGTTCTTTGTCAGTGATAACATTACGAATCAACAAATCCTAAAACCCAATTATTTCATAAAAGATGAGCGACAGAAAATGTGCGTGTCTTATGGTATAACCGGAAAGCGTTATTGGCTGCGCAGCGTAGTGATACATAGCACGTGCTACATGAAAAAAATAGTGGTTTTTATTTGAGTTGTTTTAAAGTGTAGAAATTGGACATAATATAAATATAAGTAATAAAGATTCATTCTTTGAATATTATGAGGTGATAATTTCGGTCGGAGCGTGGTAAAATCTATCAGGTAGCCCTTCGGGATTTATTGGTTTTTACCCCGCCCCGACCAAAATTATCACCTCATAATACTCAAAGAATGATTCCTTATTAGATTAATAAAGAATCAAGTTTTCAAGTTGGGTTATTCTCTAGTAATTACCCCTGTCTCTCATAGAGAGGCTCAGGTATGTTGGGAAGGGGGGGGGGGGTTATTACTTTTCAACGTCTTCTCCAAAAGCATACTAAGATGACGTTTACATTTTTGTAAATAAAGGGTCAGACCCACTTTTAATAAGGGGAGATAATTAAAACTGAACGAAATAGGAGCAAATTGTGCTGTAGAAAATGTATTTGAGACAATTTCTTTAAAAAAAACCCAGGATAGTAAAGAGATTTTGAAAAACATGTATACTGTATACAGGGAAATATTCGCTACTGTTTTATTTTCGCCCTTTCGCCCTCGTTGTCAGTGGGCGAATTTAAGATTGGGTGAACTCCAATGTTCCAAGTTATTTCTTTAGTACATAAGAAAGTCTGGTCGAATTTAAGACGGGGCGAACCGTTTGCCAGTGTAGAAAGGCGGAAATAACAAGGAACGAAAATAAGCCAATATACAGTAGTCATATTGTAACCCCTAGGAATCGCACTTGGGTGAAGATGAGTTCATTCAATCAAAAAAAGATGTTGTGATTCACAAACTGTCGGTAAACTAATAATGTACATGTAACCATAGGCCTTGTATACGTAAGTTTGGGGATACATAATTTAAACTTGTAACGTATTAGTATGTGAATTTTTAGACAAGATTTGATTTTTTAAAATATTTAAAAAATTTATAAAGCAAACCATGTTAAACGCATATCCCAGCTAAAGAAACTTATACTTTATGTCCTTATAAACCTGCCGTAAAAAAGATTTATTATACTTTCATGTTAAATACTGAAATCTGATTGGTTAAGACACAGTTAATAATCCGTTCTATTACCCTTAGCTTTAGCAACACACATGGCAACGGGTAACACAACGAATTGTTACATGAGCGTAAATTATGCGCGTATGGTTCACTGTAGAATTCACGTCATTTCTATATAAAAGCAGTAAAAAATTCTATAATATTTAACATTCAGCATAATAAAAAAAATATTACCTCTTTGGGAGGATAACAGTTGAAATTTGACACCCCTAGAAAACCACTGTCAACCTCCTCTTCGCGTCGGTTGACAATGGTTTCCCCGGGGTGTCAATTTCAACTGTTACCTTCCCAAACAGGCACTATTTATAAAATAGCACATGGCGTCATCATTCTAGCACTGTTTATACATGTTCATTTTGATATCTTTGTTGCGATACAAGCTTCATGATAGAATATATTCGATTCAAGACAATTATTCTGATGTTAATGTATTTATCTATCTATTTATTATAGGTTTTTGCATGTTCTTGTTTAGTTATGTTGGGAATGATTATTTTGAATTAGGTTTAGTCTTCATGGATTGGTAGGATTACAAGTATATTGATAGATTAAAATTTATACGTTCACACAGTACACCCCATGTTCTGGCGTGTACAAAGAGGACCATGGACATTGTTATGGAAAAAGATCTTATCCTTCATCTAAATTTTTAATAGAATAATTGCATATAATATATATAAGACTTTCTCTTTCAGGTACAACGGAGTAAAGGACAGATACACTTTAATACGGATATAATTGTCTTAAAATTATAATAGAATCTATTTTATAATGTTGTGAATCCGTTGAATTTATCAGTTTGTTTAAGAAATAAAGTACGAGTTTTCGTGAATATTGCAGAATAACCTCCGAGGTCTGAGGCGAGAAATGTTGTTTTGAAATATAAAAGCCGAGGCTTTTATATTTCAAACAACATTTCGAGACCGAGGAGGTTATCTTGCGATATTCACGATAACAAGAACTTTATTTCTATTCTACTAACAGCCCAGTATTTCTACAGATCGTTTCTCCCATAGAGAGACGATCTAAGTCATGTTGATGGCTGTTTCGTGTAACCCCAACGGTTTTGTTAGTAATGTTTACATGTGTATATGTATCGATCAAAAGAATCACATGCAGACGACAGAATTTTTTTTGGATTTTTAAAACTCTTCACTTATTTACAAAATATCTTTGAATCATATTCCTAATATTTCAAAGGAAATTAAATACGATTATTACTACTACACGTTATATATTTTATGTAAAAACACGCAGTGAAAATGTTCTAGGGGGGGTCCTAGGAACAGTCGCGTTGATCTCTTAAAAATAAACATTACAGGCAATACACATCGTTTTGACTGGAACTGACACGTAAAATTGACATGATTTTTCTTTTTACGGCTTGAAGATGTATTTTCATGATAAGTGCGATACAAATAGGTATTTCTGATCTGGTAATTTTCTAATGACGTTCGTGGTATATTGGAGAATAATGTCCGCGGCATCTCTTTGATCTCGGCAATAACTGTAGTAGAATTACCCATAATATCATTATTTTTTACATGTAGAAATGACAACACTATAGTTGATGATAAATTGTATAATAATTATTTCATGAAGAAGATTTGCAAATAAGTTCTATAAAATCTTCTTTTTTTTTGTAATCAGAGAATTGACATTGTTATACAAATTCATACTGACAAAGAAAGAGGACTAGCTAATTCGATTCAACATATATATATCATGGCGGTCATCAAAATAATACATATTGAAAATCTCAATGTTGACGTATTGAATTGGCTAAAAATTTTACACCGCACCAATCTGATTCCCCTTGAAGTATCATTTGGTCTTGAAAAACAGCATCAGACAGGCAGTTGAGTAGTCTGTAGATTTTACATCCATTTAAAGACAGACTAAACTGCTGTTAAGTAGTACTAGTATTTAGATTTCACATCCAGATATACTGAGTGGTTTAATTTTGTGATATCATGCAAATGCTTTAGGGCATGCTTTAACTTCGTGAGAAAAGTTTTGTTGCTTGAAATTTTATATATATATATACAGTGGTAACAACGTTATTGTTGACAAGCCAATCGTGTTTAATAGTTCGTGTAACGTGGGTGATCGTTCGTGTAACGTGCGGGATCGTGCGTGTATCAGGAAAAATAGTTTGCGTTTTTTACCGTGCGTGTTCGTGCGTGATCGTGCGGTTTTTTCGTTTTGTAACTTTTTTTACGGAATGTCAGGATTTATTTTTAAAACAATGACAAGTAGCTTTTGTAAAACAATGTGAATTTTAAACTTTTTTCTATAGAAGATCATTGACATTTGTTAACGTTCATTCTCTCTTCCGTGGTTAAATACATTTATCAAGTATTTCCACAGCACATTCAATCCTTTGTTCGGTCGAGTTAGTTTTGCATAATTTTATAGTCTGCCTATATCAATCATCCATTGTGTCTTGACACATAATTTTAATCATATTAGCAAGAGCGGCACGTTGAATGAAAGCGGTCAAGCTTACCCACTCCCCGTTTTAAACTAAACGGTTATCCCCAATGTTTCTCTTTCAAATGAGAATACGATACGCATTCCTATCTGGTACATTGTGTAAACATTTGTTTGAAAAAAAAATTTAAAGACGCTTAAAAATTAAAAAAAATAGAAATAAATCAATTATGTACTGTAAATAATGAAAATATTCAATGTGTAAAATCGAAATTCTATGGAACAAGGTAACAAATTTACCTCTATCCCGCATAATCAAATCGTACGTAAGGGAAGAGGATTACATAAACAGTCAACTTGTATGTAAATAATTTCGTATAGTTAATGCATTATCTTAATTTATTTACACTTAAGTTATTATTCGTTATGGAGGCAACAAAAAATAATTTGTGTATAAATCATTTTTTTTGTATGGATGTGTAAATTGTTTACTCGTAAAATATAAAACAGTGCATTGCTACTGTACATGCCGCTTTTCAATAAAACACAAACATAAAGCAATACAAATTAAAGCAATACGTTTTCTTAATTCTAATCTTAAAACTTAATTTTGATTTTGCGTGTTTAATCGTTCGGTTGCGTGTTTTATCGTTTTTGTTCGTGTATCGTGTACATTCAGTAAGTTAGTGATCGTCCGTGTATCGTGCGTGATCGTTCGTGTATCGTGCGTGATCGTTCGTGTATCAGAACTGTGCGTGTCGTTTGTCAACAATAACGTTGTTACCACTGTATATATATATATATATATATATATATATATATATATATATATATATATATATATATATATAATGTGTATCGTTCCGATCCTCTCAAATTGTCGTTTAACTGTGTTCCACCTGTATCTCAATCGACTGTGTAGTGCGCGGCCAGCTAGGTTCCGTTCGTAATCGAAAGCAAGATTTTTGTCTTGCCTATATTGCCGAGTGGGGAGCCGCTTACTGCTAGGAGAATGGGTTCTAGAGGTCGTGATTTCAAGCCTCGGTCGGGGCGGAAGGTGGAGCTCCAAGAAAGTGAATTTCTCTGTGCTTTATATATCTATATCCTTCACTATGGGCAGGTATATGTCTATTTGAGAGTTATAATAATGTTTGTGCTTATTATATATGTGTGTATCTATGCAATGTGTATCGTTCCGATACTCTTAAATTGTTGTTTAACTGTATTCCACCTGTATCTCAAGCGACTGTGTAGTGCGCGGCCAGCGCGCTAGGTTCCGTTCGTCATCGAAAGCAAAATTTTTAGTCTTGCCTAGATGGCCGAGTGGGGAGCGCGGTGGCCGCTCACTGCTAAGATGGGTTCCAGAGGTCGTGAGTTCTAGCCTCGGTCGGGGCAGAAAGTGGAGCTCCAACAAAAGTGAATTTCTCTGTGCTTTATATATATCTATATCCTTCACTATGGGCAGGTATATGTCAATTTGAGAGTTACTGCAATGTTTATGCTTATTATATTAATATATATATATATATATATATATATATATGTATATATATATATAAATATATATATAAAGCACTAAAAATGGCTAACGACACGAATATAAATTTTTAAATTTTCGGGACAACCAGTCCCTTCATCAGGATTTATATATATATATAGTTAAAGTTCGGTATCTCGACCACGGATATATCGAGGTACATGTACGTCTATGGTCCCGGCCATTTTTACTACATGTATTTAAGTGATTTAAAAAAACCCCGGTATGTCGATCACGGAAATCTTGAATACCCCGCTTAGCACGAAGTGAATTTATGGCCCCAGTCAATAACAGACATGCGTTATCTCGAAGTCCAAGTCAATTAAGCACCTAAATAATTTCACACCTTCAGTGTACTGTTGCTCTGTTACGCCAATTTTCCGGTCTATTGAACAGATCAGTTAGTATTGCACGTGATTTACTGAGGTCACTTGTAATTTTTACACCTTAATATTCCCAAGCTGTTGAAACTCTTTGTTTGTAATTACGCAAGCCAGGTTATCGACGATGCTTATATAGTGACTTCAGATGACACAATAATTAAACGTACATGTAGCTTGTGATGACTATTTCATTAACACACTAAACACATCAAAGTGAAAAAATAATCAAGAAATTAATTAACTAAATATTTTTGAGGTATATAAATCTGTACCAGAGAGTCAATCATATCTGATAATCAATCTACCCCGGTCTCAAGCCGGGGGACAGTTAGATTATCCGGCAATGGTGCTTAACTCAAAGTTCAGTTCAGACCATTAGAATAAAATTCCATTGTACCAGAAGTTGAGAAAGGTATAAAAATTGGAAAAGTTGAGTTTCGTTTTTCCGTCTTCGTTCTTTTTACCGTATTCGGTATATCAATTTATATAGTGTATTGTATATCCGGTTAACAGAATTGCTGACAGAGACGACCACAAGTCTTGTTTTAAAAAGTATTGCTTTACAAGATAATTAAAAAACATTTGATGATTTATATATTTATTTTAGATATGAAAAAAAATAATTAAATTCTTTTAGTGTTTTATTGTACACTGTAAATTACGATAACCGAAATGGTTTTATTCATATGTGTATACAAATTTGTAGAGATATTATAATGCATACGCATGTCTAGAAACATTATTGACCAAACTTTCATTAACTTCGATATCTCGAACCCTCGGAGATCTCGAAGTTTTTCCGCAGTCCCGCCAAGTTCGAGATACCGAAGTTTAACTGTATATATAATATATATAATCTGGTTATAATGCCGAGTTCATTATATCTTTGACTGATGTTTGCAGAGCGATATGACTGATTACGATTAACTATTTAAAAGGGGTGTTAGGTGATGACAAAAGGAATTTTAATCTACTATTTGCATTAAAGATATTAAAGAAACATTCTTTCTCTCCAACAAGAAGACTATAATTCGTGATTAAATGAATAGTATTTAATAATAGGCAATTCTTTCTTAAGATTACAAAGAATGTCATTTTTATGATATATAGATTAATGCATTTAAATTCTACAGTACTATGGTGTGCTATTCTTTGTAATCCGATCCAGAGCATCTTGTTGTAACTATGCTATAAAAAGGGTGGACATTCTCATTTTGACAGTGAGTCACTGACTGATATAGAATCATTCATTTCATTAATACAATTAGCGTTTTGAATACAGACATTTTAAAATATTTGTGAAATATCCTGTCTTTCTTGTCACAAGGATTATGTTTGTGATTTATTGACATTATTTTTACTTATTTTAAACTTATGCAACTTGTACATGTATAAACATTCTGACTTCTCATATCACTCCCTTTTTAAAATTGCTATCTAATGTGCAAAAGAGCTTTTGTAGCAAGAATCCTGTGTATTTTTGTAAACATGCGTGCTTAAATTTTACCATAGGTACAAGTTGTTACGCCCGAGGTACAGGCTGCTACGCCCGAGCATATACAACCTTGAAACTTACCTGTTTAAAGTGATATCATTTGGTAAATCATTGTTTTCTTGAGTTTGAAAGTGTAATGAGATGTTTAAAACGTTATTGAATTTTAACCTGTTTTTCTTTATTATATAACTTTTATATGTAAAACAATTTTCTCCTTCAAATTTGAATACTAGATTACACTTCATACCTTCTTCTGGCTAATGATATAAGGACACTACTGGTTGAACTGGAACAACCATTTGTATATAAACTATATAAATCTAACCCTGACCTAATAGGAGTTTAAACCAGACAACGATATATGCATAAAGAGAGTCTCGGTTACTTAAATTACATTTTTTGGAATTTAATACCTGATACATATATTACTGCTAGGAACTTAGGAAATCCTCATTAGTTTTCATAATACCTACAATTCTAAACCTAAATAGGTTTTTTGGGCGGGTTTGAAGAAACATTAAGATTTTTGGAAATAAAACTCCATTTACTATTGACGCCATTTTTAATGTATAGAAATAACGAACAATAGATTTTCACATGCTGACAGGACTTTGTAGCAGATTTTCGTAAACGGTATTTATAACTAGAAAGAGTTTTCATTTATATTGGTTGTATTCTATTGATTTAAAAAAAAATCTTCTGATATTGAATATAGTTTCGAATTCCTTCTCTGACATTCATATTTCATTACAATTTCCAATACAGAAAAACACCTTTAGTTTATTTTGTATAACCCAAGAAAAATGAGAACTTTCTCCTATCGATTATTGAAAAAAGGTCTTTTGTGTTTTAGCACGGTTGACAAATCAAGATCATGGTATTGATGTACCAAAAGCCTGACTTTTTATGATCGAAGTACAGTTGTGCATACTATGTAGGATTATGACTGGCATCCCCATCGCTCTCACTTTCCATCTTTCTTTTTATCTTACAATCTCTCTCTCTCTCTCTCTCTCTCTCTCTCTCTCTCTCTCTCTCTCTCTCTCTCTGTAAATGTAAAAAGGTGTAAAAAAAATCTGTATTTATTGGAAAATGTACCTGCAGTGTACAACTTTTCTGTGCAGTTGCAATACATCAACTGCTTTGTTAGTGTTGGTGCAGCATACATTTGATGTTAACAAAGTGTTAGAGAGTGACTAAATTTTAGTGGCTATCAGAAACATACCTGACTAGTTAAAATCTGTATATTTACATGTAGTGTAAAATGTAAAAATGTAAAAAACAAAAGTTTTTTGTAAGCAATGCCAACTTTCTTCGTTTTGACAGTGTGTCACTGATAATTGTTAGTATTTTGTTTGTATTTACAATACAGAAATTCAATACAGAAGATGAAGATCATAACTTAAAATATTTGTACATTATTCAATCTTTGTACAAGGATTATGCTTGTGATTTATGGACATTGTTTAAGTTATTTTTACGCTTATGTGACTTGTATAAACACTCTGACTTCGCATGTCACTTATTTTTTAAAATCCTTATCTGATATATACAAAAAGAGTTTCTTTCGCTGACATTCATATTATTCATATTACATTACAATTTCTCATACAGGACTTTTGTAGAAAGAATCCGGAGATTTTTGTAAACATGCGTGCTAAAATGTTAACATAATTCCTGGCTGTTTTGTCTGAGCATACACAACCTTGAAACTTACCTGTTCAACTGTTACGTGATATCATTGGGAAAATCATTGTTTATTGTGTTTGAAAATGACGTCTAATCTCGTTTTCAAATTTGAATATTAGATTACACTTTATCTTCAGATAACTTCTTCTGGTCATAGATATAGACGTCGCTGGTTGAACTGGAACAACCATTTGTACATAAACCTAATTCTAACTGATTGAAGATTAAAGGTAGGTACCCTCATCTATGCTATTTGGTATTTCGTCTTTGTGTTTGACGATTTTATTATTTTCTGTACATGTATGTTGCAAACTATTACATACCGTATTACTTAGTCGATTTTAATAATCGCAAATAACAATGTGACTGCAATGTGACTGCAAAAGATGAACAGTGTTGTGTTTGATTGTTGTTAGTTATAAGTTTCAATGTGTAAAAATATCAAATATATAATAACTCTTACCCTGACCTTATAGTAGTTAAAACCAGACAACGGTTTTAACGTCAGTACAATGCAATGCATAAAATGAGTCACGGTTACTCGAATTACATTTCTGTTGAATACTTGATATGAATGCTTAAAAGTTGGCAAATCCCCAAAAAGTTTTTCAATTTGCCTACAATTCTAAACTAAAAAGGGTTTCATTAGTCGGGTTTTATAAGACTTTAAGATTTTTTAAAAAATATAACTAGATTTAACAATTAACAGCCATTTCCTAAAATACAGAAACAACAAATGGGGGATGTTCCACATGCTGAAGGGACTTCATAGCATGTTTTGCAAACGGCATTTATAACTAAAATGAGTTTTCATTTTCATTTGATAACAGAGTTTGTTTAACAATGTCTTTAATGGAAGCGTTTAACAAATGTTTAAAAAAAAGTTTTGTGGTTAAAACATATAAATTGTCATAAATCTGTAATGAATTTATGTTCAAACCCCCTTAATAGAATGCATTCAATCAAAATAATTATTTGTCATTGTCTTATTAGTCCCCTACCAGTTTAACCGGAGGAGACTTAAGCTTTCCTCTGCGTCCGTCAGTCCGTCCGTCTGTCTGTCTGTCTCACTTCAGTTTTCCACACTTTTTTCTTTATGCGTTTGAGGAATAATATGAAATTTGCTGAACAGCTTCAAAATGTCAAACTACAGATCAAGTTTACACTTTTGTAGCGTCTGGTTGACATATTTTCGAGAAAATTAATTTTTTATACTCCAATTTTTTAATGTTCGGGTACGTTATCGGATTCGGTGTGTATTGAATAAACGACGAAAGTATGTAGTCAGTAATAATATCGTGCATTTCTTGAACCATTACTTTTATTGTTCTAACAAACAAATAAGTTCTGTAAAATAGTGTCAAGCATTGTGTTGTAAATTTAATCGACAGGGTTTTTTGTATTATTACAATTGGGTTCGTTATCGGTTGGTCTGTTGATTCGGAGTACAGAGGACGGTAAGAAATGATATTCTGCATAACAGTGCATGTTTTCACAAATTTCTACCAGCAAATACTTAATGAACTTGGCGAAATTACAGGAGATAAAATAAAGAGTATTTCACCCATTTTGTTTTCATTTCCATATCAATGATGTAGTATGAATTTCCTCTGTTCTCTTATCTCTGATTAAAGCATAACATCTCGTTTAAATCGGTTTTGAAATAGATGTATGCTTCGAAACGTTCATAGAATAATACAAACCGGTAGTTGACGAGTATTGCTTATGCAATACTCTCAGAATGCTTGTTTTATTTATTTCCTTTTTTTGTGAACTTAACTTACAAGTACCTTCAGTAAACGGCTAACAGTTAACATATACAAACTTATCTAAGTAATTGAATAAAGGCTTATTTCTGAACATTCTTTTTAAGAAGAACAACTTACAGTATTAGTTTTCCCATTTTCGCTAGCCAAGGGTTTACGATACATTCTGCTCCTCTTCAACCGTTGGCCGATTTAGTCAATGTTTTCAGAACTCGCGTAGCGCCGTCTAACAGTTTAAGTAAAGTTAACTCCCCTCTCGATTGTCAAATGAAAACAACTTTTAAATCGGTTACATCGATAGCATCAGATTAAAAATGATGGCCTTTTTAGATGAAGAAGAAAACATATGTCTGCGATTTCAAATAAGTTCCTTGACGGAAACTCAAAGAAAATGTCTGTTTTCTTTGAAAAGGTCGCGATACCCTTCTCTCAACAAGAGCAGGGAGCAGCAAGTCGCTTACATATGAGTGTTTTACTCTTTTCTGTTCTGACAGTTACTGTAGCAACACGTTCATTCTGATTGCGGCACCTTTCTTAAGTATAATAAAGGAACAATGTGATAAGTGTAATAAACTTGGTTTTTGGGAGATGTAAAAAAATAAAGAGAAAATAAAGAAATCAGCAGTGAAATTTTAGTTAAAGTCTGTCCCAAATTATTGCTTCCACCACTTTTTGATGATTTTAAATAAAAACTCCCATACCTGTGAAAGAATTACAGTTGAAATCAATGAAATGGTAAATTTACAAGATTTGCTCATTTGTCATTGACAAACTATCCTTTTTCACTCATAGAATTTCACAGGAACAAAAACAATTTTCTAACGGAGATTTATATTGAGAAATGTTAACATCTTTTCTCCTTTCGGAAATACTCGGACACCTCGCGCAATTTTTCAACGTTATCATCCGGGCTTGATAATGGCTGATGCAATGCAAAATCCCCGTAGACATTATATTTTGGGATGTGTATTGAAACCTGTAGTGGTAGAGGGACGTTTCAAAACAGATGATCTGGACATTTTTCATATTAATGGATGAATGCAGTTTGAGCAAAAAGGTATTTATCATTATCGAAATATCAAGCGAAAAGTGGTGGAAGCAAAAACTCGGGACAGAGTATAAGGAGTATACACCCCATCCCATGATGATTTATCCCCTCCCTTTTTTCTTCCAGCGTTAGCCCCCCCCCGTGCTTTATGTCTGTATCACTTTCACACTATACTATTTTTAAGGGTAAATATAATTGATGTAAACTGTAGAGAAGATCATTTAAGTTAACCCCCTTTAATACACTTTACCACGTGGTACTACAAGTTATGATCATCTGTTTAGGTGAGTATATACACCCACAGTTTATTCCAATTTTCAATAGAAGACCACGAAACATTTATTTATTAAATATTAAAATGATGAGAGTGGTACTATAGGTAATTTTAAAGAATTTTGTAACGGTTTCTTTCGCTTTTTTGTGAAATAATTTTAAAAAAGTTAACTTTAACTATTTGTAAGAATTTTATGTCCTTCAGACACATAGGAAATATATATACTTCATAACATTCAAAAATGTTATTATTGCATTTTTAAAAAAAATTTCCCCGAAACATAATTTTTCATATCTTCTTACTCCGTTGACAAATTATCTGAAAACGCTGCTTGATATATTTGTATTTTAATAAATGTGACATACAAAATTTAATCAAAATCATTGCAAATAAACACAAAAAAAAAATTAAAATTTTTTAGGTATGAAAGTTCCTCAAGTAAGAGTTATTGTTCCTTAGTCCCAAGGCCCAAGCACCTTGGGGACTTTTCAATTTCTGGGTTGAGGAAAAATTCCCAAATATTGCGTTGGAATGATTAAGGCAAACATATTCCATAATGATATAAGTATATATATTCACTTTAATGCCAAACTAAGTGAAATAAATAAAGGGGAAAATTAACTCATTGAATTTTATGTATCCAAACCTGAGAGAAATTCAAGGCCACCCGCTCCGTTTAAGGTGGCATGGAACATATGTCGATATTAAGTTGATTAAAGTACATTGTATTGAAATACTTTCATCAAAATATTGATCAAGAAAAAAATACGTCCCGCTGGATCCATTCTATAAGTAAAAGCTGCATGGTCCGATTTGTAATAAAATTTTGTGTACGCTTTTATACGATGGTTTTGGTAAGTATGTGTAAAGGAATAGACGTTGCAATAGTTTTCCCGGTCAATTCAGCCACATTTCAATGAAAAAAGTGATGAACAAAACTTGGTTACAAAACAAACGACAAAAAGATTTCCTATTTTTTAATCTTAAATATAAGTCTGTAGCTGCACAGTTCATAGTGATTAAAAAATACATTATTATGCCATTGTTCGTGCAATATTAATAAAAACAACATTTGAACGTCATATTTATTGCTTTTGTATTTTTTGACAACAGCTGTTTTAGTATGTTTTGGACAGAAACAAGTCAGTTCAAGAAATGTTTACATTTTTCTTCTCAAATGTAAAAGATGACCGCAAATTCCGATTACGTTTACTCAGGTGCGAAAAAAATTCCACTTAGGAACGAAAAACTACTTATTATACATTGTAGCCCTACTACTGAAGTGCTGAAGTTGAATGTAATAAACTCATGTGAACAAAAACATGACACAAACCAAGCTATGTATCTTGCTTATAATTCTACGATTAACGCTGAAAATTTGGTTGATCAATAGAAATGTCTTGCTAAAAGGATGATATGCTGTAACTACTTTCTGATGCCCCTTCTTCAACAATGAATTGCATAAAATCTACACAAATTTTTGATAGTTTTTCAAACACAAGTGAATGAAACGACGTCTTTTAAACAGTGACCATAGTCCTGACACATTATTATTTTGAGGATAAAAGCATTATCGGTGTTCTTAAAAAAATATCGCAACGGAAAATCATCTTTGTTTGTGGACAGCTGAAAATAATTGGTACAATAGAGCGACATGCCTGCCAATACATTATTTGAATTATAGCTCTTTAACAGGTGACAACATTTTTCAGTTACGTTTATTCATCAGTCAAGTGAGTTTTGATATCAAACGTCATACGAAATGAATTTATGCCTGGTAAACGACAATCGTTTATAATGGAGAAAGCCAATTAAATGTATCAATGTATTTAATTTGAGGAATTAAGCGCAATCTTTTTGGTGTATTGAGGTACACTTTTCTTCTTTCACATATAGAATTTTGAAAAAATAAAATACAACTAGACACGATCTCTTTACGAGCAACGAGGAGGTCTTCCGTTCGATTTTTAGAATGACATTGACTTTGATTTTCGACAACAAAACATGTTATGGAAAAAGGAGTGAAGTACTAATGCTTTACTGTACCGCTTTTTATAAGTTCTCTTGCTTTTTTAAATACTTGCATTTCTTCCAATTAAGATAAAAAAGATCAAACTTGTTTACCTCTGGTCCCTAAAAACCCTAATTGGGTAACGCAAGAGAAAATCATTTGTTAGGATATATAAACGTATTATACCTAATCTAGCCTTAATAACCTTTCACAAAATCGCTCTCATTAAAGGGCTATAGATTAAATATTTTAGAGCTCTTTGATCCCCTAATTTAAGGGGACAGTCCCTTTTTCTTGATATTAACTGAAAAGATATTTAATTCTAAACACATTTTGTCAACAAGTGTTCAAAAATTGTTACCGTTCTGGAGATATATGAGAAAGAAGGTTATAGGGGCCGATCCCTTCTCTCCTAATAGGGGCCGTTTAGCGAAATTTTAAAGGTTGAATATTGTTAAGAACATCATTTTAAACATTTTTCTTCTGTACTGCATTTCAAAATATTTTTCTTTTCTGAGATATGGGTGATCGAAATTTTGGACTTTTGGCCCCTAAAAACCCTTAATTACGTAACACATAATAAAATCATTACATTGCTTGGATACATTACTGTGAGATAAACATATTTGCTTCTATAACATTTCACAAAATCTCTCAGTAAAGGGCTACAGATTAAAGACTTTAGAGCCCTTTGGTCCCCTAATTTGAGGGACCAGCCCCTTTTTCTTAATATCAAATAAAATGTCATTTAATTCTGAACACATTTTGTTCAACAAGTGTTTACAAATTCGTTACCGTTTTGGAGATATATGAGAAAGAAGGTTTTAGGGGCCGATCCCTTATCTTCTTTTAGGGGCCGTTTAACGAAATTTTGAGAGTTGAATATTGTTGAAAACGTCATTCTTAACACCTTTTCTTTTACACTGCTTATCAAAATATTTTTCATTAATGAGATATAGATGATCAAAGTTTTGAACTTCTGACCCCTAAAATCCCTAGTTACGTAACATATGAGAAAGGCATTTAATTGTATGGGTACATAACAGTAAGATAAACAATTTTGCTTCCATGATTTATAACAAAATAACTCTCAGTAAAGAGCTACAAATCAAAGAATTTTAGACCCATTTGGGTCCCTAATTTTAGGGGCCAGTCCCTTTTTCTTGGTATTAAACGAAAGCTCTTATAAATATAAACCTTTTTTGCTATACAAGTTTTAACAAAATATTTTTGAGAAAAGATATAAACAAAGGAAACCACAAAAAATCATGACTTTTTTTAAATCTCTATTTTCGGGTCCAGGCGAGCTAATAGGCTCTTTTAGCTAGACATTGATGATTGCCTTTAGACATATCTTCAATCTTTCGTCTATCATCCCTGAAAATTTAGACTCAATATCTTGTACCGTTTAGGAGGAGTTCAATGGACAAGCAGACCCTACAAAAATCACTAAATCGTCAATATCTCAGAAACAGAAATGACGTCATCAATATAAAACATTTCCAATAAGGTTCAGATCAACTTCTATTAGATCTGAAAGTTTCATAAAAATCGACCGAGCCGTTTACGAGAACTTGCGTGCACAAAATTTGTAAGAAAAAAAAGAAAAGAAAACTAGAGCAAAGCTCGTTGCAAAGCAACGAGTGGGTCTTCCGTTAATGTCGGAAGTAAAACTGGAAGTTCCTGTAAGAAGCAGAGCTCTTAAACCAATAACAAGAGTAACTAAAATATAAAATATGAAAACAATCGAATTATTCCTGGTACAGTGCTGCTATCCTGAAAGTTGACAAGGATAGGATAGGATGCACGATGCATGATAGAAATATAAAAGTTAAGTTCTATTCTATCCTATCCTATCCTATCCTATCCTATCCTGCATCCTGTAGCCAATCAGATTCGAGTATAAATTTCAGAGTTATTTTGCGAAACGAAATTGGCTAAACAATATAATTTCAATGTCAATTTAATACGTTTTACAAGTTAAACCATTTACCATTTAAGAAAAATTATTATATCAAGAACGCGGTGCATAACATTAATGCGCGCTAAAATGTCGGCGCTACATCTTTGTCAATTCGTACGCAAGTACGGAGTTACTGCGAGAATTCGATGCAACATTTGACAACGTCAGAAATAGATTTCTGTATTTACGAGGGTTGTTCGGAAATTATTGAGACAAATCGATTATTTTCTTTTCTAAGTGACGAATTTTGGTGAGAATTGGCATAGACACTGAAGAAACACCAACAAATAATAAAACAAAGTATTATTAAAAGAATATTTAATATTTTGTTTACGACGGTAGATAAACAAGTCAGTGGTCGGGGTACCTGGCGCAGCCATGAACTCGGAGATTAAACAACTTAAACATCTACTTTAGAATTACAGTTAATGATAAAAGAAATCAAATTAAATATGTACATTTTGCTATTCTTTACGACTAACTGTTGATTAAGTTTCACTGATGTTCGAGTTGAAATACGGATATGGTACACATATATTTACCAAACAATAAAAATCTGACAACGACTTTACATTGAATTTTGACGTCAAGGCGGCGCAACGAAAACCATTAAACTGGTGGAAATCTCAGAAGAAGACTTTTTAAAGCCACGCAATTGCGTAATAAAACTATACAATGACAAGACAAGGTATAGAACTTCAGTTCATCATAATTTTTTAGCCTGATTATTTAACTAGAATTAGGCCAAAGGGATTAATTAACAACTTTTGACACACTAACTGTTGTCAACAGTTCTAAAATATGTAAAAAAAAAAAATGACTGCAGGAGACATTCACAGTAATTAGACTTTCGGGTAAAAATATCGATTTTTTCTCTAAAAAAAACAAGAATGAGAGAAAATGTAAATGATGATATCTTAAAATTAAAACAAAAGATGAGAAATAAAGAATAATTCTTATTTCAGTTCGTTTGTAAGGTGTTTAAAACACGGGAGCAATAAGAAGCGTTAAAATGACGTTGCAAAAGGTTTGCGGTTGCGCCGGGTTACAGGACGAAGGCACGTTGGTCAGCTTACTAGGAATAATCTATTCATGCCATGAACAAGAAACTTTTAACATTGATAAACTCTATCCTGATTAACGTTTTGGTGAAATTTCAAGAGTTTATCTTTTTTACTAAAAGAATAAGAGAAAATGTCTCAATAATTTCCGAACAACCCTCGTACTTCATTTAAAGTCTGCAAATTAATAAAAGCTTGAATTCATAAACGACCAATTTTGCATTTTAAAAGATAAACATGTATACAATGAAAAAGACATTGCTTCACGTTTCATATAATTTCTTCGATGCCCAATACATGTAACAGGGACGCATATTTCTGTCCGATATTAACCTGAACATATCGAATTAATAAATGTTAGCTAGCTATAAATGTTTAAGAATTTATACTTTAAAAATAACTCCGAGTGGTTAAACTATAAACGATGTAAATTCCCTCAAGAAATTATTTATTCCAGATCGTGTTTACATTTATCGCCGAACGAATCGCTCGAATAACGAGAATTACGCTCAGTTATATGTGATAAGAAAATAATTTGATAAAAATATGTGACTAAAAAATTCCTCAATAAGTGCATCGAAGTTATTTTTCTGTTTTTTATGCATAAATATAATTAAATCAAAAATCGAATCGCTTACCTGTTTGTTTACGTTATTGTGTCCATCCCGCGTACGATTTAATTTTACCGTAGCACAGGTAAGTAAATTATCCCGCTCGATGAATATTCGGTTTTAAGATTTAATTATTCATTTTGAGTACTACATTAATTGATAAAATCATTTTATTCTTAAATTTCGTTTTATTTTATTTGCATTCCTATATTTTGAAAGTATGGGATAGGATAGGAT
The DNA here is from genome assembly GCA_015776775.1 of Magallana hongkongensis. NCBI lineage: Eukaryota > Metazoa > Mollusca > Bivalvia > Ostreida > Ostreidae > Magallana > Magallana hongkongensis. The sequence continues at coordinate 536,830 of VIAA01000025.1, forward strand.
AGGATAGGATAGAGCTTATTTGCAGGATAGGATGCAGGATACAGGATATAGGATAGGATAGGATAGTTTTGTCAACTTTCATGATAGCAGCACTGTACAACTTAACAAAATACGAATGATTTTAAGTACGACTTAACAAACACCTTTCCGATTTCAAGAACGACTTAACAAACAAAAATCCGAATGTGTTCAAGTACGACCTAACAATTATTTTTGGTACGAGCTAATTTTACTTTAAACATTACGCTATTTTTTAAACCAAGGACGCGGAATCAAAATTTCCGGAAAAATTAATTTTTAAACCCAGATATCTTTGTAATGCATCGTCCGATTTTAAAAAGGGTTTCGGTTTTAAATTAAACTTAATAAAAGCTTCTTTGCTGCTTTATGATTAATATCAAATTATTGGTCAGAAAAGAGTTATTATGAAAAGACTTAGTAGCCCTTCTGACCCCTAATTTGAGGGGTCAGTCCCTTTTTCTTGATATCAAACAAAAGGTCTTGCTAATATAAACATATTTTGTTCTACAAATGTTCACGAATGGTTAACCGTTATCGAAATATCCAAACAACTGTATTTTAGGGGCCGACCCTTTAACTCTTTACCGGGACCACTAACAACAAAATTTATGGTATCATATTGTTGAGAACATTATTTTGAACAACTTTTGTTCTACATTGCTTTTAAGAATATTTCTCCTTTTTCAGATATTAATGATCAAAGTTTTGAATTCTGGCCCCTTGGAACCCCTAATTACGTAATATATGACTTAGGTATGATACTGTATAGATAAACAGCTGTACAATGAACATTTCTGCTTCTATAATTAAAAACAAATTATTGTTCAGTAAAGAGTTCTTGTAAGAAGATTTAAGACCCCTAATTGAAGGGGCCAGCCCCTTTTTCTTGATATCAAATGAAAGGTCTCGAGAATATAAACATATTTTGTTCAACAAGTGTTCACGAAATATTAACCGTTCTTAGGATATCTTTACAAATGTGATTTAGGGGCCGGCCCTTTTTCTCCTAAATGGGGTCATGAACAAAAAAATTAAAGGTGGCATATTGTACAGAACATTATTTTAAGCAGCTTTTGTTCTACAGTGCTTTTCAAAATATTTCTCCCTTTTCATATATTAATGATCGAAATTTTGAATTTCTGGCCCCTTGAAACCCCTAATTACGTAACATATGACTTTAGTATGGTACTGTATAGATAAACAGCCCAACAATGAACATTTTTGCTTCTATAATTAATAACAAATTATTTTTCAGTAAAGAGTAATTGTAAGAAAACTTTACAGCCCTCTTGGCCCCTAATTTGAGGGGCCAGCCCCTTTTTGGTATTTAACAAAAGCCCGTGTAATTTGAAACAACTTTTGCATTACATGTTTTAACAAAATATTTATACATCAAAAGATATCACAGAAAATGTGCAAAAATTTCGTGAACAAAATTGGTGCCAATTTTCAGGTTCAGGCGAGCTTTGAGGCCTTTAGAAATTTTCATCATTGGAAGCATGGGGGTACATCTACATACATTCATCTACAATCCCTGAAAATTTCAAGCTTTTATCTTGATTAGTTTCGGAGGAGATGCGTGGACAAAATGACCCTTAAAAATTTACAAAATCGTCAATATCTGAAACCGGAAGTGACGTCCTCATTTAACAATTTTATAATATGTAGCGCCGATCATGTTTTATCCGTCCTGAAAATTTTGTGCGAATCGGTTGGATAGTTTTTGAGAAATAGCGCTCCAAAAAAGTCAAAAAAAGGAAAAAAAGAATAACTAGAGCAAAGCTCGTTGCAAAGCAACGATTTGGTTTTCCGCTAATGTCGAAATCAACGCTTTCCGAATGGTTTTAAGTACGACTTAACCAAAAACCCTAAACCATTTCAAGAATGACTTAACAAAAAAAACCAATGTGTTTAAGTACGACTTAACAAATTTGACTTCATATTAGGTACAAGTTTACTTTATCTTGAACTAACATCTTTTTTCTTAACCAAGAATGCAAAATCAAAATTTACGTAAAAAATCAATTTTGTTTAAAACATAATTCTGAGCAACTTTTCCTCTTCACTGCTTTTCAAAGGGTTGACCTTTCGTACTGTGTGCTCGTTGCGTCATTAATTGTCAGAAACTTATCGATGTAAAGTTTACTTTATTGTACCTCTGTGAATATTTTCTATGTAAAATTACTATGAACCAGACAACATTGAAATGGTGAACATTTCAAAGGGCCCCGCTTATGTTATTTCAGAGAATTCTGCTTTGACCTTGACCTATAACTTGAAATTTTTCCAGCTGGCATAGAACTTTTAATTCAATTTCATTCCCCCTAACATACATGCATTTTTGTTCAATCTGACCAAGATTAAGCATATTTGGAAAATAATCTACTGTCTAAAACTAATTTTAAAAAAATCTGCCATGACCTTCACATTGACAGACTTAGTTCAAGGTCACTGCACGCCATTAACCAATAAACTCTGTAAAGGTAAAATATTAGCCAAATAGGGGCTAAAAGGAGAGTATATCTATGCTCTTAAAATATGAATTTTTGTGTGATCTGATATGACCTTGACTCTTCATCTACAAATATAATTCGAGGTCATTGCATATATTTTGATCAAAGGCATCATGTGGGTGAAGTATGAGACTGAATGGAGCAAAGGGAGAGAAGATATACTCCGGACAAGGATTTTTAAAAATATAATTCTGCTATGACCTTCACAATTTCTTTTCACTGAAAATAGGTTCAAGGTCACTACACACCCTTTCCTCAAAAGCTCTGCTTATGTGAAGTCTGAGCCAAATAGGGGTTAGTAGAAATTATATATGCTCTCAAAAAAGGATTTTTGCATGATCCGATATGATCTTCACCCGTTACCTAGAAATTTCATGCAAGGTCACTGCACATCGTTTAACCATAGAGACACTCTGTGAGTATTAGCCAGATTGGACCAAAGGGAAAAAAGATATGCCCCAGACAAGGATTTTATATATATAATTCTGCTATGACCATAACCTTATACCTAAAAACATGGTTCAAGGTCACTGCACATCCTTCAACCAAAGGAACCCTGTGGATGAGGTATGAGCCAGATTGGGCCAAGGGGAGAGAACCTATGCTCCTGTCAAGCCATCCTGGATGGACAGACGGACAAATTGATCACTAGAAGGCGCTCGCATAAACATGCCTTTTTATCTAATTTAAAATAGTATCCATGCTATCTGCCCATGGTGAATAGTCATCAAAACCATTCATCAGCAGAATTTGATTTCCCTCCTTTTTAAGGTGGTATGGGACGTCTGTCGATATTAATGTGGATTAAAGTACTATATAATTGAAAAATTTTCACCGGTTTAGAATTTTCAAATTTTACAATATTTAACCAAAAAATAGCTTTTGAAAATATTTGAAAAGGTAAAAATTGTAAAAACCCCAGCGGGATTCGAACTCATGACTTACAGGTTTCTAGTAAACCCTCTAACCCACTGCGCTAAGGAGTTAGGTGACCATTTTTGGAAAGAAACTACATGTACTTATATAATTACACTTTATTTTATTGTTTATTTTGATAAACAATACGTCACAACATAGAAGTGTCCCATATCACCTTAAACTCGGAACACCTCTGACCTAATAAGATCGCCGCATTAAATACAAAGTTTGATTTAACTCTAATTTGTTTATCATCAAGAAATTCTGCATCGCTGACAAATAAAGTTTTCTTCTGTATAATGAAATACCAATTAACTGACTATTCGGACAATAGCAAGTTTATTGTCCCACTCCACAGCAACTATTTCCCTTGGCTTTGCCTCATTAAATAGTTGCTGTCTAGGAGGACAATAAACTTGCTATTGTCCTCATACCCAGTAAATACTAAATAGGCATATAATATCCCATCCACCTACATTTCATGTTATATTACCTCCCGTTTGTAATCTTCAATTTCAGTGTAAAGTCAACACATCTGTCATAGCCGCAAGTTTCACAATTTATTTCTGCTTCTCATGTACTTAAAATTAGGGGCCTTAATATTGCTTACCAATTCCAACAAGAGACATCCCTCTAACTATTGATAATCATTCAAATTCATTTCATGAATCTACGCAACAATGATAAACCTTCAAGTACAGTCACTCTCAATTTTACAAAAATATTGACGGTACTTTATCCGAAACTGTTCATTGTACCTTTAACTAAGTACACTAACATTTTTATGAAAAGACGGTTTGTCTTAGAATAAGAAAGCTAATGCAATTCTGAGAAAAAGAATACCACATATTGCCAATTCCATTGAGGTTTAATAAAAATATGGCCATTTAAGTGAACCCACCATTTCCAATTTCCTTTAGTAAACACAGATTTACAGGGTTCTCCATAGTAAAACATCTTTACCTGACCTTTTAGAGGTCAACTGTTGTTCAACCACCTTTAAAAAGAAACCTTATTCAATACAACATACGTCTTCATGATATAATCATGATAAAAGCTTTACATCACTTAGAAATACCCTTACATGTATACCCCCCCCCCCCCCATCTTTTGATTTTCATAAAAAGTCATGGTTTGAAATGTTTTACCTAATTTTATGAAATTTGTGGCAATTTCCTTGAGTCATTTCTCACACATATTTGAAAACAATCATCAATGATTCTAAAATTTGATCTTTATTTGTTTATTGTATGATTTGTACCATTTTAATTAACAAATAGACAGCTGTCCTGCTTGTGATTTCTTGTTTTCATGAAAAAAGTAAGCTAACAATCATATTTAGTGAATATCTAATCTACGAGGGTCAATCAAAAAATACGAAGACTTTTGTCATAGCTATGTTATTTAACGTCATATCATTACTAAATTTGGTAGACATAATTTAGCAACAGTTTCAAACAATTTCCAACGAAAAAAGTTAATAGATTCCTTTATTTCTAAGAATTATTTAGAATCTAATCCTGCAAAAATGAGGTCACGGCGCACGGTCAAAATTTGTGTAATGTCAACAATAATCCATATAATGTTGAAAGTAATATCTCTATAAATTGGGCTTAAAAACAAATGATATTGAAACCTCAAATTAAGTTTTGTCTTGGTATTCTAAGTTCCAAACAATGACAGGATAGATTGTTTTGTCGAACAGATATTATTAACTAAAGACAGATAGTCCTCTTTAAAATTGACTAAAAACATCGACGTCGCCGGACGTCACGGCGCAACGAGAGGTACAAACAAAATGGATTTAACCCAGGAAAAAGCCGATGCAAGCTGTGAAAATGCTCAATGGTGCAAAAAATAAGTCAACAATTATTTGCAAGTTTGTGTTTAACTGTAATAAATTTTGTTGGGGTGGTGATAATTATATTTTGCATATAAAACAGTCCGAAAGAGAGTTGAATATCTGTAAATATTTGGTAAAAAAAATAAGTAACGTCAACCGACTTCTAGGGTTATCCTTGCTGTAAACTAAGAGATACACGGTTAGAAAATGAAAACTTCGAAGAACTAACTTATGATTCTCGAACAGATGTGTGCAAGTAAGATGTTAAGTGGTTCAGTGCCATTTTAAATTGTAAGGAGAAAGGCACAAGAGACTAAGCGTGATAAAAAGATGGGGTATATCTATAAACTGTGCGTGTTTAATCTTGACGTCGTGTTTTGAACGGTACCGTGCGCCGTGGTGACAAAACATGTTGTTTTTAAAAAGGGGTAACAAAAATACCGTTTAATCAAATGGACTAAAACTTCGCATATCAATAACATAAGTGTTGGTGCACAGATTAATCTGTTATGTATGACTCTCATTAAAAATATATGATAGACAGCCACATTGTCTTCGTATTTTTTGATTGACCCTCGTATTCTGATTTCTAGTCTCCTTCTAACCATGCTAAAACAGTAAGTTACAACCTACAAGTTAGACATCTGCCTTAAATTAGAATTAAATTCAAACACACCCAGGTAGCTGGAGACAGAGTTGATTTGAATGAAAAATGTTCAAATCTGACATGTTTTCTACTTTTTTATGCATATATACCTTCGAAAGGTAGAAATAGGTTGTTTCTTGTTCATTTCAAAAGTAATTATCATAGCAGATGTTATTTCAAAGTCAAATGTACATTTACATATCCTACATGTAATCTTAACGCAGACAATTAAATAGAGGGGGGGGGGGATTTTTCAATTATGTAAACACATCTAAATATCTTTATGAAATAAAAAATGAAGGAAACGTAATTGCATACTTTTATTGAAAAACAAATTTTCACAGCAATTATGAATTTCTTTAAACAGCCTTAATTTTGTTTTCATAATTTCTTATCAAACACAAACCACAACATGGCATGATGCTTTCTTCAAGTTCCATTATTGTTCATGCATTATCGGATTTAATTTGAATTACCGGTAAATAGTCTGTAGAACACAAGGAATATGCATGTGGGTACAGGTGACAGGTTAACCTCAAGAGCTGACCAATAAGAATCAACAGGTACCGGTAAAAGCCATGTGGTAACAAGAGTCTGTTTTGAGCTGAAATAAAAAAAAAATAATTAGCTGTGTTTACATACATGTACTAGTAATAGCTGTGTTTACATTAACATATATGCATAGTATTTCTGGAAAAAAATACACTGACCATGCAGTGTAATAAGTATGACATATCCCAATACATGACATAACATTTAGGCAGTACAAGATCAAAAATTTGCATATCAAGTCATAATATAATATTAAAAATTTTTCACAGGTATAAACACTTATCAAATTGAGAGAGAGAGAGAGAGAGAGTTTGAGAGAGAGAGAGAGAGTTTATTACCGTACTTGTAGTGCAACAGTCAATATTTCAATTCGTAAATTACAAAGGAATATTACCCACCGAACAGCGTCAAAGTACATGTACTGGTATTAGCTTCTGGTATACCATTTTTTTTTATCAATTCTACTGTGTGTTCTTTTTTTTTGCAAATAAATTTAGCGAGGGTTTTTGTTTATTTTCTTATAAATTACATGTTTTAAAAACAATACTATGTGTAATAAGCATAAAACATGTATGAGTAAACTTAATGAAGAATTTTAATAGATTATTTTTCACAGAATGTGGTACATTACATGTATGTCAATCTTTATAAAACTAGCGTATATTTCGTGCGCCATAAATTGCAAGTTTTTTGTAAATATCATTTACTTGCATGATAGGTATATATGGTCTAACCAAAATTTTCTTCATAAAGCTACAGCTGTATGTAAGTGATGTACCACATATATGTTTTTTCACAAGTATACATTTTTGAAAAAATACCCAAATTCCAACAGTTGAAATAAACTCAACTCATTCTCTGATAAGTTCATTGTGTTTTGTGCGTGCATATCTTATTTTTCTGCTGCAACAGCAGCCAATCAGCGGTAAGCTGAATCCACAAAAAGAAAGTTTGTGTTTTAGGAGCGGTAAATTGTTTATGCGACACTGTCAAGAAAACCACACCAAATAATAACAAGAAACATAAATATTCACTTAAATGTATTGTGTTGTAAAGTAAAGGTTTTTAACACTTATTGCATCTTGCAAGACATGTGATGACCCTTAATCATCTGTGAGTCATATATCTGATATACATGTATATGTAAAAGATGGGAGAAATAACGACGGAACAAACTGGGATTCGAACCTGGCCCTCTGAATCTCTAGTCAAGTGCTCTACCAACTGAGCTACATGTATCTGGCACCGGTATTCAAACCAGTCTGACCATCACATTCCTCCCCCCTTAAATGATCTTCACCCTCAAAGATCACCCCTGGCAGGAGTTAACCTGTTAGTTCCAGGGGTTGGTCACAACACCAATATTGTAACAGGATGGGAGAAATAATGAAGGACCAAACCGGGATTTGAACCTGGGCCCCCTGAATCTCTAGTCAGGTGCTCTATCAACTGAGCTATCTGGCACTGGTATTCAAACCGGTCTGATCGTCACATATATAAAGAATTATTTTAAACAATGTTGTTCAATAAAAAATAACACTCGCAACCTGCAGTTTTTGTCTGTAATTAATCAATATTGGCGTGCGATCAGTTCTCGCCGAATACCATTTCTCACCAATGCATTGTTACGTCATTTTATTAACACATAAAATTATATACGAAAACGGAAGACCCTAAAAAATAATATCTAGAGCAAAGCTCGTTGCAAAGCAACAAGTGGGTCTTCCGTTAATGCCGGAAGTAAAGCTGGGAGTCATGTAAGAAGCAGAGCTCTTAAACTTATAACAAGAGTAACTGAAATAAAACGATGAAAAAAATCGAATTATTCCTGGTACGACTTAACAAAATCCGAATAATTTTAAGTACAAAAACCTTTTTGATTTTAAGAACGACTTAACAAAAAAATTCGGAATGTGTTCAAGTACGATTTAACAATTATTTTTGGTAAGAGTTAATTTTACTTTGAACATTACGCTATTTTTTAAACCAAGGACGCGGAAACAAAATTTCCGGAAAAATCAATTTTTAAACCCCGATTTCTCTGCAATGCATCGTCTGATCTTAAAACGGATTTCAGTTTTAAATTAAGCTTAATAAAAGCTCCTTTGTTGCTTTATGATTAAAATCAAATTATTGGTCAGAAAAGAGTTATTATAAAAACACTTAGTAGCCCTTCTGGCCCCTTATTTGAGGGGTCAGCCCCTTTTTCTTGATATCAAATAAAAGGTCTTGCTAATATAAACATATTTTGTTCTACAAGTGTTCACGAATTGTAAACCGTTCTCGAGATATCTAAACAACTGTGTTTTAGACCCTTTAACCCCTTACCGGGGCAACTAACAACAAAATTGTTGGTATCATATTGTTAGGAACATTATTTTGAACAATTTTTGTTCTACATCGCTTTTCAAAATATTTCTCCTTTTTCAGATATTAATGATCAAAGTTTTGAATTCTGGCGCCTTGCATATTGAAACCCCCAATTACGTAATATATGACTTAAGTATGGTACTGTATAGATAAACAGCTGTACAATGAACATTTTTGCTTTTATAATTAATAGCAAATTATTTTTCAGTAAAGACTTATTGTAAGAAGATATTAGAGCCCTCTTGGCCCCTTATTTGAGGGGCCAGCCCTTATTTCTTGATATCAAATAAAAGGTCTTGTAAATATAAACACATTTTGTTCAACAAGTATTCAGAAATTGTTGACCGTTCTAAAGATATCTAAACAAATGTGTTTTAGGGGCCAACCCTTAAAATCCTTACTAGGGCCACCAACAAAAATTATTTAGGTAGCATATTGTTAAGAACAATATTCTAAGCATTTTTTTGTTCTATAATGTTTATCAAAATAGTTCTCCTTTTCTAGATATTAAAGATCAAAGATTTGGACTTCTGGCCCCTTAAAACCCCTTATTACATAACATATGACTTGGATATGGTACTGTACAAATAAACAGATGTACAATGAACATTTTTGGTTCTATAATTAATAACAAAATATTTTTCAGTAAAGAGTAATTGCAAAAATACTTTAGAGCAATCTTAGCCCCTAATTTGAGGGGCCAGTCCCTTTTTCCTGAAATAAACGAAAGTCCTAGTTAATTTGAACAACTTTTGCTTTACATGTCTTAACAAAATATTTACACATTAAAGCTAGGGCTGAAAATGTGCGAAAATTTCGTGAAAAAAATTGGTGCCAATTTTTGAGCTCGGGCGAGCTTCGCCGCTTTGCCCATTTTTCAAAAAATCAAATAAATAGGATCATCTATAGACATTCATCTACTATCCCCGAAAGTTTCAAATAACTATCGCAATTAGATTTTGAAAAGTTAAGTGGACAAAATGGTCCTTAAAAATTCTCTTAATCCTGAAAATCTCGAACCGTAAGTGACGTCATCAGCCAGTAATTTTTATGATATCAAGTACGTTCGAAACCTAGTACGTCCTGTTAATTTCATGCAAATCGGTCGAGTAGTTCACGAGAAATAGCGTTCGAAAAAAGTCAGAAAAAAATTATAAAAAACTAGAGCAAAGCTCCTTGCAAAGCAACCGTTAATGTCGGAAGTAAAGCTGGAAGTTCCTGTAAGAAGCAGAGCTCTTAAACTTATAACAAGAGTAACTAAAATAAAAAGATGAAAAAATAATTGAATTATTCCTGGTATGACTTAACAAAACCCGAATGATTTTAAGTACGAATTAACGAAATCCTTTTTGATTTCAAGAACGACTTAACAATAAAAATCCAAATGTGTTTAAGTACAATTATTTTTGGTACGAGTTGAATTTGCTATAAACATTTTGCTATTTTTTAAACCAAGGACGCGGAAACAAAATTTCCGGAAAAATCAATTTTTAAACCCCGAAATCTCTGTAATGCATCGTCCGATTTTAAAACGGATTTCAGTTTTAAATTTAGCTTACTAAAAGCTCCTTTGTTGCGTAATAATATCAAATTGTTGGTCAGAAAAGAGTTATTATAATAAGACTTAGTAGCCCTTCTGGTCCCTAATTTGAGGGGTCAGTCCCATTTTCTTGATATCAAATAAAAGGTCTCGCTAATATATACATATTTTGTTCTACTAGTGTTCACGAATTGTAACCGTTCTCAACATATCTAAACAGCTACGTTTTAGGGGCCAACCCTTTAACCCCTTACCGGGGCCACTAACAACAAAATCTTTGGTACCTTATTGTTAAGAACATTATTTAAAACAACTTTTTTTCTACATTGCTTTTAAAAAAATCTCCTTTTTTAGATATTGATGATCAAAGTTTTGAATTCTGGCCCCTTGAAACCCCTTATTACGTAATATAGGACGTAGGTATGGTACTGTTTAGATAAACAACTGTACAATAAACATTTTTGCTTCTATAATTAATAACAAATTATTGTTCAGTAAAGAGTTATTGTAAGAAGATATAAGAACCATCTTCGCCCCTAATTTGAGGGGCCAGTCCCTTTTTCTTGATATCAAATATAAGGACTTGCAAATTTAAACATTTTTGGTTCAACAAGTGTTGATGAAATGTTAACTATTCTTGAGATATCTGTACGAATGTGTTTTAGGGGCCGACCCTTTAACTCCTAGATGGGGTCATAAACAAAAACATTTAAGGTAACATATTTTAAAGAACACCATTTTAAGCAACTTTTGTTCTACTTTGATTTTAAAAACATTTCTCCTTTTTCAGATATTAATGATCAAAGTTTTGAAATTCTGGCCCCTTGAAACCCCATATTACGTAATATATGACTTAAGTATGATACTGTATAGATAAACAGCTGTACAATAAACATTTCTGCATATATAAGTAATAACAAATTATTGTTCAGTAAAGAGTTATTGTAAGAAGACTTTAGAGCCCCCTTGGCCCCTAAATTGAGGGGTCAGCCCCTTTTTCTTGATATCAAATGAAAGCTCGTGCAAATTGAAACAACTTTTGCATTACATGTCCTAACAAAATATGTACACATCGAAAGGGATTGCAGAAAATGTGCAAAAATTTCGTTGAAAAATTTGGTGCTGACTTTAAGGTTCAGGTGAGCTTCCAGGCCTTAAGTTATTTTCATAATTGGAAGCATGGGGGTACATCTACAGACATTCATCTACAATCCCTGAAAATTTGAAGCTTCTATCTTGATTAGTTTCGGAGTAGATGCGTGGACAAAATGACCCTTTAAAATTTTCAAAATCGTCTATATCTGAAACCGGAAGTGTCGTCATCATGCAAAAATTTAACAATATGTAGCGACGATGATGTTCTATCACTCCTGAAAGCTTCTATCTTGATTAGTTTCGGAGAAGATGCGTGGACAAAATGACCCTTTAAAATTTTCAAAATCGTCTATATCTGAAACCGGAAGTGTCGTCATCATGCAAAAATTTAGCAATATGTAGCGACGATGATGTTCTATCACTCCTGAAAATTTCGTGCAAATCGGTTGGGTAGTTTTTGAGAAATAACGCTCCAAAAAAGTCAGAAAAAGAAAAAAAAAAAGAATAACTAGAGCAGAGCTCGTTGCAAAGCAACGAGTGGGTCTTCCGTTAATGTCGGAAGTAAAGCTGGAGGTTCCTGTAAGAAGCAGAGCTCTTTAACTAATAACAAGAGTAACTAAAATAAAAAGATGGAAACAATCGAATTATTCCTGGTGCGACTTAACAAAATCCTAATGATTTTAAGTACGACTTAACAAAAACCATTCCGATTTCAAGAACGTCTTTACAAAAACAAATCCGAATGTGTTCAAGTACGACTTAACTATTATTTTTGGTACGAGTTAATTTGACATTTATATTTTTGCTATTTTTAAACCAAGGACGCGGAATCGAAATTTCCGGAAAATCAAATTTTAAACCGCAATTTCTGAGTAGTGCATAGTTTGATTTTAAAAGGAATTTCAGCGTTAGATTAAGCTTAAAAAGTTCTTTGTTTTTGGTTATGGAATAATATCAAATTATCGCTTAGGAAAGAGTTATTATAAAAAGACTTAGTAGCCCTTTAAGCCCCTAATTTGAGGGGCCAACCCTTTTTTCTTTTTATCAAATAAAAGGTCTCGTAAATATAAACATATTTTGTTCAACATGTATTCACGAATTGTTAGACGTTTGCAGATATCTGAACAGCTGTGTTTCAGGGGTAGACCCTTTAACTCCTTATCGGGGCCACGAACAAAAAAGTTTTAGTTGCCATATTGTTAAGAACATTATTCTGAACATGTTTTGTTCTACAATGCTTTTCAAAATATTTCTTCTTTTCTAGATATTAATGATCAGAGTTTTGTACACCTGGACCCTTGAAACCCCTAATTATGTAATATATGACTTAGGTATGGTACCGTATAGATAAACAGATGTACAATGAACATTTTCGCTACTATAAAAAATAACAAATTTTTTATCAGTTAAGAGTTATTATAAAAAAAACTTTAAAGCCCTTTTGGCCCCTAATTTGAGGAGCCAGCCCCTTTTTCTTGATATCAAATTAAAGGTCTTGCAAATATAAACATATTTTGTTCAACAAGTGTTCACAAATTGTTAACCGTTCTCGAGATATCTGAACAAATGTGTCTTAGGGGGCGACCCTTCAACTCCTTAATGGGGCCATCAACAACAACATTTTGAAAAACATATTGTACAGAAAATAATTTTGAGCAAGTTCTGCTCTATATTGCTTTTCAAAATATTTCTCCTTTTTCAGATTTTAATGATCAAATGTTTTAACTTCTGGCCCCTTGAAACCCCTAATTCTGTAATATATGACTTAAGTATGGTACTGTATAGATAAACAACTGTACAATGAACATTTTTGATTCTATAATTGATAACAAATTATTGTTCAGTAAAGAGTTATTGTAAGAAGACTTTAGAGCCCTCTTGGCCCCTAATATGAGGGGCCAGCCCCTTTTTCTTGATATCTAATGAAAGCCCGTGTATTTTGCAACAACTTTTGCATTACATGTCTTAACAAATGTTTATACATCAAAAGATATAACAGAAAATGTGCAAAAATTTCGTGAAAAAATTTGGTGCCAATTTTCAGGTTCAGGCGAGCTTTGAGGCCTTTAGCAATTTTCATCATTGGAAGAATGGGGGTACATCTACATACATTCATCTACAATCCCAAAAATTTTAAGCTTCTCTCTTGATTAGTTTCGGAGGAGATGCGTGGAGAAAATGACCCTTATAAATTTTTAAAATCGTCAATATCTGAAACCGGAAGTGACGTCATCATTTGAATTTTTTTTATAAAATGTAGCACCGATCATGTTTTATCCGTTCTGAAAATTTTGTGCGAATCGGTTGGATAGTTTTTGAGAAATAGCGCTCCAAAAAAGTTAGAAAAAGGAAAAAAAAAAAAAGAATAACTAGAGCAAAGCTCGTTGCAAAGCAACGAGTGGGTCTTCCGTTAATCTCAAGAGAAAAGCTAGAAGTACCTGTAAGAAACAGAGTTCCTAAGCCAAGAACAAGAGTAACTAAAACAATATGAAAAAATTGAATAATTCTTGGTACAACTTAACAAAATCCGAATGATTTTAAGTACGACTTAACAGAAACTTTTCCGATTTCAAGAATGTCTTAACAAAATAAACCCGAATGTGTCCATGTACGACTTGACACAATTATGTTTGGTACGAATTAATTTTTCATTTAACTTTACGCTATTTTTTAAACCAAGGACGCGGAATCAAAATTTCTGGAAAAATCAAATTTTAAACCCCAATTTCTCTGTAGTGCATGGTTCGATTTTAAACTTTTAAAACGAATTTCAGTGTTAGATTAAGCTTAAAAAGTTTTTTGATTTTGCTAAATTAAAAATATTAAATTATTGCTTCGAAAAAAGTAATCATAAAAAGACTTACCAGCCCTTTTAGCTACTAATTTGAGGGGCCAGCCCTTTTTTCTTTATATCAAATAAAAGGTCTTGCAAATGTCAACATATTTTGTTCACATGTATTCACGAATTGTTAAATGTTTTCGAAATATCTGAACAGCTGTGTTTTAGGGGCCGACCCTTTAAATCCTCATCGGGGCCACCAACAAATAATTTTTAGTTGCCATATTGTAAAGAACATTATTCTTAACATTTTGTGTTCTACATTGCTTTTCAAAATATTTCTCCTTTTTCAGATATTAATAATCAAAGTTTTGAACTTCTGCCCCCTTGAAACCCCTAATTACGTAATATATGACTTAGCTATGGTACTGTAAAGATAAACAGCTGTACAGTGAACATTTTTGCTTCTATAATTAATAACAATTTTTTGTTCAGTAAAGAGTTATTGTAAGAAGATTTTATAGCCCTCTTGGCCCCTAATTGGAGGGGCCAGCCCCTTTTTCTTGATATCAAATGAAAGGTCTTGCAAACATAAACATATTTTGTTCACCAAGCGTTCACAAAGTGTTAACCGTTCTCGAGTATCTGTACAAATGTGTTTTAGGGGCCGACCCTTAAATTCCTTAATGGGGCCATCAACAAAAATATTTAAGGTGGCATATTGTACAGAACATTATTTTGAGCAACTTTTGTTCTACATTGTTTTTCAAAATGTTTCTCCTTTTTGCGATATTATTGATCAAAGTTTTGAACTTCTGGCCCCTTGAAACCCCTAATTACGTAATATATGACTTAGCTATGGTACTGTATAGATAAACGGTTGAACAATGAACTTTTTGCTTCTATGATTAATAACAAATTATTGTTCAGTAAAAGGTTATTGTAAGAAGACTTTAGAGCCTTCTTGGCCCATAATTTTAGGGGCCAGCCCCTTTTCCTTTATATCAAATTAAAGGTCTTGCAAAAAAAAAATCTTTTGCTTTACATTATTTAACAAAATATGTATAAATCAAAAGATATTTCAGAAAATGTTCAAAAATTTCATGGAAAAATGTTGTGCTTATTTTCAGGTTCAGGCGAGCTTCGAAGCCTTGCACAGTTTTCATAAGTTAAGGCAATGGGGTACATCTACATACATTTATCTACAATCCCTGAAAATTTCAAGCTTCTATCTTGATTAGTTTTGGAGGAGATGCGTGGACAAAATGATCTTTAAAAATTTACAAAATTGTCAGTTTCTGAAATCGGAAGTGACGTCATTCGTTCAAATTTCAGTAACCTCGAGTATTTACAATACCAAACAAGTTCTGAAAATTTCGTGGACATCAATTGAATAGTTTTTGAGATATAAGCCACAAAAAAGGTCAGAGGAAGAACTAGAGCAAAGCTCGTTGCAAAGCAACGAGTGGGTCTTCCGTTAATGTTGGAAGTAAAGCTGGAAGTTCCTGTAAGAAGCAGAGCTCTTAAACCAATTACAAGAGTAACTAAAATATAAAAGATGAAAAAAATCGAGTTAACAAAATACGAATGATTTTAAGTACGACTTAACAAACATCTTTCCGATTTCAAGAACGACTTAACCAAAAAAATCCGAATGTGTTTAAGCACGACTTAACAATATTTTTGGTACGAGTTAATTTCACTTTAAACATTACGCTATTTTTTAAACCAAGGACGCGGAATCAAAATTTCCGGATTTATCCATTTTTAAACCCCGATATCTCTGTAATGCATCGTCCGATTTTAAAACAGGTTTCGGTTTTAAATTAAGCTAGATAAAAGCTTCTTTGCTACTTTATGATTAATATCAAATTATTGGTCAGAAAACAGTTATTATGAAAAGATTTAGTAGCCCTTCTGGCCCCTAATTTGAGGGGTCAGCCCCTTTTTCTTGATATCAAATAAAAGGTCTCGCTAATATAAACATATTTTGTCCTACAGGTGTTCATGAATTGTAAACCGTTCTCGAGATATCTGTACAAATGCGTTTTCGGGGCCGACCCTTTAACCCCTTACCGGGGCCACAAACAACAAAATGGCTGGTATCATATTGTTAGAACATTATTTTGAAGAACTTTTGTTCTACATTGCTTTTAAAAATATTTCTCCTTTTTCAGATATTAATGATCAGAGTTTTGAGTTCTGGCCCCTTGAAACCCCTAATTACGTAATATATTACGTAATATATGACTTAGGTATGGTAATGTATATATGAACAGCTGTACAATGAACATTTTTGCTTCTATAATTAATGACAAAATATTGTTCAGTAAAGAGTTATTGTAAGAAGACATTAGAGCCCTCTTGACCCCTAATTTGAGGGGCCAGCCCCTTTTTCTTGGCATCAAATAAAAGGTCTTGTAAATATAAACATATTTTGCTTAACAAGTGTTCACAAAATGTTTACCGTTCTTGAGATATCTGTACAAATGTGTTTTAGGGGCCGACCCTTTAACTCCTAAATGGGGTCATAAACAAAAACATTTAAGGTAGCCTATTGTACAAAACATTATTTTGAACAACTTTTGTTCAACATTGCTTTTAAAAATATTTCTCCTTTTTCAGATTTTAATGATCAAAGTTTTGAACATCTGGCCTCTTGAAACCCCTAATTACGTAATATATGACTTAAGTATGGTACTGTATAGATAAACAGCTGTACAATGAACATTTTTGCTTCTATAATTGATAACAAATAATTGTTCACTAAAAAGTTATTGCAAATAGACTTTAGAGCCCTCTTGGCCCCTAATTTGAGGGGCCAGCCCCTTTTTCTTGATATCAAATAAAAGCCCGTGCAAATTGAAACAGCTTTTGCATTACATGTTTTAACAAAATATTTATACGTCAAAAGATATTACGGAAAATGTGCGAAAATTTTGTGAAAAAATTTGGTGCTAATTTTCAGGTTCAGGCGAGCTTCTAGGCCTTGCGCATTTTTCGCAATTGGAAGCATGGAGGGAAATCTACAGACATTCATCTACAATCCCTGCAAATTTCAAGTTTTTTTCATGATTAGTTTCAGAGGAGATGCGTGGACAAAATGACCCTTAAAAATTTACAAAATCGTCCATATCTGAAACCGGAAGTGACGTTATCATTTGAAATTTTTATAATCAGTAGCGACATTGATGCTTTATAACTCCTAAAAATTTGGTGTTAATCGGTTGAATAGTTTCTGAGAAATAACGCTCCAAAAAAGTCAGAAAAAGAAAAAAAAGTATAATAATAAAGAAAAAGAAACCGTAGAATAACAAGAGGGTCTTCCGTTGGAAACGGAAGACCCTAATAATAATAATAATGAACTAGAGCAAAGCTCGTTGCAAAGCAACGAGTGGGTCTGCTGTTAATATCGGAAGTCAAGCTGGAAGTTCCTGTAAGAAGCAGAGCTCTTGAACCAATAACAAGAGTAACTAATCAAAATAAAAAAAATGAAAAAATCGAATTATTTCTGGTACGACTTAACAAAATCCGAATGATTTTAAGTACGACTTAACAAAAACCTTTTTGATTTCAAGAACGACTTGCTTAACCAAAAAAAAAATTCAAATGTGTTCAAGTACGACTAAGCAATTATTTTTGGTACGTGTTAATTTTACTTTGAACATTACGCTATTTTTTAAACCAAGGACGCGGAATCAAAATTTCCCGAAAAATCAATTTTTAAACCCCGATTTCTCTGTAGTACATCATCCGATTTTAAAACGGATTTCAGTTTAAAATTAAACTTAATAAAAGCGTCTTTGCTGCTTCATGATTAATATCAAATTATTGGTCAGAAAAGAGTTATTATAAAAAGACTTAGTAGCCCTCCTGACCCCTAATGTGAGGGGTCAGCCCCTTTTTCTTGATATCAAATAAAAGTTCTCGTTAATATAAAGATATTTTGTTAAACAAGTGTTCACGAATTGTAAACCGTTCTCGAGATATCTAAACAACTGTGTTTTAGGGGCCGACCCTTTAACCCCTTACCGGGGCCACTAACAACAAAATTTTTGATATCATATAATGCAGAAAATTATTTTGAACAATTTTTGTTCTACATTGCTTTTCAAAATATTTCTCCTTTTTCAGATATTAATGATCAAAGTTTTGAATTCTGGCCCCTCGAAACCCCTAATTACGTAATATATGACTTAAGTATGGTACTATATTGATAAACAGCTGCAGAATTCACAATTTTGCTTCTATAATTAATAACAAATTATTGTTCAGTAAAAAGTATTGTAAGAAGACATTAGAGCCCTCTTGGCCCCTAATGTGAGGGGCCAGCCCCTTTTTCTTGATATCAAATGAAAGGTCTCGAAAATATAAACATATTTTGTTTTACAAGTGTTCACGAAATGTTAACGGTTCTTGAGATATCTGTACAAATGTGTTTTAGGGGCCGACCCTTTAACTCCTAAATGGGGTCATAAACAAAAACATTTAAGGTTGCATATTGTACAGAACATTATTTTGAGCAACTTTTGTTCTACATTGCGTTTAAAAATATTTCTTTTTTTTCAGATATTAATGATCAAAGATTCGAACTTCTGGCCCCTTGAAGCCCCTAATTACGTAACTTATGACTTAAATATGGTACTGTATAGATGAACAGCTGTACATTGAACATTTTTGCTTCTATAAATAATAATAAATTATTGTTCAGTAAAGAGTTATTGTAGGAAGAATTTAGAGCCCTCTTGACCCCTAATTTGAGGGGTCAGTCCCTTTTTCTTGATATCAAATGAAAGCCCTTGTAAATTGAAACAACTTTTGCATTAGGATTCAGGAAGAATTTAGAGCCCTCTTGGCCCCTAATTTGAGGGCTCAGTCCCTTTTTCTTGATATCAAATGAAAGCCCTTGTGAATTGAAACAACTTTTGCATTACATGTCTTAACAAAATATATACACATCGAAAGGTATTACAGAAAATGTGCAAAAATTTGGTGAAAAAATTTGGTGCCAATTTTCAGGTTCAGGCGAGCTTCGAGGCCATGATCAATTTTCTTAATTGGAAGCATGGGGGTACATCTACAGACATTCATCTACAATCCCTAAAAATTTCAAGCTTCTACCTTGATTAATTTCGGAGGAGATGCGTGGACAAAATGACCCTTAAAAATTTACAAAATCGTCTATATCTGAAACCGGAAGTGACGTCATCATTTGAAAATTTAATAATATGTAGCGACAACGATGTTCTATCACTCCCTAAAATTTCGTGCAAATCAGTTTGGTAGTTTTTGAGAAATGACGCTCCAAAAAAGTCAGAAAAAGAAAAAAAAAAGAATAACTAGAGCAAAGCTCGTTGCAAAGCAACGAGTGGGTCTTCCGTTAATGTCGGAAGTAAAGCTGGAAGTTCCTGTAAAAAGCAAAGCTCTTTAACCAATAACAAGAGTAACTAAAATAAAAAGATGAAAAAAATGAATTATTCCTGGTACGACTTAACAAAACCCGAATGATTTTAAGTACGATTTAACAAAAACCTTTTTGATTTCAAGAACGACTAAACAAAAAAATCCGAATGTGTTTAAGTACGACTAAACAATTATTTTTGGTACGAGTTAATTTTACTATAAACATTACGCTATTTTTTAAACCAAGGACGCGGAAACAAAATTCCGGAAAAATCAATTTTTAAACACCGATATCTTTGTAATGCATCGTTTGATTTTAAAACGAATTTCAGTTTTTAATTTAGCTCAATATAAGCTGCTTTGTTGCTTTATAACAAGTATAAAATTATTGGTCAGAAAAGAGTTATCATAAAAAGACTTAGTAGCCCTTGTGCCCCCTTATTTGTTGGGCCAGCCCCTTTTTCTTGATATCAAATAAAAGGTCTCGCTAATATAAACATATTTTGTACTACAAGTGTTCATGAATTGTAAACCGTTCTCGAGATATCTGTACAAATGTGTTTTAGGGGCCGACCCTTTAAGCTCTTACCGAGACCACTAACAACAAAATTTTTGGTTTAATATTGTTCAGATCATTATTTAGAACAACTTGTGTTCTACATTGCTTTTTAAAATATTTCTCCTTTTTCAGATATTAATGATCATAGTTTTGAGTTCTGGCCCCTTGAAACCCCTAATTACGTAATATATGACTTAGGTATGGTACTGTATAGATGAACAGCTGTACAATGAACATTTTTCCTTCTATAATTAATAACAAAATATTGTTAAGTAAAGAGTTATTGTAAAAAGACATTAGTGCCCTTTTGCTCCCTAATTTGAGGGGCCAGCCCCTTTTTATTGATCAAATTTAAGGTCTTGCAAATTTAAACATATTTTGTTCAACAAGTGTTCATGAAATGTTAACCGTTCTTGAGATATCTGTACGAATGTGTTTTAAGGGCCGACCCTTTAACTCCTAAATGGGGTCATAAACAAATACATTTAAGGTAGCAGATTGACAAGAACACCACTTTAAGCAACTTTTGTTCTACATTGCTTTTCAAAATATTTCTCCTTTTTCAGATATAAATGATCAAAGTTTTGAACTTCTGGCCCCTCGAAACCCCTAATTACGTAATATATGACTTAAGTATGATACTGTATAGATAAACAGCTGTACAATGAACATTTTTGCTTATATAATTAATAACAAATTATTGTTGAGTAAAGAGTTATTATAAGAAGACTTTAGAGCCCCCTTGGCCCCTAATTTGAGGGGTCAGCCCCTTTTTCTTGATATTGAACGAAAGCTCGTAAAAATTGAAACAACTTTGCATTACATGTTTTAACAAATTATGTGCACATCGAAAGGTATTACAGAAAATTTCGTGGAAAAATTTGGTGCTAATTTTCAGGTTCAGGCGAGCTTCGAGGCCTTGAGCAATTTTCAGTATTGGAAGCATGGGGGTACATCTACAGACATTCATCTACAACCCCTGAAAATTTCAAGCTTCTATCTTGATTAGTTTTGGAGGAGATGCGTGGACAAAATGACCCTTAAAAATTTACAAAATCGT
Source organism: Magallana hongkongensis (assembly GCA_015776775.1). NCBI lineage: Eukaryota > Metazoa > Mollusca > Bivalvia > Ostreida > Ostreidae > Magallana > Magallana hongkongensis. The sequence continues at coordinate 558,129 of VIAA01000025.1, forward strand.
CTATATCTGAAACAGGAAGTGACGTCATCATGCAAAAATTTTATAATATGTAGCGACGACGATGTTCTATCACTCCTTAAAATTTCGTGCAAATCGGTTTGGTAGTTTTTGAGAAATAACGCTCCAAAAAAGTCAGAAAAAGAAAAAAAAGAATAATAAGAACTAGAGCAAAGCTCGTTGCAAAGCAACGAGTGGGTCTTCCGGTAATGTCGAAAGTAAAGCTAGAAGTTCCTGTAAGAAGCAGGGTTCTTAAACCAACAAACGTAAGAAACTAAAACAAAAAAAAAATCGAATTATTCTTGGTACGAGTTAACAAAATCCAAATGATGCCAAGTACGAATTAACAAACCTTATCGATTTCAAGAACGACTTAGCAAATACAAATCCGAATCTGTTAAAGTACGATTTAACAATTATCGAATAATTTTAGGTACGAGTTAATTAAACTCTGAACATAAAACTATTTTCTTAACCAAGAATGTGGAATCAAAATTTCCGGAAAAATCAAATTTTAAACCCCTTTATCTCTGTATTGCATCGGCCGATTTTAGAACGGATTTCAGTTTTGAATTATGAATAATAAGCTCTTATTTTCTGCTTTAGGATTAATAACTAATTATCGCTTAAAAATAAGTTATTATGAAAAGACTTTGTAGCCCGTTTGGCCCCTTATTTGAGGGGCTGGCCCCTTTTTCTTGATATCAAATGAAAGGACTTGTAAATATATTTATATTTTGTTACACAAGTATTCACGAATTGTTAACTATTCTAGAGATATTCGAACAACTGTGTTTTAAACTCCTTACCAGTGCCACCAAAAAAATATTTTTAGATCCCATATCGTTAAGAACATTATTTTGAGCAACTTTTCTTCTACAAGGCTTTTCAAAATATTTCTCCTTTTCTAGATATTAATGACCAAATTTTAAGATATCTGGCCCCTTGAAACCCCTTATTAGGTATCATATGTCTTAAGTATGGTACCGTATGGATAAACAGATGTACAATGAACATTTTTGGTTCTATAATTGATAACAAATTATTTTTCAGTAAAGAGTTATTATTAAAAGACTTTAGAGCCCTCTTGGCCCCTTATTTGAGGGGCCAGCCCTTATTCCTTGATATCAAATAAAAGGTCTTGTAAATATAAACACATTTTGCTCAACAAGTGTTCAGAAATTGTTGACCGTTCTAAAGATATCTGAACAATTGTGTTTTAGGGGCCGACCCTTAAAATCCTTACTGGGGCCACCAACAAAAATTACTTAGGTAGCATAGTGTTAAAAACATTATTATAAGCATTTTTTGTTCTATAATGCTTATCAAAATAATTCTCCTTTTCTAGATACTAAAGATCAAAGTTTTGGACTTCTGGCGCCTTGAAACCCCTAATTACGTAAAATATGACTTAGGCATGGTACTGTATAAATAAACAGATATACAATGAACATTTTTGGTTCTTTAATTGATAACAAATTATTTTTCAGTAAAGAGTTATTGCAAAAAGACTTAAGAGCCATTTTGGCCCCTTATTTGAGGGGCCAGTCCCTTTTTTTTTTAAATCAAACGCAAGTTCTAGCTAATCTGAACAACTTTTGCATTACATGTCTTAAAAAAATATTTACACATTAAAAGCTAGGGCCGAAAATGTGCGAAAATTTCGTGAAATTGGTGCCTATTTTTGAGCTCGGGCGAGCTTCGCCGCCTTGCGCATTTTTCAAAATATCAGATAAATAGGATCATCTACAGACATTCATCTACTATCCCTGAAAGTTTCACGTTTCTATCGCAATTAGTTTTTGAGAAGTTACGTGGACAAAATGGTCCTTAAAAATTCACTAAATCCTCAAAATCTCGAACCGGAAGTGACGTCATCAGCCAGAAATTTTATAATATCAAGTATATTTGTTGCTCAATGTGTCCTGTAAATTTCATGCAAATCGGTCATGTAGTTCACGAGAAAAAGCGTTCGAAAAAAGTCAGAAAAAAAATTTAAAAAAAAATAATAATAAGGAAAAGAAACAATAGAATAACAAGAGGGTCTTCCGTCGGAAACGGAAGACCCTAATAAAGAAAAAGAAACCGTAGAATAACAAGAGGGTCTTCCGTTGGAAAACAAAGCAACGAGTGGGTCTTCTTTAATGACGAAAGTAAAGCTAGAAGTTCCTGTAAGAAGCAGAGTTCTTAAAACAATAAACATAAGTAACTAAAAAAAAGAAAAAAACATCGAATTATTTTCAGTACGATGAAACGAAATCCGAATGATTCTTAGTACGAATTAACAAAAACCTTTATCGATTTGATGAGCGACTTAGCAAATACATATCCGAATGTGTAAAAGTACGATTTAACAATTATCGAATAGTTTTAGGTACGAGTTATTTCTATTCTAAATATAAAACTATTTTCTAAGCCAAGAATGTGGAATCAAAATTTCCGGAAAATCAATTTTAGAACCCCAATATCTCTGTAGTGCATCGTCTGATTTTAAAACGGATTTCAGCGTTAGATTTAGCTTAAAAAGTTCTTTGTTTTTGTTTATTGATTGATATTGAATTATCGCTCAAAAAAGAGTTATTATAAAAAGACTGTGTAGCCCTCCTGGCCCCTAATTTGAGTGGTCAGCCCCTTTTTCTTGATATCAAATACAAGGTCTCGCAAATATAAACATATTTTGTTTAATAAAAGTTAACAAATTGTTAACCGTGTCTGAGATATCTGACAACTGTGGTTTAGGGGCTGACCCTTAAACTCCTTACCGGGTCCACCAACAACAAATTTTAGGTATCATATTATTAAGAACATTATTTTGAGCAACTTTTGTTCTACATTGCTTTTTAAAATATTTATCCCTTTTCAGATATTTATGATCAAAGTTTTGAATTTTTGGCCCCTTAAAACCCCTAATTACGTAATTAAAGAATTAGGTATGGTACTGTATAGGTAAACAGCTGTACAATGAACATTTTTGCTTCTATAAATAATGACAAATTATTTTTCAGTTAGGAGGTATTGTAAGAAGACTCTTATGCCTCCTTGGCCCCTAATTTTAGGGGCCAGTCCCTTTTTTCTGATAATAAATGAAGGTTTAGCAAATTTAGACATATTTTGTTCAACAAGTGTTCACAAATTGTTAACTGTTCTCGAGATATCCGAACAATTGTGTTTTAGGGGCCGACCCTTAAACTCCTTAATGGGGCCATAAAAAAAAATTAAGAAAGCATATTGTACAGAACATTATTTTGAGCAACTTTTGTTCTACATTGCTTTTCAAAATATTTCTCCTTTTTCAGACATTTGTGATCAAAGTTTTGAACTTTTGGCCCCTTGAAACTCCTTATTACGTAATATATGACTTAGGCATGGTACTGCATAGATAAACAGCTCTACAATAAACAATCTTGCTTCTACAATTGATAACAAATTATTGTTCAGTAAAGAGTTATTTTAGAGCCCTCTTGGACCCTAATTTTAGGGGCCAGCCCCTTTTTATTGATATCAAATGAAAGCCCGTGAAATTTGAAACAACTTTTGCATTACATGTTTTGACAAAATATTTATACGTCAGCTGCTTAGATAGGAATTTATGAGTAGTGCAATGTGAAAAGAAAGATAACTCCACAACTTAACAAGTAGCCTCACTTCTAATTTTCAAATGAATATTTTCAAAAAATCATTTCAAAGTAAGTATTCATTCCTGGGACACAAATCTTGGTATGGAAAAGTATTTATGCTCTATATTTTTAGAGCAAAGCGAGATAACTCTTCCAAAAAAATAATTTTGAAATTTAAACAAGTTGTGATCTTTAGGCCCTTCAAACCCCTACACGGAGTCAAAAAGTGGCCCCTCGGACCATAATTTAAGATTGTACCCTCTACTCTAAACTTTAAGCCGAAAAGATTTAAAAATCGGATGAAAAATAAAAAAGTTACAGTTAAAGGGCAGTTTTGCACGATGTCCCTGCAGACCCTTTATTTTTTCGAATTGTCTACCCACAAGTTTTTCCGGTCTGCAGAGTATGTGTGTCAATATACAGATGAAATATTGTAACATTTAAATGGAAACTTTTTGAGAAAACGAATGACGCGTGATTTTTGTTTTACATTGAAACTCCCATAGACGATTTTTATCGACCTATAAAACCGAAAGTAGTCAACTTATTTTTACAAAACTCAGAATGTATGTTAATTTCTTCCATCATAATAATATTCAGGCCTCACCTAAACTTTTAAACGTCATTTGATTTTTTTTTTGTTTTTTCATCCCCCTTTTCTTTGTGGGCTTTATATTTCAAAAACGGTAAGATATAGATACTTGTCAACGCTTACAATATTGTAAGGCTAGACAAGCTACATCTAATTCCAAAATTTGAACGTTCAAACTTAAATTAAACAAAATATTGCGTTTTCTTTAATTTTTAGAATTGTCCCTCTAGGTTCCGGAAGTACCGGAACCGGAAGTCCAAAACCTTACATTCCATAGATTGAAAGGTTCGCTGTATAACTGTTGCATAATTGAATCGATATATCTAACAGCTTTTAAAAAATCGCTGTCAGAAAACTGTCGAGTATAATAATAAAAAAAAGACGAAAACAATAGGTCTTTTCGACCGAAAGTCGAAAAGCCCTAATTATCTTTTAAATCTTTAAATCAAATCAGGGTATGCCCTTGTAATATTAAAATTTGTGTATGACCTCCATTCGGGAGAATTATCAACACATGTCACGTGAATATCAATTCAGGGGACCACACTAAGTGTCATACAAAGTACATGTAGCATTTACTATTATAATACTGTTTCATTTTATGTTACATTTACATCATCGTTTTATGAACGTTTAAATCTGCTGATATTTTCATACTAAGCCTTAACAGTGCTGCGTACTTATTTTTTTCTAACCAGTCCTTTAATTGACTTATTTCTGTACATTTATTAGTTAATGTCTCTATCTTTCGGTCTATATTTTCTAGTTTTATCGATTTGACTGAATTCAAAGTATGATTTTTAAAGCGCTAAGGTAGCAAAGGACAGTTTCGAATAAAGTACTCGTCAATATTTTTGTAAAATTGAGAGTTGCTGTACTTGAAGGCTAAAATTCATGGATTGATTTTTAATGATTATCATTAGTTAGAGGGGTGTCTGTTGTTGAAATTGATATGCAATATGTAGGTCCCTTATGTTAGGTACATGAGAATCAGAAGTAAAATGCGAAACCTGCGGTTATGACTGTTGTGCTGACTTTACACAGTGAAATTGCAAGTTACAGACGGGAGGTAAAATAACACGAAAAGTAGGTGGATAGGACATTGTAAACTATACACATGCACGCGGTACGGAAGGTCAACCCTCTGCAGGGAATTAGCTGGGGGAGGTCTAAAAAGCTGAAAAATCATGAAAAATTAGCAAAATATGAAACGGTCAAAATCTCATAAAAACCAGTATGTCGAGAATGTTACAGGTTTTGACTAGTAATTTCTTCATAAAATGGTGATTGGCCTTATAAAGAGTGAATTAAAGGTATTTGTGGTGAATGGGTATTGAGGAAATTCTAGTTACAGAGTTCCGAAGACATGCATCCCTTGGCTTCAATGAACTGTATCAAAAAAACTGTCCCCTGCCACCTAAGCATAGCTGCAGCGCTTTTTTTGTCGCGAGATTTCTAAACCTACTTCCACTTTCGTTTTCGCGTTTCCTATATATCGCCACCCACTGGCTCGAATCGTATCATGGGGAAGTCGTACTCTGGAAAAATCACAACTATGCAGAAGAGAAATCTTAATTATCTTCAAGTTATCATGCATGTAGATGCATTTGTTCTACCAGTATTAAATTAACAATAAGTTTCATTTAAATGTCATTATTATATATCAGAAACATTGGCGGATCCAGGGGGGGGGGGGGGTTCCGGGGGTCGGACCCCCCCCCCCTTTCTCTGGGTCATATGAATTTTTGGGAAAACGTTTAATGCCTATTTACAGGCGTGTTTTTCCATTTATAATAGAAATACTGTAATTATCTCAAATAAATGCTTTTAAAATTGCTTAAAATTTAAAAAAATTCGTACTACGTCCCATAATTTTGTTCTTATATGAAAAAACAAATCGATTTTTATGGAAATAAAGTACATTGTACTCCCCTTCAGAATCCGGTGTTTATTACACTTAGTAAACATGTGGAAAATTAAATTTTATTAATGATTTAATTTATGTGCAGTATGGACATATTACGCAGTAATAAAACATTTAGTAACAGTAAATATTGAAAGTGATGCGTAAGATTCAACATTGCTATAAATTAAGTATAACTATTATTCAAAGATATCTATAAAGTTATTATAAATTTTTTTAAATGAGTTCGAGTATTATGTGATAGTGTAATAATTCCGGATATTTTAGGTTCGGCCCGGACCGGGTTTTTCTTTTAGTTTCTTTGTTTATGTCACGTGATACAAGGGTATAAATACGACAGTGAATCAGCTGTCGGCTGCTTAATTGGAAATCAGCAGGAGAGAGAAGTTTAATAAAAGGTATTGTGTCAATACAGAGCTTGTCCGTTCGTAATGATGTTAAGTGTTTTGATAGGCCATAGAGAGGTTGTCCTTTTGGTACTGTAAGTTAGGCATTGCAGTCGTTTTGGCTTGTCAGTGTGTCACAGTAGGCTTTCCTCGGAGAGGCTAGCCATTGTTCGTTTCTCTAGTGGCTGATCAGACGGACGTCCAGGCCGTTGTGCCCACTGTCCGTTCTGAATAAGGCAGCCTACAGTGTGCACAGTGTTTGAAGGGCTACCACATATACTGTCCCTCCTGAATAAGGCAGCCTACAGTATATGCGGTAATCTGAGGACGGTCAGTCATTTTAGCTGAGTGGTTGACCTCAGTGGATTGTCACTGTGGGTGTGTACTGTCCGACCTGAACAAGGCAGCACCAGTACATCACACACAGTGTCAATTATATATTTATTATACCCTTGTCGTTTTTGTAAATATTCTAGATTCCCTGAAATTACTTGTTGATTATTAACCTAAGTAAGGTTAGGCTATACCAGCCATTTTTGACAATCAATAGAAAATCATTATATTATAAGACTTTGTTAGTGTACACCCAAAACCCTGGAAAAGACCAGGCACGAACCCTTCCCCTGGCAGTACAATTAGCTCGGTACGTTACAATAACTCTACCCATTCTATTGGTATATATGAAATGAAACTTATTGCCAATTTAATATTGCTTGTAAACGTGTTTTCTATCTGAGTTCAATTTTTCTAAAAGAACCCATGCCCTATTACATGGCTACGAGTTTTCTTTAATACGACCTCTGTGACGCTGGTAAAAACAGTTCTTCCATCGAATGGCAACTTCTCGTGCCTTTCCGGCAACCTTGTATGTATTGCAGGTGTCACTGCAGTATTAAAGTTTACTATATATCCCTACCATAAATGCCCATCTTTAGATACAAGTTATAAATTCAAAACAAACTTCTGCGAAAATCCTTTTGATATATTTTATAACAACACTTCTTCTCCAATTTAGTATAAAAACACAGGTACAACCAGCAAGGCACGAGAGTTTGTTTACGTCGAAGTTACACGTGTGCTTGAAAATCACAAGACCACATTTCGGGAATGGTTTTTCATCAGCTAGATTTTGACGTGAACTTACGGTGAAATATACTGTTGTGACATCTTCATAGGCGTCCATGACAACATCCTTTTAATAAAACTTGTTAAAAACACGATACTTTTGTTGTATTGTAAATTGGAAATTTTGACTTTACAGTCAAATGGATAAATCATTCTATGGTTCAAAAATAAAGATACACTAACATTTATATTATGATTTTTTAAAAAGTCATCAGCATTTTGTTTTCACTGTAACACGACAGCATGCATTAATCATTCAAAAAATTATGCATTCTATAACTGAGACATATCCAAATTCTACATCATTTCAGAATTGTAAGTGCATTTTTCTCAATAACGAACAATAAGATTCTTTAGATGTATTTTCATATCAATCGATATACATATTTTTAACACTTTCTTCCCGACTTAGCGCTTTTCGGTACTTTCAGTACTTTGATTAATGAAAGGAACGGTTGTATTGTAATTCGTGTAGATGATGCACGAGTTTACACAAAAAAGTAGTAAGTGGCGAACGGACTTATTTTTATCTATTAATTTTACATACATGAATCGCTGCAAGAAAATCGTGTCAGAGAAGTCGGTCTAAAAAATCAAAATGGCTACCGTGACGAACTTTTTTTTATTGTTTTAGTACTTGAAATAATCTTATTCTAAAAAGAAATATTTCTAACGTCAGTTGCCTGTGTTTGTTATCGGTATTCAAATGTTAACTTTGTTCGGTAATGTAGCAGTTTAAGCAGTTTTGGAGTTTTCATAAACCTTGTATAACGGATACCGCCCGACTTGTGGATTTTCCCTTCGATCCCAAACTTAAATTAATCTAATGATTAAAATTATATACCTTGATATAGTTGTTTTAATTTTACCGGTTAGTTGTAGTTTTTTTTTCAAATTCCTTGGGATTTTAATTACATAATATACCGTTGTGTCAATTTTCTTATATTATGAAGGACAGTCCCGGCCGGATTCAGTAAAACTTTGACAAAGTATCAGGCAATTGCAAAAAGCCGAATTTAAACATAGATTTCATATATTCGAGGAAAACGTGGACAGTTACATGCACAAATTCAAACCTTCAAGACCGCGTCTCTCAGTACTTTCAATACTTTGATTTCTTCAATCGACTGTCGGGTAAAGAAGTCTCCAATAAAAAAAGAAGAACATCCTCTTTTTTAATATGTTTAACCTTTAATACCAGTATTAACAAATGAATTCATATGTCATTCAATGTTTTTGAAAGCTAACGTTTAATCATATGCTGTATGTTGGCTCATTCCCAGCTTTTGGTGGTATCTTCACAATGAACCAGCCTCAAAACGGACATCCTAACGGACATCAAGCATACTATAAGGATGACAGGAATATGTTGGAATTTTTGTTCGAGTTGTTTGAGATGTTAGGTATGTAACAATAAATATTTGCACAAACTCTGGGTAGAAATAGGGAACTTAAATTCTTTTTAAAAATCGGAATTTTTGCCTTATAGCGATTTCATCTGTACATGTGTTAAAGAGGTTCGCTCCTTAGATTTTGAGTAACCATTTTGGGTCACCTCTAGTCTGAAAATTCCTCTTCACATATTAACTCTAGTAGTATATCTATATTTTACAATGCCAAATAAACTTTACTGAATAAAATTGTTTTTAAAATTTACATTGTTACAGAGTTTAGTAAGGGACTATACTAAGTACTTTTTGGCGGAAGGTTTTCAAGAAGGAAATGAACAATTTTTATAACTCACTAGTTTAAGAGTACAGTTATTTTAGCTTCCTTATTTTCAGCGCAGACCAAACTTCTAGATAGTTTTTGCATTACGATATATTTATGATGTTCTGAAATACATATTTGAACAATATTTTGATATTTCTATCGATATTTTTTGGCATATTTAGCTCATATTTATAGAAGTTAAGAAAATGTTAACTCCAATTTTGGCATAAAATTAGCTTATTTAATGCTATTTCTCAAAATTTTGAGATGTGAACCTTAATAGTTTTACTTTTAAATAAGACATTAGATGTATGTCTATTTGTATGCAACGTTTTGGAAAGATGACATTACTATAATTTTTTTAATTTGCGTTATAATTTGATTGCTCCAAAATTTTGTAACATCTGCTGTTGTGTTCATTATTTTTTGGCCTTTGAAGCAACCAGTAAAGCAAGAAATTTTTAACTTTGACTTAGATTTTGCTTTTATAGTCACTACATGTGTTCAACTTTATACAGTATTAAAATCAAAATTAAATAATAGTTCAAACTATAAATATTTGTTTGATTTCTTCAAATCATCAATTTCCATTTCAAATTTTAGCATAAATTTCAGTAAAATTATTATTTCTGTCTGGGGCCTTATCTTTCCAAAAATGGCATTTGACATGGGCCACACATAAAAGAAATGAACATTTTAGGTCCCCATGATTGACATTACTAGTATATCAGGTGCCAATCTCCTTATAACTTCGATGTAGGTTATAATATTTTGGGGAGAAGTGCATAGATGGCGCACAGAAGCGTCAAGAATAGTACAGAACAAAGGCCATCTCTCAATGTAATACATGTATAACGTCATAATCAGTAACCCCCCCTCCCCCCCCCCCCCCCCCAAAAAAAAAAAAATAATAATTATAATCTCATGTACGCTAATGTAAAATTTAGCCGTTTTAACTTTTTCAAGATTTAAACGCAGATAATTAAATGACATTAAATGATTTTTTTTCGCCTGCATGAATCGTGAATGAAATGTTAAGAGGATGTATATTTAATAAAGTCCAAATAAATGTTTGGAAGCAAACCACTACTGTATATCAGATAAACAAACACAAGTATTATTTATTTTGCAAGTGTTTTCTCCATTTTAATTCATGATATAAAAGAAATCTTTTCTTTTTAGTGCTTCAACTGATGTTATGGATTGTTACATTTGCCTTTTCGATAACGTACATTATATATGGTAAGTTATATGCATATATTAGATAGTTGATAATTGTTGAGTCACGTTATGTCCGTCGTCACGTTATGTCCGCCGTCACGATATGTCCGCCACTTTTTTGAAAAAATCGTCTCGTTATGTCCGCCATCACGATATGTCCGCCACGTTTTAAAAAAAACAAAACGTCAAGTTATGTCCGCCATCACGAAATATCCGCCACTTTTTTGAAAAAATCGTCGCGTTATGTCAGCCATCACGAAATCTCCACCACTTTATTTTAACATCGTCACGTTATGTACGCCACCTTATAAATTTCATTATTTTTACTTTTAATCGCCATTTAAAGTTCGATGTTACGAAATATCTGGCGGATATTTCGTGATTGCGGACATAACGTGGCGAATATTTCAAAAAAGTGGCGGACATATCGTGACGGCGGACATAACGTGACTCAACAGTTGATTATTCGACCACTTGTAAAATTTGTCTATGTATCTAATCTAAATGTCTTTAGGTGAATATATATATAACATGATTTTCAAGCCAAAATGATTCAAATTGCAGGAGCAATATACGATGGAAACTGCACGGTAACGAAATTTGACAGAACGGGACAAGATTCAGGAATAGAAGACGTTGCTGTCTTCATGAAAATAGAGGGAATAGCTCTCAGTTTTACGGCTTTGTATGCAGTCACGGTACGATTGTACGCATATGAAAAAAAATACCATACTCATAGGAATATGAAAATTGATTTAAAGGAACAGAAAGATTTTTACCGTCTCTTGTCTGGATTTCAATTGATTTTATGCCTTATCAATATTGGTCTATGTATTGCAGGTATGTTACCTCATTCATTATTCACAAATTTTGTAGAAAAATAAGCATTGTTTTGGTGGAATCATTTTTTGTTTATTTTGGAATAACTAATGAACGAATAAAGCTCTCTTCTTAAGCTCAGATTTAAGTATGATGTTCGATTAGTGTTTTTTATTGTCAACTCGAATTGCTATAAAGTTCAATGTTATAAGAAAAAAGTATTTAATACACACTAAGATCTATTAAAAGCTGATATTGACATTTTATATTTTTATTCTTTAGTAATTTTTTGACAGTCTATGTAAATGAAATCATTTAGTTGCTAACATTTTCAGGAGGAACAAAAATCATTCCTTTGCATAATCAAGAAAAGAACACAAGATCCAATTGTGATTCGAAATTTTCTAATTTCTACTACGAAGCCAAAGTAGGACAGTTTGTTGTGATTTTACTGTATTTTGTGTACTTCGTATTATCGTACAGTTTGATTTTACTTCGAGGTATGTAATTGCATCTTTTTACGTTAATTTTTATCTTATAAGCTAACATCAATTTCATCAATATGTTGTATAAAAACATGACATTTACAAATACACAAATGTACAATCAAGTCGATTCATAAAAAACAACATTGAAAAAAATATTCGCCTGTATTCTTATCATTGTTTGTGTTTTCGTCAAACAGAGAAATGGTTTCTTAGACGCAAGTTGCGTTGTTGGGCCAAACTTTTGGATGCTGACCGAGATGGCGTCATCGGTCAAGACGACATGAAAAAAACAAATGAAAAGCTAGAAAAGCTTCGTATAATTTTTTGCGTCAGGCAAAGGCCCTTACCGGCATCTGATCAGAAGAAATGGTGGAATGAAAATATATTTAAGCAAGAAGCTGGAAGATCGATTAAAGTTGAGGACTATGTCCTTTCCGTGGAGAATTATTTGGGGAAAGGAGCAGCGTATGATAGGGCAAACAGAATTAGACCAGTACTCAAGAAATGGTTTGATTTCTTTACGACAGAAGAATACATTAACATGAACTTGGATATGACAGAAAACGATTTTGTAAAGTTTTGGACAGAACTATTTGGTGACGATGAGCAACATTACAAAAGAATGTTCATTAAGCATTTTCCATCACCGTTAACCATGAGTGATTTCTTGGAAGACTTTGTGGCATTTTTGTCTAACCCTGAATTCTTCAATGAATTCAGCAGTCGGGTCTTACAAGTAGTAAAATATCGATCAGGTCGCGTATGATTGAAATCATAAGTCAAAATCTTGTAATTTGCACTCAAAATTCTTTTTTTTAAAGTTTATTTCAGCAATTGATATTTCTTCAACAATTATTTGAAATAATGAATGCACACAATTCAGTCTCCATGAACTTTTGAATTATAGCAATCCACAAAAAATATACCCGGAAATTTCCTATTATTCAATAGGTATGTTCGTAAGGTAATGATAAATAGAAAATTCGGTATTTAACGTTTTTCAAAAAGGCAGCAGTGCGACCAAAAGAAACCCCCAAACAAACAAACGAACAAAACAAAGGAAAAAACATAAACGAGCAACACTATACTTTTTAACAAAATATTTACTAATCTATGTGATTTTAATATGCTTTGTGTTGTATTTGTGTTATCATTCACAATATACATGTATATGCACTAAAATCAGGATAAACATGAAATTTCAGTATTCTGGAATACATTTGTATTTGCACCATTTATTGTAGAAAAGGCTTTTACATGCTAATGAACTATTTATAATCGTATCATAATCAAAAGGAGAAAATATTTGTTATACATTGTAACATTTTTTGTTATACTTTTAAAAATATTTTAATCAGTACTTTTGTGAATATTATACTTTGTAAATGTGAATTTAAATCTATTTCACGAGACATTAATACATCTCAGATATATTTTCTATGAATATTGTACATAATAAAGATATAGCTAGCTTACCTGTGTGTGTTGTTGTTTTTTCTTCTTTTGTATATTTGATATGTGGTGGGATAAGACAGAAGGATTAAAGAAAACAATATTTGCAAAGGTGCATGTTTACATGTATATCGAAGTAAAAAGGCTTGCGTTCTATTCAGGATGTATTCCTCTCATATATGAAATACCCCCTCTCCCATTAAATTCCTCTCACTTTCCCCCAAGTGCATTCTATATTAAATGTTTTAAGGAGAAGATAGTGTATATGCTTGTGTTCATTAAAGGGAAAATTAATCGCCTGAACATGGACCTGAACAATAAGAGCATTGAAAATGCAATGAAAAGTGCACCATAATTAAATATATCACATGAACTCAAAAATAAAGTTAGAATTTAGACATTCTACTTGATTATACTGCAAATTGATTTTTAGGCAAAGCAAGGGAAATAATATCGCTTTTTCATGAGAAATAAGCAAATCAAAATGTTGGTTACCACTGTAAAATTAGAGAATAATGAGAAAATAATCTGATAAAGGGCTTGAAAAACAATCAGAACAGGTTTACTGAAATACTGCAAATGTTTGTTCACGTTCTTGTGATACATGTAGTAAGATTCTTAATGATGACAGAGAAGAAGGGGTAAGTGAACAATTTGAAATCGTTTAATATATTATCCCCCTCTATTAGTTAAAGCAAATAGAAACAAGAATAACCCTAAATAAATAGATCTTAGTAAGTATTTTCTTCAACAACAAATTGGTGCATTTCAAAACAAAATTTAAATATTGTATTGTTGGAAATAACAATAGGTAAGAAAATTGTGTGGCTTACAAATTACGTTAAATTATTAGGCGTGATTATTTTAGTTATCAACTATTATTTAAGAAAGAAAAAATATTATACTGGTATATTACATATCATATCAAATTTTAATGTTTTCTCATCTTTATGCATAGTGTTTCTTCTAAAGGGTATCAATATAGTCTACAAGTGGCCACGACCATCCAGCCCTCGTAGGTCGACCTGCATATTTCGTATATAAATACGGTTTTTTGGAGGCGACCCTGACCTTTGGAAGATGATTTATACCTTCTTTAGTTTTAACAAATTAAATATTCTCATTTAAGGTGTTATGAATGAAATAAGGATTATGCAGCTATCTTTTTACACTGCTGAACGTTACCGAGAAAAACAACATTACATCCGTAAACCCTTGGCTGGCGAAAAGGTAGACAGAGGTTCACAGTTTGAACAACACAGCATATACATTGTATTAAGGATGATTGCATAGTAGCATTTCAAATAGTTTTAGAGAAAATCTCGATAAGAAGATATTGAATTCCTCCTTGATCAAGATATTAGTCTAGGATTCACTGTTTGAACAATTTAGAATCTACACTATATTAGGATGCTTTGTTATATTACAAATTACAGTAACTTTTTGAGGAAAAAATATCAAAACACTTTTCCTTCTATACATGTATTCGAAGGTTGAACTTTGAACTTTTTCTGAGGATTCTATTTTATTTTGGGTCACAGCGTGAACAATTCAGAATCTACAACTTATGTCATTCACTACATGATAGCTTTGTTGTAAGTATTGACTTTTTGTATTTTTAGTCTTGAAAAGAATATATAAACACCCGCCCTATCTTCACAGATTTTTAAAAGATCTCTTTAAAAAAAAAAGAGGTCACTTTTCGTGTAACGATTAGATTTCTCTATTTTTAAGGATGCCATGTGCCTAGTTTGGTTGAAATAGATCTCGTGGTTTTAGATGAAAAGTCAAATATGTTTAAAAAATAAAAACAGGAAACAGACAGACAAGATGGACAAAAGATTACAAGTTTACATATGAAATTACAAATTGAACTTTTTTCTCGCAGCAAATATTTTTCTAAAATTAGCGTATTAAAAATTGAATTATTTTTGAAGTTGGTCCCCAACTCTTTTGGGAGATCTGAAAATCGAAGTGAAAATCGGGAAATCAACAGTGAAATTCAAGTAATAGGTATGTTACAGGTATATGTCTCCCAACCCCTTTCTCCACGGATTAGGATTTTCATGATTTGCAAATTTAACACCCCCTTTTTTTTCTTGTCAAGCTTTTTTGGATGAGTCTGACCTCCTACTTTCAACAACGATGCTACATGCCTGTAACGGAAGTTTTTAGGGCAGTAAATTGTTTGTATAAATTCGTTTTTTTTTAAGAAAAAGTCCTCGGCAATCGTTTCTTTTTTGTCAATTCCAGAAATTAAAAAAGTTATTAGATTCTAAATCGATACCGATCTCTTTTTTATAGTGCACAAAGACAATTACAAACAAATTCCAATGAAACATAAGATACTATTGATTGGCAAATAATCACAATGTTTTTAATTGCACTTTGTTCGCGATCTATCTTGTTTTTGGTAAAATGAAACCTATCATGAATACTATCATTAATTTTCAAAAACACTTCAATGCTTATACTCTGATCATTCAGCGTGAAATAAAACCCATGGCAATTTGTGCTTTTTGAGATATCGTAAAAAAAAATTTAACACCGTGGAATTAAAACGACTTACAGTATGCGTTGAAGGGGATAAAATATGAATTGACAACTAATTTAACTTACAGAGCTAAAGCCTCTCTCAAAGTTCGTCCAGTTGTTAATTCGTCGGCTGACAACATGGGGAATTATAATTTTGTGCTAATAGTATGCACTATTTAATATCGACATCTTTCTATAGGTTTACCCCTAAACCCCATGCAGGTTAATGAACTACATACTTGTATGCTGTAACATCTTCGATGATGAAAATTTTTGACAAACCCTTATCCAATGAATCAGATCGTAGTAGGCAGAGTTAGGAGATTTACCGCTCGTGAAATTTTAATGAGAGAGAGAAAAGAGATAGAGAGTAAGGAAGTAAAATCATTTTAACAAGTGCTTGGGACTTTGGGTAGTTGTGTCAAACAGCAATATGACGTAGACTGTCTATTTCATTGCTGGCCAGGCTGTTTGAAATCAACAGGATTTGTCTGGCTTTTATGCTAAGACTAGCAATCGGTGTATATTTCGCTTGAAACCAGCGTCATTTTAACTTGTTTGACCCAGGAAATAGATAGTTACGTCCTACTGAAAGTCCAAGGCCTTGTTAAAATGGCTCTAAATGTATCGATGCAATTCAAAAATGTAAATAATCTGTCATCTTATACTGTACAGTGTTCAGAAAATCAATAAAACAGTATTTATCAGTAAACGCATGTATATATGCATGCATGCATGCGTTATGTATATCTATGTGAATAAACTCCTATTTAAAGTTATGTAGAATTATCGTTAAGATAGCGGCATTTCTTTGATACCGGCAAAGCGACCAAGTCATCTCTAATGTGGGCGTGCCGTTTGGGAGTCTCTGATACCTGCGAAGCGACGGGATTTAGCAAGCTGCAGACGAAAAATTGGGAAAATCGATAATCGATCGGTACTTTGAAACGAGCTCTACACACCTGCTGTCTGATGTAAGATATAGACATAGAGAACCAGTTCAGTCCACTGATTGCATCACATTTTTATCATCCCAGGTGGTACAACTCTAATCAGTGTTTGCGATTCAACCTTCCCCATGAACTGATCACTGTGTGTTTTGTAAAAAAGAATTTATCGTAATATCGTAATATCGTAATGCTTTCACAAACTTGATTTAATGTTTCTTCTTTCGCCTTTTCATAATTTTTGAAAATGGTGTCCCTGTAATGGACACAATTATTTTTCTATAGAATGATGTAAGATAAGATGCTTTTCGCCATGTTCGTGCACCGTTAATAATTTAGGGAATCTGCAGTGTTATGAAATAATGTCCATCTATTAAAAAACCACAATTAATCCAAGCGTAAAAAACAAATATGCAAGCTAAAGCGGAAGTCTTTACTATGAAGGTAGGACAAGTGAGAACGACACGAGTTTACTCGGGAATGAATTGTAAATCATGACTTCCATGATTGCATAACATTTTACCATCCAAGGTGTCAACTACACTAATCAAGAATTTACGAGATCAGCGATTGATTTCAGGAAGTGTTTAATTATTCTTCGTGTAGTAAGTTGTTTTACCACAAACTTGCTTTTCAAACTTAACTTCATTTTCTATTCTGAATCTACGTTTACATTTTCATATGTTTTTTTAATTGGTGTATCTGTAATGCACATAAAGTTATATTTTACTAAAGAATGTTGTTGAATGTTTTTTACAGTGACTCTACCATTTCCGTCCTTATTGATTTTTCGAAAAGAGAGATAATCCAGATTTAAGACGATCAAAGACACATATATGGTTCGCTCAATTGATCAAATTTCAATATTTTCTAAAGATGATATAAATGAGAATATTTTGAACATATTTTTAAGTTATGCACACTAAGAGAAAAGAATTTCAAAATACAAATAGCATTAAATAAAATATCTTTAACATTCTACATGCCCTTACCAAAATATTGACCTACTGACAACACATTCTGGCATTAGTGCAGCAATACTGCAGCAACATTCTAGCAATACATTGCGGCAATGTTGCTTCAGTAGCGTTTTTCGTATGCAAATGAGATTGCGGCAATATTGCCAGAAAGATGTTGCCGCAAAAGTTTTGCTGCAACATATTGTTGCGAGAACACCTTTCTGGCAATACAGCGGCGTTTTTCGTATGCAATGAGATTGCGGCAATATTACAAGAAAGATGTTGCCGCAAAAGTTTTGCTGCAACAACACCTTTCTGGCAATACCTGATATTGCAGCAATATTGCCAGAAAAGTGTTACAGCAAAAATTTTGCTGCAACACCTTTCTGGCAATACATTTGCATAAGAAAAATGACATTGCAGAAATATTGGTTTAATGCATTTTCTGTACTCTGGCATCAATGGTACAATATATGCAATATTTATAAATAATAAATGTATACAGTAAAGCAGTCATGTATATTATATTAATCTACAACCAAAATGAAAATGAAAAAAAAATCTTTAATTGCCATTACAGTTTCATCTTTTTTAAAGATGCAAAAAGGTGACAGCAAGACTAACATTTCGCATTACATTAAATTTGGACTTTCAAAAATAAAAAAATAATCAAAGGCCGGAACGGCCACAAAGGCTTCGAGCTGACATGTTCTTTTTTAAAGAAAGATATCATTCAATAATTTGAATTTTTGTACTAATAGTCGTATATCAAAAAATACTGTGGTTTCATCAATATTCGTTGAATACCAATTTTCGTTGATTTCGTTGTTAAGTTTATCCTTGAAATTAAATATTCATTGAACTGCAATTTTTACTTATGTTTGGTATTGATAAGGGTCATTGGCCACGAATTTACGTATCCTTGAAACTGTGATTTTCACTTTATCCACGAAAATTGATACCCTTGAATATTAATGAAACCACAGTATTTGAATAAAAAAGTAAATGAATTATGTTTAAATTTGTGTTGCTTTTAAAACAAAAATCAGTATATGTCCTTATAAAATAGGTAGTGATGCGTTTATGATACAATAACTCAACATGGTTACAAGAATTAAAAAAGAAATTTCAAAGTTCAAAAATAAATTATTTTCTTTCTGCTTTAAACATGAACACTTTTCACAGGTTCATAATTTGAATAAAATAACAGAGTGTCCCTAATGATAATAATAAAACATACTTTTATTTATTTCAATTCCCGTTTGAAACAAGATTACCTACTGTGGTTGTTTACAAACAAATCCACAACACGTGATATCTAAAATGCTTGACGAAACCAACTGCATTATCGTGTTTATTTATTGCAAAAAAATCACTAGATATGTTTATCGCCTACATTTATATTGGAGACCGTGCCCGATAACAAATAAATTTACATATCAAATTTTATTTCTATCGGGCACGGTCTCAACTTAAAATGTAAGCGATAAACTTAAATAATATTTATTGAATTTTTTCACCATATTACATGTATATTCATCCGCCATTTCTTGTTTAATCAAATCTATACTTATGTAATGAGTTGTTAATAACCAGGGAAGCAAAAGCAGGTGTTTTGTACACAATTTAGTTGAATAAATGGAATAAATCTTGTAATACGTTTAATAATTTAAAAAACTTATTATTGCGCATTTAAAAGGCGGTGCAGAGCATGAATTTTGGACGATTGCCAATCCAGACGATCGCTAGAAGGCTGCCGAGCATTAGCTCGACGCCTTAAAATCAGTTTGTGATTACACAATACTACAGAAGTAAAAAAATTATATTATTCAATGTAACATGCACAAAATAAGTATTGAATTAAAAATATAATGTATAGTATTATAGACCTGAAACTGGAATTCCAACATGCTTATAAAGGACACCAGTTGGAATTAATAATCTTTAAATTTAACACATAACTACAATAAACACAAATATGATGAACAAATCATGATGAAACTTGACTAAAAGTACTCAGCCAATCAGTGACAATTTATTGCTGCAGAATAACATGTATTGTAGTTTGATTGACACAATGCGCACAGACGGATTGACACAACACGCACAGACGGATATGGACAAAAGTTCACTGTTTACCGTAAGCAAAGCTCAAACCATATAGTTTACAAGTCCTGCACAACCACTTGCTGTATTACGACTGATCAAGACATTCGTCCTTGGCATTCCAAATATCCTTTTTGACAGCCTCGTGGGAATTCTGATTTCACACATAAACAATCACAAAAACAGCTATCAGAATATCACAACAATATCCACATTGGAATTCAGCACTGTTGTGTATATGTTCCTCTCCATAATCTTAAACAAATTACGTCATCATTCTTTTTTGGTTACCAGTTCCACGATTCATTTAATCAGTAAGGTGACAGCTTTTTTCATGGTTTTCTTCAGGTCTGTGTAACCCAGGGCATACTGGGAAGATAAATGGATTTCATATAAGCACATTGGCAATTGTTTTCAGATTTTAAGCAGTTTCAAGGGGGGTCAGGGGGGTCCAGACCCCCTCCCCCTTCAAATTTTTTAAAATTACATTATAAAATTACCAAAAATATGCCTCGGACTACCTTCCCCTGGCAAACTCAAATAACCGTCGATCCCCCCCCCCCCCCCACCCCCGGAATAAAATTCTAGATCCGCGCATGGTTCTTAAACAGTGTTAATCCCATTGGTATAATGGTAGATCGCAGTCTTTCGGTTTATATTCTTAAACCGCCATACAATGAATATATTTTTATTGTTAAACTTACTTTTTCAAAAACGTGCTCATGCGGATGGTGCAGGGGATGTCAACACTCGATTCGTTCACTCAGATTCGTCCTCAGTTCAGCCGTTGATTTTTTTTTTACAGATAAACATTCCATTGACAGTGTTTTTTTTTAACCTTGTTTATAGATAATTCCCGTATTTCATTCATTTCACCATCTCCAGTGATGGCAGGAGGCTCGATGGCAGACAACATGGCATATTCCAATGTGAAAATTGGCGGCTAGCGATTTGATCGACCAATCAGCGCGCGCGTAACTTAACATTGAAACGAAAGTAAATGTGGAAACAAACAGCATACGAAAATTCTTAATTCAACATGCATCGAGCAGTTTAGATACTCAAATCTAAGTAGACTGATATTTTAACTTAATAAAAAAGAATATACCGTTACAAAATAACAGACAGGTCGGTATTCACGTAAAACAAATCAACTGGTCTAAAAATTGCGTGTCCTAAAATGTTTTATTTATTTTAATTTTCTATTTCTTTTTCTTTAATTCTCTTACGTACATCAATGAATATTTTATTCTTTATAAGTTTATTTCCTAAACCCTCCTAAATACCGTGTGTTACACCGTGTAACTGTCCGTGTTGCATCCAGTTGCACCGTGTCACACCATGTTTTTTATCATTTTGAGGCCGCAACAGAGAACAATAGATCACTTCCAAGCTCAGCTTGAGTATGTGAATTGATTTTTTCTTTTAAGATAAAATATGTACATGATTAAGACACATACATTGACTATAGTCGCCAACAAATAGTTACAATATTTAGTTGTTTATTCATCTCTGTTTTTTTTCCTTTTTAGGCTTTAAATATAAAAAATGACATTACAGCAAAAAGGTTTCGAATTTTGGATAATCTGAAACTCCAAGTGAAAATGGACTTTTGAAAATTGAGGTTTTGATTTCGATCATTCACAATATAAATTAGTGACGATCATGGTCAGTGCAATTATCCCGATATAGCATTGACAACAAAACATATTTCTTTTAACTTTCAATGTTAACATGGCAACTAATAATGTATCTGTGTGTTGTCGCAATTCTGATGAAAATTCGACGGAGGAAATAACATCGTCCGATGGAGAATCTTCAAGTTGTTTTTTCAGTGAAGAGGAAATTGACAACTGTTTGGATTCTCCGCATATTAAATATAATTTTACTGATTTAAAAAATATAGGTGCTGGTGGATTTGGGTCAGTGTATGAAGCAGTCCATATAATCGAAAACAGAAAATATGCTCTCAAATTTGTTAAAATCTGTTCTTTAGATTTTGATAAGCGGGAAGTTGAAATTTTGGCTTCACTTGATCATCCGAATGTCCTCAAATATTATACTTCTTGGATAACACCATTCCATAAATGGAATTCTTGTTTAGAGGGATCTGGAAAAGAAAATTCTGATAGTATTGTATCTTTTGAAAAAGAAATTATCCTTTCTGAAAATAATTCTGCAATGACTAGTACTGAACCTAAATCGAAAAATGTTAAAAGTTCAGAGGTCAAACTCATTTATGATGCCTGTTTGGTTATTCAAACTGAGCTATGCAACCCTAATAAGAATCTCAAAATTCTTATTGATGAAGGAGAAATATTCACAATGAGTGAAGAAAAGAGACTTAATCTGTTTCTAAATATCGTGTCTGGCCTGCAGTACATACACAATAGAGACATCATGCATCGTGATTTAAAACCTCCAAATATTTTTATCGACAGAGACAATCGAGCAAAAATAGGAGATTTTGGATTTGCCAGGAAATGCAAATTGTGTCCTGCAGGTAAAACATCTCCAAATGATTTTTCTTCAAATGTGGGCACATATCTATATGTTGCACCAGAAGTCAGAAATTCGACCGTTTATGATAAAAAAGCGGACATCTACAGTCTAGGAATGATACTGTTTGAGATGTATCATAAAATGGGATCAGGAATGGAAAGAATTACAATCATGGAAAAACTTAGAAATCAAGATTTTATTGATTTAACAAATATTCCAGCCCAGTTTAGTAGCATTCGAATTTTAGTTAAAGGTCTTCTTAGCCACGAACCCCAATTGAGACAGACATTAAAAATGATTATTAAGTTAATGTCATCCTTGGAACCGCAACAACGATTTAAAAGTATTGGAGTAAGTCTTGGTGTTTTATATATATATATATATATATATATATATATATATATATATATATATATATATATATATATATATATATATATATATATATCTATCTATCTATCTATCTATCTATCTATCTATCTATCTATCTATCTATCGTAAATAAAGAGAACAGTTTTGTACTATTATGTTTTTCAATGTAGGTCTAGTGCATAAAAATGAATCGAATTGTAATATGAAAATTATTTTTAACAGTTAAACTTTAGTTGAAACTAGCAACTGTATAGTTCCATGCTTTTGGAATGGTTTGTACAAGTGTGAGTTTATTAACTGAAAGGTGTAAGAAATAATCTCAGATTCATGAATGACCTAACATCGTAATTGGTATTGAATGTATTAACCTTTTTCCATCTTTAGTATATGAACAAGATTTATAAAACGCCTAGATATGAAACAATGCAATACGTGAATAAATTTTCATCGACCGCAGGAAACAACCTTACCGGTCACATATTTACAATATTTTGTTTACCATTTATGATAAAAAAAATCATCTATATGAATTTTACTTTTAGTTTAAAGCTGACGACGAGAAGTTTCAGTTGACGGATTGCTTTAGATTAGATAGCATCTTGGGCATTTTGGAGCCAACCAATGAAAGCTGCTACGTGGTAAAATATAATAAGTCAGTTGAGGTTTGCAGAAAAATAGAAAATATTTTGATACTCTTCTTGAAATAAACTAGTTTCTTCAATACACTCAGGGTTTGGCTTCTGATATTGTCTTCATCTCGCTGATGATAAAATCACATATCAAATCATAACTTAAATTTTGTTTGACAGATATAGCAACTCTGAACTTGTTTGAAATTCATTTCCTTCACACACACACACACACACACACACACACACACACACACACATATATATATATATATATATATATATATATATATATATATATATATATATATATTCTCTCTCTCTCTCTCTCTCTCTCTCTCTCTCTCTCTCTCTCTCTCTCTGTTTTCGGGAGGGCATTTTAGCTAATTCTGGCGTGACTCAGCAGTTTTCAGGAAAAATTGATAAAAAAAAATTGCATCTGGGATTATATTTTTTCTATATAGGTCCAATGCATAAAAAAGGAATTTTAAAGCCAACAATTAAATCGATGTGTAATATGAAAATTATTTTTAACACATAAACTATAGTTAAATCTAGCAGTTCTATAGTTCCATACTTTCAGAATGGTTTGTACAAGTGTGGGTTAAACAAACCAAAGGTGTAAGAAATAAATGTATGACCTAACAGCGTAACTTGTTTTTTATGTTTTAACATTTTTCCATCTTTAGTGTATGAACAAGATTCATAAAACGCCCAGCTATGAAACAGTGCATCACGTGATTAATTTTCCAACAACCGCAAGACACACTCTTTACGTCACACATATATACACAATCATATTGAAAAAAAAAATTATTTTAATTTCCAGATTAAACGAAGACCTCAAATTCTAAGAAGAATGCAAACAATTGATTGAGCTCATGGAATGTCCAACAAGCCAAGATTTGAAAGATCAAATGAAGTAGGCAAAATATGCTAGACATTTCGATTTTTTAATTTTTCTCTTCTTTTTTTCAAAGTGAAACTTATAAAAGTGCATTTTTATTTAAAATGAAATCATTTATAATATATCTGCAATATTTTTTTTTTGAATCAGAACATAATAAAGGTTATTTTATAAAATCATGTGAACATGTTTCAATAATTCTATAAAACAATAATAAGTTGAATTGGCTGTTATGAAATATAATTCACATGTAAAATTGAATTAATTCATGAATTAACATTATCTAAAGTATTATTAAATCCTTGATATACGTCTTAAGAATAGTTTTAAGAGAAGAGCTATGCATAATTTAGTGATCATAAATCCAATTTGTCTATATTTGCCGTTAGTTGACTAGCTTGCTTCTAGCTTTGGTTGTTGTGAGGATATGTCAAAGACTGGTAATAATTAGGAAATATAATAAAAATTCAAAATATTAAAAAAGTATAAATACCAGTTGAAATGAGACTGAGCAGTTTACGAAACAACAATGGCTGGAGTACTACTACATGTTGATTTCATAGAGACAGCCAGAGGAGGCAGACAAATTGTTTGGGATGGCTATACATATAGACAGAATAACAAAATAGAAACTTGAATATCTTGGAAATGTACTCAACGGAATTGCAAAGCCAAAATTTGTACCACAGACGATACACCGGGCAAAATTGGACAGCCATACAACCACCTACCCGACCGGGCAGCAGTAGAGAGAAGGCGCATACTCAACACCATACCAAATAGAGCCAGAGACGAACTCACACCATTGCCTTCCATTTACGACGAGGAGAAAACCAAGCTCAGAAACGCACCATGGGATGCTCAGAGTAGGGAGGTTGCATCAAAGTTACCTGCATTCCACACAGTGAAGTCCTCACTATACAGTTCCAGACAGAAGATGCTTCCACCAGTTCAAACTACAAGACCTGGAGATGAAATTTAACCAGACTTCCAGTGGAGAGCCTTTCCTACAGGCTGAATATAGGGATATCAACAAGATTCTCATGATTTCAACTTTAGAGAATATACATTATTTGTGCAATGCAGACAGAATATACTGTAATGCAACTTTTTACACAGCGCCCCATGTGTTTGACAATTTCTTCACCATCCATGCATTTGTCAGATCAGCTATGTTCCCTTTAGTATTCACACTCCTACCAAAGAGAGGCAAAGACACATACATCAGACTCTTCAATTTTCTCCAAGAGATATGCCGGCGCCACAACTAGACTTTATCGCAAACTTCAGTCAGCCTGGACTTTGAATGTGCTTTACGTAATGCAGTAGTACAGACTTTCACAACAGCGGAACTCAAAGGCTGCCTGTTCCACTTCTGAAAAGCTATATGGAAGAAGACCCAGGAATATGGCCTACAGAGAGATTACAAAGACCTACAAGAAGTGAACATACTCTGCTTTGCCTCTCGACAAAGTTGAGGACTACTGGCTGCACACTCTGGAAAATGCACCAGACAGAGAGGACTGTACCAAACTGACAGTGTATGTCACAAAGATATGGATAAAGGGCAGATTCTCCCAATATACTTGGAATCACTACCAGGCTGAGGGACCCAGAACCAACAACGATCGAGAGGGCTGGCACAACAAGTTGAAAAAGAGAGTGAAAATCGCACATCCCTCAATCTATGTAATTATCAAGGCATTCAAGAAGGAGCAGGCAACAAATGAAGTAAAGATGTTGCAGTATGCAGCTGGTGGCAAGAGGAGAAAAACAGTGAAGATCTGGTGAGAAAAACTTCATCCAGTATGGTGATTCAGAATCTTATTTTTTGAAGATGGACTAATTTGATGGTGCATATGAATAAGTTTATGCTTTTGAACTCTTTAAAAATATCATGCAGTGCATGTAATTTTTAAACTCTTTTAATGTTATCATCAGTTTGTGTTCAATCTTTATCCATGTGCTATTTGACTTTTATGTTAAATTTTTTATTTTATTGTTATCTATTTTAACATATCTTTTAAATGATAAATACTATATACTTTAGACGAAATGGGAATAAACCAATATTCTAATACATGAAATAAAATGAATTAAAAACACTTTACCACTTTTCATGTTACTCATACAGGTGTTTAGCTCGATATATCATTTTTAGAACAGTCAAATACGTGTGTTTCACGACCCATCAATTACAATCTATATTGTTTTGATAGTAAGCCTTGATTATGATCTCATCGTTTACGGGATTTTTGCATTGATGATAAGCCGCGATTTGAAAATAAGACAGTTTTGAAAATGAGCCCCCACTTTCTTACTGAAAGCTTAAAAAGCTGCGGCTTATTTTCGAGGTTTTAGGGTTAATATTTCCGGCGTGATTCAGCAGTTTTCAGGGAAAATTGCAAAAAAAATTACATTTGGGATAATATTATTTTTTAATGTCGGTCTAATGCAAAGAAAATGCATTTTTAAGCTAATAATTTAATCAACGTGTAACATGAAATTTTTTTAACACTTAAACTTAAGTTAGATTTAGCAATTCTATAGTTCCATGATTTTAGAATGGTTTGTAAAAGTGTAAGAAATAATCAAATATTCATGTATGACCTAACAGCGTAATTTGTATTTTATGTATTAACATTTTCCATCTTTAGTGTTTTTTGATTTTCAGATAAAACTTACACCTTTGACTCAGCTGAAGAAGCCCATGGAACGTCGAACTGGCCAACATTTGAAAGATCAAACGAAGTAAGCAAAACATGCTAGACATTTTTATTATTAAATATTTTTTTTCTTTTTTAAAAGTGAAACTTCTAAAAACACATTTTTATTTAAAATTAAAGCATTTATATTATACTTAAACAATTTTTCTTTGCCATTTATGAAGAAAATTATCGATACGAATTTTACTTTTAGTTTAATGCCGAAGTCGAAAAGTTTCAGTTAACGGATTGCTCTAGATTACAAAGATCAATGGGCATTACGGAGGTTTGCAGAAAATAGAAAATATTTTGATACACGTCTCTCTCTCTCTCTCTCTCTCTCTCTCTCTCTCTCTCTCTCTCTCTCTCTCTCTCTCTCTCTCTCTCTCTCTTTCTCTCTCTCTGTTTTTGGGAGGGCAGTATAACATTATAACAGTATCCAGATTCAGTCAAAACCAAAGATTGTCTAGTAGATCAACATTCGATCAGCCAAACGAAGTAGGCAAAATATGTTGAATACCTTAATAATAAAATATTTATTTTTTCCTTTTTGAAAGTGAAACTTCTTAAAGTACATTTTGTTTTAAAAATAAAAGCATTTATAGTATATTTACAGTATTTGTTGTACCATTAATCAAGGAAATCATCGATATGAGCTTTACTTCTAGTTTTAAGCCGAAGGAGAGAACTTTCTGTTGAATACTCTACTTCACAAAGACCAATGGGCATGGTGGAGCCAACTCATACATTCTGCGACGCACTGGGCATGTATTGTAATGATGATGTAGAGTTATATATAAAAAATGGGAAATATTTGATACATCTTTTGAAATACCAGTTTCACTAGTCAGAGTTATTTTTTGAATATAGCAAATCAACAATTATGAATGATGTATAATATTGTCTGTAAAAAGTAATAAGTAAAAGTAGAAAGCCAGTGTAAGAGTTCTCAAGAAATTGCATACATTCCACGAATAAAGAGGAATTTTGTATGGTGGAATCGATCCATTTATGTTTGAAATACAGATATTATTACGATTTTAATCCTCAGAGGAATATGTTTCTAGGGTCTTTAAATATCCCTGAAATGCATAATGTATATTAATACAATAATTGTTAATTTTTTGAATGTCATTACATCTATACATGTACCTGTAGCTTAATAACAAGAATAGTATTGCTTTTATTCTGTATATTTCAATGCGTAGATATATCACAGTTAAAATGATTAGTTGAATACTGTGTTTTATCATTATTCGTTTAACATGGATTTGCATTTATTGTATTTGTTAAAGTGATTCACGAAATTAAATGTTAATCGAAACAAGTCACATGATATATAGTTTTTGTAGTAAGGCAGTTGTACACAAAATAACGTAATACTATTAAAAAAACCCAACAACATTGATTTCGTTAAAAGCCAGAGAATGTATGCCTACAAATAGAAATGAAACCACAGGAATATTGAATTAATTTATCATGTCATTTGCATATATTAAGGTACTGTATATTCACATGCAATCTATTTAATTAAAGTAAAAAAAAACCAGTATCATCTGATGCCAAGATAATGTAAACACATTTATCGGATGTTTTTGTTGTAAATTTTACTCAATATTTTAAATTCTTCAAAACAGTTTATGTGAGTAAAATATTTATGTAAACTGCCAATAACATCATCTGTTTTACACGTGGGTCATTGTCGATGTTTACACTTCTGTATATTTTTAGTATTACCAGGCATGTGCATTCAGACCATTTAGGTATTTTCAGCCATGCGCATGCGCAATTTTGGTATTATTGTTGTCGCACTAACCATCAACCACACCTCTTCCTGTCATTGACATCGACGCAGCGGACGGTCTGAGTAGAAGTGACTTCAGTGTAGGTGTGACTTCTACACAGACCGTCTGCTGTGTCGGACGGGATTTGTCTTTCTCGGGCTTTAAATCTTTAATACAAAGATGTAGTTGCCACGTTTCGATCCGGTGTTTATATATTATTTAGTTTTTGTATATTATTTAGCTTTATGTGGTCATTTACAAAGCCATTCTCCTCTACAAACCTTCATTACGAATTATCTTACTAGTACAACTTAATTAATAGCAACCCCCAATTTGCAAATTAATTCATTTGCGATATCTTTCAGCACTTCTACACAGACCGTCCGCTGCGTCGGACGGGATTTTTCTTTCTTGGGCTTATGATCTTTAATACAAAGATGTAGTTGCCACGTTCCAATCCGGTGTTTTTAGCTCACCTGAACCGAAGGTTCAAGTGAGCTTTTCTGATCACCCGTTGTCCGTCGTCAATCTGTCTGTCCGTCCGTCTTTAAACTTTTCACATTTTTGACTTCTTCTCAAAAACCTCTAAGCCAAATTTAACCAAACTAAGTATCCTTATGAAAAGGGGATTCTAAATTATTAAAATGTAAGGGTACAACCCTTTTTAAAGGAGAGATAAATACGAAACAGTGAAAATAGGATGCATGTCTGTAAAAATCTTCTTCTCAAGAACCACTGCACCAGAAAAGCCAATATTTACACAAAAGCTTGTATATATAGTGAAAATTTTAAATTGTAAAAATCGTGACCCTCGGACCAAAACTGGGGCCCCAGGCGGGGTTCAAATTTAACATTGAAATACATTGGAATTTTTTAAAAAAATCTTCTCAAGAACCACTGCACTAGAAATACCAATATTTATACAAAAGCTTGTATATTTAGTGAAGATTCTAAATTGTAAAAATCGTGACCCTCAGACCAAAACTGGGGCCCCAGGCGGGGTTCAAAGCTTAACATTAAAATCCATAGAATAAATGTTTAAAAATTTCCTTCTCAAAAACCACTGCACCAGAAATGCCAACATTTACACAAAAGCTTTAATATATAGTGAAGATTCTAAATTGTAAAAATCGTGACCCCCGGACCAAAACTGGGGCTCCAGGCGGTCCGGGCTACAACTTAAACATACAAATATGTAGGAAAATAGTTTTAAAATCTTCTTATCAAGAACCACTGCACCAGAAATTCCAATTTTTATAGAAAAACTTGTATGTATAGTGAAGATTCAAAATTATAAAAATCATGACCCCCGTACTAAATCTGGGGCTACAGGCGGGGTTCAAAGATTAACATAGAAATAAATAGGATAAATGTTTTTAAATCTTTTTATCAAGAACCACTTCACCATAAATGCCAAAATTTATACATAAGCTTGTATGAATAGTGAAGATTCTAAATTATTAAAATTGTGACCCCGGGCAAAATCTGGGCCCCCGGGCGGGGTTCAAAGTTTAACATATATAAGAAAAATGTTTATAAATCTTCTCAAGAACTACAATGCAACAGTTTGGGATATCATTATGCATACATCCTTGGCAATTGTGGATTCTAAAGTGTTAAAATAATGACCCTCGGAGTAATACTGGGGCATCAAGAGGGGTTCAAAGTTTAACATAGAAATATATAGGAAACATGTTTTAAAAAACTCTTTTCGAGAACTACAATGTCATACTTTGTGAGATTACTTTACTTGGATCCTCAAATAGTGAAATCTTTAAATTATAGAAGCGATCTAATACTGAGGACCCAGGAGAAGGGGTTCAATGTTTCACATAGAAAGATAGGGGGAACATGTTTAAACATCTTATGGAGGAGAACTACAATGCTTCAATTTGTGAGATTACTATGCAAGCGTTCTCAAATTGTTAAGTTTCTAAATTGTGGAAGCCGTGACCCCCAGACTAATATTGGGGCCCAAAAAGGGGTTAAAAATTAACATAGAAATATATAGGGAATATGTTTAAAAATCTTCTTCTCAAGAACTACAGTGCAACAGTTTGTGAGATTACTATGAAAGCATCATTGGCTATTGTAGATTCTAAATTGGTAAAATCATGACTCCCGAACTAATACTGGGGCCCCAAAACCCCCAGACCAATACTGAGGCCTCAAGTGGGTTTCAAAGTTTAACATAGAAATATATATGGTAAATGTTTAAAAATGTTCTTCTTGAGAACTACAATGCTACAGTGAGATTACAGTGCAAGGATCCTCAAATAGTGTAGTTGTTAAAGCCAACAATAAACCCCGGACCAATAACGGGGCCCCAGAAAGGGGTTCAAAGTTTAAAAAAGAAATAACATTTGCTATAAAATAGAATGTTACAAGGAACTGTTGTTCAGGTGAGCGATGTGGCCCATGAGCCTCTTGTATATATTGTTTGGTTTTAAGTGCTAGTTTTGTAGATGTTTTTCTTCTTTCATATGTAGTTTTTATTATGTTGTCCTGAAGAAGCAACGGGTTGGCCCGAATATTTTACTTTATTGTTCGTGTCGTTGGTTATTTTTAGTGTTATGTTATATCGTGTATCTTTTGATCCGACACTATAGATAACGTGTGTTGTTGGTTTGTTTGTCCTTGTGTTATGCCAATATGTGCCAATGATATTTATGATACTAGCGATGGCAAATGAGATTATATCTTTGTCTGTTCGTGCTTTATATTTTGCAATGATTTCAGTTTTGAACGGGTAAAAGGACTCTGTCATTGTTATATATATATATATATATATATATATATATATATATATATATATATATATATATATATATATATATATATATATATGTGTATGTGTGTGTGTGTGTGTGTGTGTGTGTGTGTCTTGCATATACGCTGCTTTTACAATGTCATTTGTTTACTTAATAAATGACCTTTTACCTTTATAAAGTTGAAGTATTTTGCTTGCCAGTCTAACATAAATAATAATATTGTGACAACTTAAACCTCGAGTAAACAACGTCCTTAAAACAACCTCCTTAAATGCTACATGTACTAATTTGTCGAAACAAACGTTACATTCATCGTAACGCATTTATTTCTTCGTCACAAAAAATTAAATATCTAAACAAAATTTCGATGATTATGAATTCGTTATAGTACGTTAAAAAACTTAATGAAATTTTTTTATGATTTTAAGAGTTTTATCTATCGAATTGTTTTATCTGTTTTTATTGATTTAATCTTTATTTCCCCTTTACGGAAACTTCATGTCACATACAATACAAATTACATATGATTAGAAAACATAAATATACAAAAGAATATAGAACTACACACAAAAGCAAGCAGATGATATATACAAGTAGAAAAAGAGGTAAGTTTTATATATTTTTAGTTAACCACTTAAATATTCGACGCCATTGCTCTACTTAAAAAAAGGCGACGGCACCACACACAAATTTTTCCCGTGAATAAATTAAATCTTTGTTAGCGTGTTCTTCTAATACTGTAGTTGGTTCTATGATATCCCCCCCCCCCACATCAAGTAAATGTAATACAATGTATCCTCATTAATATGAGTTAATTCTATTTATGAAAAAAAATCAAAACTAATAATTAAGTTGTCGAAGAATGAGTTATTTATATAACAAGTAGGTGGTCACCCCAACACAGCATGCTGAAACTGATTATAAACAGTGTGTGCAGGTTTGCTCCAAAGCGGCAGATGGAATAGTCCAGAGTTTAGCGAGGAATCTAATAAATCGGACTTCATCTAAAGAATAGTTCGATTTCCAAATGCTAATTAGAGTTGAAAAATTCTAAAGTCTTGGTCAGTTTGTGTTCGAGTTCTCAATTCCTCAGTTTGGTGGTGACTGATAACTTGTTTACAACCGATTTCCACTCATTTCTTCCTAAAAATTGACTTTTTTCAATATACGTACGTAAATGTTGTAATAAATTATACTTGTTAAAAATTTCATACAAGTCCTTCAGGAATCTAGAAAAAAGGTCTTCTAATATTGTTTATGAAGTTTAAAAAAATTTCTTTTATCAATTTTTTAGGTTAATCGGACAACTGCCAAGCATACTCTCACACATATCGGATGTGGTTGAAAATTTAAGTCCCTGAATTTCTTTCACCACAAAATGCTGAAATTTATTTAGAACTTAGAGATCTGACTGTTTTAAATCTTCATAAGTTCACATCCATATTATACTCTAGGTATTACTATTTTCCGATACATGTTGACAAGAAATAGTTGGTTGGTTTTGTTGGACAGATCGTTCCGAAATGCGAAGTAAGCAGCTGTTTGTTGTTCGGTCAATGTACTTCAATCAAGTGCGCTGGTTTATTCACAAATGTTTATAGTTGTCACAAAATGGAATTTTCTCTTCGCCTAATTTTCACGTTTGCAGTGTTCGGGGTTTACCTTTACCAGACATTACGACATGAGACTTTTGAGCATTAAACGTAACACGCCATTAACATGAATACGTATATGCAACCTTTAACATTTGTGGTAACCCCATTGGGCTTAAACTAATACAAGCTATATCGTCGGCTAACGCCGCGTTCGTAGATTTCACATGTAAACGAAATTTAGTATCTACATTTCCTAGACAATTTAATGAATTATGGGCGGCGGAAAGGGTAAAAAAAGACGTCAATGCAAAACGAACAACTTGTTTTTAAAAACTTGCTAAAATACGAAACAGACCAACTTAAAACAAAACAACAGACTCTTTTACAAAATCAAGAGACACCGATGCAAAACAAACGATCACTGATGCAAAACCAACAGTATTGCCCTGAATAAACACTAGATGGGTGCAAAGAAGTATCAGGAGAAATCGTAACTTGGAGAAATCGTAATCTGGAGAAAACGAGTGTTTTGGGGATTTGATATGCTTAATAGTAGTTACCCCACATAACACCCCTGCGAATGTTATTGTCATTTAAATTTTAGACCACGTGGTTTTATTTGACCCTTTCAGTTTCGCAGCAAAAATCGTGCCTCGTGTTTATAGTCTGTTTCATAGTATCTAGGTACTTGTGATCAAATGTAAAATCTAGACGTTCATTGATTTTTAACCTTGATTTATATCAATTGGTGAATAAAATGAGTTGAGTAGTAGAAATAATTTGACAATAGAATTAAATATTTTTTTTTTCTGTTGTTGCAACAATTAACATGTTTAGTAGCGATCTCTCAAAGGTTTGATCCGCCCCTGACCTAGTAATAGCATCAATCGTGACACAGACTTTACTATTTTATGCAGAATATTCCTTGAAAATGGCGCGATATCATTAGTTTTTATACAAAACAGACACCCATTCTTTTCTTTTTTTTAAAGCATGGTGTTGCACACCACACGCAGCAAACTATGATACAACTACTAATTAGAGAAGGTTTATTCTTTTTGTCCAAGAATTTTATTTTACCACCAGTAAGTATCCTTAATCAATACTTTAAATTTCGAATCATTAGTATTTGTTTTATAAGCCACTACAGTTGCTTCACGCGTTACTCTAATCTATTTTGTTTTGCTGTAATGCAGGTCGTCTCTGTCTCAAAGTTTTTAAGTTTTATAGATACCGGCGCATTATTGTTAATCAATGCGTGTCACTCTGGTTTCTGATTCTTCCTTCTATTAATTTTCTGATTCTCAAATCTAGCCGACTTAATAGTTTTCTCTAATGAGATAATCTCTTCTAACATTATTTTTTTCATTTTTATTTTTCTTATCAAAAGTTTCTTCAAGCTTAGTAACTCTCTCGTTCAGCTTGTGAACGAGGACAGAGATTAGCTGTACCCTAGTCTTCGAGTCTATACGGGGGAAGTTCGAAGTTGTTTCTTGATCTGACATTATTTTGCTGAATATATCTTGCATAGCCTGAGTTTCCTCCGTCACTAACTGTTTGTAATATATATCAATCGGAGGCGCTCTTATTACATGAGCTTCTCTTTGTTGTCCTGGAGTTTATTAGGCTCTCTTTTGGAAACCCCTCAATGAGCCTTGCTTTACTCGGTTTCTATATGCTTAGATAGACTCCTCGTTGTTCTTTGTGATTCTAATAAAAGTTTCAATGTAAAGGTCCTTTATTAATAAGGATTTAAGTTGGGCATCAATACAGTTCCAGTTCTGACTATCATCGTCTTGAACCGAGTAGTTGTCTGAATCTGGGTGAGAACTCGGTATTTTAATATTTATCAATTCTCCTGTTACAAACCAATCAGATTTCTGGTTTTTACTTATAGGTATATAATAATAAATATAAACAAATACTTACTGTATTTAAGAGTCTAGACACCATTTTTTTATAAGTTAAATTAACTATTTATGTCTGTTAAGCTAAAAGATATAATTTCTTTTATCCATAATTGATAATTTTCAAAGTATACCATTACTGCGTATAGCATTATTTCTCACTCATGAAATAATTAACCTCTATCCGCTCGAAATTGAACCACCTGAGCCCTTCATCTTTGTACAGTAAAACATCACATAACACATAGGTATGTTGCACTCTGCCACTTTTGTGACTTTATTGTTAACCAAATTTGGTTTGAAATAATCAGGAAAATGACAATAGATGATTATATAACAATAATTAATAAGTTCATAAAATTAATCATAAAATTATGAATATTTAATTCTTTACCCATAATATTTTACAACTAAAATAATCCATAACTCCCATTACTGATGTAATCAATGATGTGATTGATTAGATAATTTATGAAAAACATAATCCTTGTGGTCTGAAAGCGCCATGCTTAATAAAGAAAAAAGAAAATACACAAGAATTTTTCTTTTTTATAAACATGTTCATAAAAAAGGAAGGTGGAGGGGTGGAGGTGGTTTATAGATCGCTTTGAAAATTTTCAATGCTTAGCTATCGGCGTCCTGAAAGAAGTGAGAACCCACGCTATTAAAATGACGCTCCCAAGATTTTACCGCGGAATAAATTCATTGGTTACCTCCGACGACGTTGATTTTGTGTCCATATATGAAGATGCTGTATAACTTTGACAATACCGCAGGAAAGATAACTCTCGCGAACTTAACAGAAATCATCAATATGCATAAAATATTTTAAGAAATCTTAAAAATCATTTATCCATAATTGATAATTTTCAAAGTATACCATTACTGCGTATAGCATTATTTCTCACTCATGAAATAATTAACCTCTATCCGCTCGAAACTGAACCACCTGAGCCCTTCATCTTTGTACAGTAAAACATCACATAACACATAGGTATGTTGCACTCTGCCACTTTTGTGACTTTATTGTTAACCAAATTTGGTTTGAAATAATCAGGAAAATGACAATAGATGATTATATAACAATAATTAATAAGTTCATAAAATTAATCATAAAATTATGAATATTTAATTCTTTACCCATAATATTTTACAACTAAAATAATCCATAACTCCCATTACTGATGTAATCAATGATGTGATTGATTAGATAATTTATGAAAAACATAATCCTTGTGGTCTGAAAGCGCCATGTACTTGATTTATTCTATTTAAATCAAGTTCAGACCCCAAGGAGGGAGGGAGAAAATTTTAAGTGGCAAAGTGCATTCCTATACCTTTAAAATGGACTAATATTTGCCAGGATATACATATGCCTTACAAACCTTAGTCCCATCTACATGCAAACACATTCAAATACTATTCATGCATGGGTAAGGATATACATATGCCCCACCCAAAAAGATGTACAATGTAACCTAATACTTGTAATATATAGTAATCATAGGTAGGAACATACATATGTCCAGCCCTTTCAAAGCTTTGACATGAAAATAACAACTTATATTTCAAATTATTTTAACGCATTATAAGTTATCAAGAAATATACATATGTTCCTGAATAACCGTGTATATCCATAAGTTCACAGTCGGTCTTTGCTCTCTCTATACTAGATTAACTGGTCTAATATAACTTTTGAATGCATCTGATTTCCATCGACCTAACAGTCTGATTTTGCTGTCACTCATGCCAATGTCAGCACAGTGCGACGCCATGCCTATCCGGAAAGAATGGCTAGTAATGCGAGTCATATCCAACTTTGCAAATGATAGACAGTTTTTTAATACCGCCGAAAGTTTACCCCTGGAAACTGGAATATTTGGTACATAACAAAAAAGTGGCCCATTTTGTACTCCTCTTAACTTGATGTAGTCTTCTAGGCATTGAACTGGACAATACATTTTGTTACTTGCAGAGTGAATAGTGAGAAAAAATGGTTTGCCAATGTGATGTTTATATGTAACAAATTTGATAATTAAATGATCTTGCTGCCTGGAAATTTGATTAAACTGAATTAAATTTTTGTTAATTACCTTTTGACATGATGTTATTTCCCCAACTCTCAAGAATCCATAAAAGGCCAACTAAAAACATTGCTTTAAACAAGGCCTTTTCAAATGCATTGGAAACTGTAACTGGTAAAAAGTCACAAATTTGATGCAAAATATTTTTTGTAATAGGTATTCTAACATCTTGTGAAGGTTTAAGTTTGCGTGTTGATAAGAGCAATTTTTGTATTAAAAAGGACGAGCATGGATCCCCAAAACTGTTGAGCTTATGGATGTAACTAATAGCCTGAGAGATATGAAGAAATAGTTGTTGCAGCATAGTCCTTTGAAAATAGGTAGGCAACATAATATACCAATATGTGTTGTTTCACTGGAAACTCAATAATTAACTCGTATTTCTCGGCAAAATCTTTAAAAACTGTCCAAGCATGGGAGTACGAAGCTAAAGAAGAATTAGTAAGGCTCGCATCCAATAGTCTTTGTATGTCACCTCTTAATTTGGAAAGGGCGGTAGTGGAGATATGTTGACTGGATTTCTGTCGGCCCAGGGTGCCAGTTGTAAAAACTGATTTACCTTTGAACGAGAAAGACAATCACATAGTAAATTTTCTTTTGAAGTCAAATGCTGAGCTTTAAAATAAATATTAAACTTCAAGCATATCAATACCAGTTTTCGCAAAAGAAACATGATGTGCTTATCTTTTGCTGTTTGTTTATTAATGACATGAACCAGTGCTTGATTGTCTGTGTTAAACAAAATGCACTTATTAGCCATATATTTTGACCAGACATCAACAGCCAAAACTATTGGGTATAATTCTAAAACTGCTATGTTCTGATTTCGCCAACTGTCATTCCATTCTCCTTTGAACCACTGACTACCAAAAACCGCAGCATACCCCACAGCTCCAGATGCATCTGTATATAACCTTAGTTCAGTTGAACTTAACCATATATCTGGTAAAAACATTGAAGAACCATTAAAATTACTCAAGAAATCATACCAGACACTTAAATCCTCCTTAACTTGTTTCGTCATCCTAATTCTATAATACTGCTTTTTTACACCAATGGTCAGATCTATTAGCCTCCTTAAAAAGGCCCTGCCTGGCAACACTACATTACAAGCAAAATTCAATAAACCTATAATTGACTGCAGCTGCTTTAATGTTAATTTAGATTGTTCCATCGCAAACTGGATTTTGTTGACACACTTTACAATTTTTTCCTTTGGTAATCTGCATTCCATTTTTGTTGAATCCAATTCATAACCCAGGTAAGTTATAACTTGGTTAGGACCACATGTTTTTTCAAGTGAAATGGGAACCCCAATATCTGAACACATATTCAAGAAAGATTTCAGCTTGTAGACACATTGAGTTGGCGATATATCCACAATGATAAAGTCATCCAAAACATGTGATATACATGGTATACCAAGTTTATTTTGTGCTATCCATTGTAGGGCTGTGGAGAATCGCTCAAATATTTTACAAGATGAACTTAGACCAAACTGCAAACATGTATCAAAGTAATATTTACTCTTCCACTTGAACCCAAGAAACTGATACTGAGATTGGTGAATATTAATAATTCTAAATGCTGACTTAATGTCAGTTTTACAACAGAAAGCACCTTTTCCACACTTTTTTATGAAATGAATAGCATCTGAAATAGATGAGTATTGAACAAATGACTCATCAGGTGGTATGCCATCATTAATTGATTGATTTTCTGGGTATGACAAATGATGAATCATTCTAAATTCACCTGGCTCTTTCTTTTCAACCAAACCCAGTGGTGAACACTGTAAATTGGAAAATGGTTTATTTTCAAAAGGTCCTTGAACTCTACCAGCCGAAATTTCTTTTTGTATTTTTTGATCAATAATTTCTGGTCTTGTAAGAGCCGAATTTAAATTTTTTGACTCTATTCCAGGACATTCTCCAACAAAGCCTAAATAAAAACCCTTTGAAAAACCCTGAACTAGAAAATTAGTTTCATCTTCATCATACCCTGATAACCAATGAGCAAGTCTATTTACCTTGATTGGTGTTGGGCCCTTGCTTGGATGTACCAAATGATTTTGATTGGTTATATTGTTTCCCTGTATTTGTACTACCTGTTTGGTTTTGATACCTCTGCATGATCCGAAAGGGCTGCTTGGCTTGCTTTGTACATTGAATAAAAGGGTGTGACCCGCCGCAGTTATAACATCTGTGTTGGAAGCGACAAGACAAGCCTGCTGAACAATTCTTACCTGAATGGTACTGGAAACAGACACCTCTTGGCATAGAGCTATATGACATATCTTTCTGACTTTTGTTAGGTTTTGAAGATAGAGCTGTCGTCAGTCTGGCATTAACATATAACTCCATGTGTACATCACCCCATGAAACTTGTCCTTGGGCAACAAGCATCCTAAAATCGGTGTCATAAGCTTTCCAATTGCCCTTGGCGTCTGCAATATCTCTGACTGATTCTAAATGTTTAGCTAATTTAGCTTGTTGTTCTGGATATTTAATACAATAAATTGCAGCAAATCTATTCCATGCTGTAAGCCAGTCATGCATGGATGAGAGAGTTACCTCGCTTTGGGAATCATTCTCTACCTGGTGGATTGTAAGCTTGCCTGGACTGTCACCATCTTCGACCTGAATAGATAACTTACCTTTCTTTTGTTTGTCTTTCGACAAAAGGCTTGCAAATTCTATATACTGGTTTGACCAAATTTTTGATTTAGTTTGATCCGATACCCTTGCATCAATTGGTACTGCTGTACTAACAAAACCTGTCGGACACTTACCAGCGATTTTCTCAGTGTGATCCACAACTACCGCTTCAACTGAGTGTTGAATAGCGTTGTCCAGATATCTAGATTCTCTTACCAACCCGTCATTATCATCGTTGTTAGATGCCCCTAGAGGGTTTATACTAATACTCCCCTGAGAATTTGAAGCACTGTTGCTGTTAATGTTGTTTATCAGCGTTGTCAACTCGTCTCTAATTGTGGCCGTCACCCGCTGGGTCACCTGTGCTGTGATGGTTTCCAGTACATCGGGGGATAAAGCTGGCGACACCACTTCCAAGTTCATTGATGTCCTGCGTTTCTTTTGTTTTGAGACAGTTGATGGTTTTGCGCGAGCTTGGCTTGTTCTTTTTGGTGGCATACTTATTCTTGATGACGATAACTAAAATTACAAATTTCACTGATATTGGTTAGAAAACCATTGTCAACATCCGGTCTGAATAGAATCGGAAAATATATGATAAAACATGAAAATTCCGGAATACTTAATTTTTTTTTTTTTTTTTTAATTATTGTGTAGTTTATTGAATATTAAATGACAAACCTAAGGAAAGCATAAATGAAAAGTAGATTTAAAATTAAAATCCACTAACAACGCATGCATATAAAATTGTGGTAAATACATTGTATTGTAATAAAATAAACCTCTGGGAGTTAATTAAATATGTAAGGAAAACACAAATAAATTTGTGTTAAACACAAGAAAATTGTGTTTATTCCTATGCAATGAGATCCGCCTCAGGGAGGCAAAATTTAAATTTGAAAAATCTCAGGAAAACACAAGTAAATTGTGTTGATTCCAGTGCAATGAGATCCGCCTCAGGGAGGCAAAATTAAATATGAAAAATCTCAGGAAAACACAAGTAAATTGTGATGATTCCAGTGCAATGAGATCCGCCTCAGGGAGGCTAAAGAAATATGAAAAATCTCAGGAAAACACAAGTAAATTGCGTTGATTCCAGTGCAATGAGATCCGCCTCAGGGAGGCTAAAGAAATATGAAAAATCTCGGGAAAACACAATGCAAATTGTGTTGATTCCAGTGCAATGAGATCCGCCTCAGGAAGGCTATACAAATATGAACTATCTCTGGAAAACACCAATAAATTGTGATGATTCCAGTGCAATGAGATCCGCCTCGGAGAGGCAAAAAATACATATGAAAATTATAATGAAAACACTTGTAAATTATGCTTATTCCAGTGCAATGAGATCTGCCTCAGTGAGGCAATAAACATTTGAAATTTTACAGGAAAACACAAGTAAATTATGATGAAACTATGTGATGGATATCAAATACGGAATTACATTCCTTGCTTATTACAAAGAAATAAAACAATACAAATATGTATGTAGATCTACATATATAACGTTATATATATATATATATATATATATATATATATATATATATATATATATATATATATATATATATATATATATATGATTACTTTGAAATTACAAGAGATAATCGCCCGAAACTCTAACGCATTCTAGACAAAATAAGTCCGCGCAAACTTCTATAGAGATGAACGTTGCCTTGTTTATTGAGGTGGACGCCGTCAAAAAGAAATTTATGGTCACACGCCTTGAACTTAGGCGAAGGGAAGAGGTCATTATGCTCCCAAATGAAGCGAATTCAAATCTGTGCAGAGAAGATTTGAGAAGGATATTTACTTCATCCACAGTACTGTTGTAATCAAAACATTGCTTAAATCGTGGCAACAATTTACACACATGGATCTGAGCGACTCCAAATCTATAGTGCAGTACCGATACAAGAGATTCAATATTTGCTGCCAGTTCTTCGGAAGACGTCGCACGTCGAACATCATTGCCCCCAACAATTAGAATTATGTTACGAGGTTTTACTTTTTCAATGAAACTCGCATCCTCGCGGAGAATGCCCGAAATAGTGCGACCTCCCACTCCTCTATA